>LJPK01000496.1:73003-296058 GCA_001430945.1 Amauroascus niger
GGGGGGGGTTGCGTCATTGGGGGAGGTACTGGTACATGCGCAGGTCAAAAACGCCCCTGAATATCCAGTGGCTTTCTCACGATTGTTTGGATGACGTTTAGTTTGAAGCCAAGTGAATGCTGGGATCGTCGTAGAATTAAGCGAAAAGTCAGAATTACAAAAAGGTTTCCTGCGATTGAGATGCTCTCTTCCTTACAGCATGCGTAGGTCCCCCACCAGAGGCTGTGAAAATAGATTATTATTATATATATATGTTTGTTCGGCTTGAGAATCAGAACCGGTGATAGCAAGGCAGATAATGGACGTCGAAAGCAAGGATTGTGGATAAAGAAGGCCCTGCCATTGCCTCGCCTTTTTCTGAGTTTTCGTGCAGATGCAGAGTGTGCATCATCGGGATATTAGTGCGATCATCTTATATTCTCCGAGTCCCAGGGGAGAATAGATATAATCCGACCATCGAGGTCCACCAACAGCGCAGTAGTTTTTCTAAAACACTGCGGCCTCAAAGCGGGAAGTAGATACACGCGCCGTGATATCAGGACCACGCTTCGGCCCCAATTGTCGATGTATGTCTCAACACTCTGTCGACACACCACACCGTGCTGCGTCACGATCTATATAGAAGTTCCTCTCACTGCCTGTTTCTCACTTTCTCAGCGTAGTTCCCCTCAAATAATTAAGCAAGAGAGTAGCATGAAAATGCAATTGCTTCAATACCGAAGTGTAAAAGCACTTCGCAAAAGAACCAGCAAAAGACATGGGCTCATCTTACATAAAGGTGATCATAATCTCTCCCTTGATCTTTGTCCGCAGTAGAACCTCTATTTCAAGATTCAGATCCAGCTTTATGCGCACCTCTCTCTCACTCGACGATTGGTGCTGTCTCGTGGGTTCCTCATCTTCCTCTTCATCCTTGACCTCGGCCCTCTCGTTCGGCAGTGGGGAGACTTCCTCATCCTCGTCCTCTGCGTCTCGCTGTTTTTGCTTCTTCTTTTCCTTATTCTTCGCCTTCTTGTCTTTCTTCTTAGCGCTCGCGCTAGCTTCAGGTGAACCGCCAACGGTTGTGATGGTGATGGGTTTATGATCCTGAGACGATGACGCCTTGCGGATATTGAATGCTTTCAGGCCGGTTTCAAACGGTTTTTTAGCCGCAGGCTTCGTGCTGCTCTTCGTTCCAGACGGTGCGCTGCTGCCCTCCCTCTCCTCCGTTGTTCTCAAGGGTTGCTGTCGCGCTTGCTCTTCACCTTTCACCGCCTCTTCTCCATCTTCCACTGCCGGTTCCAGCCCGACCTGTTCACCTCCCAAAACAACCCCATTTGTCTGATCCATCTCCTGCTCCTGATCCTCCAAAGCATCCTTCCCAAACAAACCCTGGCCCAAATCCCTCTGCACCGCTCCCCCAACTTCACCACCATCACGACCCTCCTCCCAGTTTCCCCCCTCCTTCTCCTCACCCTCCTCCTCTTCTTCGTTCACCTCGTCCTGAATCCGCCTCCGCCTCCTCCCCGGAGCCCTAAGCGGCGTCTGCTGCTCCACCCGATCCCGCTTATCCATTTCTTCCACCCATTCCTCATCATCCATTATCATCGCCTTGCTTCTCCGCTTCCGTCCCCCGCGCGGCCGCCTTCGTCGTTGACCCGTAGAATCAGTCGATTCAAAGGACGCATTTGATCGGGAGGTTGGAGACGAGGCTCGATTCGTGGACACGTGTGTAGACTGGTCAGCGGGCGGCATGGAAGTAGGGACGTGAGCCGTAGCCGGGGCAGCAGCAGCAGCAGGCGCAGGAGCAGGCATAGACGTATACGCAGGTGGCGCGGTGGACGGAGTATCTAAAGGAGGTACGTGGGCCGCTTCGGTGCTGTCCTTTAGATCGCCGCCGTACTGGACGGCATCTTGGGGAGCGGTGTCTGGATGTGATTTGTTTTGCTTATTCTTTTTGCGATTCCTATTCTTGCGGCTTGCTGTCGGCCTCGATTCGGGCGCCGCTTGGTTGATGATAGGACCGTCCATTGCCGGGGGATTGGAAATGTACTTTTGGGGCGTCAAAAAGGGAAGATTGGATTCAGCTCATTGTTGCTCTTCCGACGATTCTTTCAACGGGAGGAGACTTCTTTTTTGATCGGAAACTGGTTTCAACTTGTGCGAAGGTCGTGGATACAAATTTTTAAGTGGGTGTTTGGCTGGGCGACAAGGTTCCCGGGACTAACCAGTTAACTAACGGCCTGGTTGTTTTGACTGGGGTCCTCGTTGCGGTTAGATCCAAAGTCAATTCCAAGCTAAGGTTTTAGCGTGATATGAAATAGCGTGGTCTAGAGAATTGGAAGTTGGAACAGAAACGTCTTCAAAAAAAGGTAACAATTATTCAATTATTGTTAATACGGTGATAGCGAAGATAAAAAACAAACAGCGATGGGCAGTCCAAATCCCAGATTTGACCGCGACATGGCACGAAGAAGAAAAGTCTATATATTACAATCCACAACCATGCCCAAGCCAAGCATATGGTCTAGTCCAATTTGAATCGTCGGAAACGGTTGGGCGCGAGATTTTATCTGCCACTGCCGTTGTAAGCAAGCTGAAGGGTGGACCCAGTGCCAGCGTTGCGGACAGAACGGCTGGAAAGCTGCTTGATGCGGTCGCAGACCCGTTGTGGAGCGATTCCCTCAACAGCCATAAGGTAAGCACCCAAGCCAGCAATGTGAGGAGCGGCCATGGAAGTGCCAGACATCCCTTTGGTGCCGCCTCCAGGCATGGTAGAGATGATGTCAACACCAGGAGCGAAAATGTCAACTGTGTTGGAAAGGTGGTTAGCACTGGGAAGAGCTACAGCAAGGGCTGGTGATGACTTACGGACTGAACCGAAGTTGGAGAAAGTAGCGCGGACGTCACGGTCATCGGTGGCTCCAACGGTACACACATTAGGGGCGGAAGCGGGGGAGTAGTTCGACGAATCTTGCTACAATCGCATTCGGATTAGTTTTTCTCAAAATAAGAACAACAGGTGCAAGATTTACTGACGTTGTCATTGCCGGCAGCGACAGAAAGGAAGATACCAGCGCGAACAGCTCGCTCAGCAGCGCTATTGACAGCCTGGGAGTATCCACCACCCAAGCTCAAGTTCATGACAGCGCGGCCGAGGGCCTTGTTTTGTTGAGCATGGTTTACAGACCAGTTGATGCCCTCGATGATAGCAGAGTTACTGCCGGATCCCTCAGCGTTCAAAACCTTGACACTAACAATGCTGGCTCGCTTGGCGACACCATATCGAGTTCCAGCAAAGGTGCCAGCAGTGTGGGTTCCGTGGCCATTCCCATCCCAATCCTCGCGGTCAACGGTGTTGGTACCCCAGATCGCGCGACCGCGGAAGTCAGGGTGGTTGACATCGATACCAGTATCGACGCCATAAATAACGATTCCTTTACCGGCGGATTCATCATAGAAATAATCTTTGCTACCGGGCCGTCGGGAGGAAATTCTGCCGAGGCCCCAAGATGGAACATTCCGCTGAGTTTGATATCCTTGGATCCTCATAATGCGGTTGGGTTCGACGAATTTGACCTATCGACTGATAAGTTGTTTGTTCGATATTCTCAAGACGGCCCATAGTGTTACCTTCTTGTTCTCGAGAATCCTGTCAAGAGTTTCATGGTCAAAAGCACCGACATAGCCCTTGAAGCCATTGATGTCGAAGGTCGTCTTCACACCAGTGATGGTGGCGTTTCGTCGGACGTTCCCGGACTTGTGGTGGTTGCGCACCCAGGTGACATGAGCGTTGAGTTCGGAGGACGGAACCTCGTCTTTCATGACCACAATATAGGAGTCTTCGATAACATCCTGGGTATTTGGGACGCTTAGGATCTTTGCAGCGTCGGCAGTAGTAAGAGCTGCAAAAACGAGTGACAAAAACTTCATGGAGACCATTGTTGCTTGGTTGGGGCTGGGTTGTTTGGATTGGATGTGATGATGATGCTCTTACATCGAGATGGAAACATCTTCCTTTTATGTCTTTTTCAATCCGAAGCTCTCAGGAGAACATTGCTGCTAAGCTCCGCGTGGGTGGTGAACTCGTTGAATCAAAACCCTGAACCCACAAGTGTCCACTTACGGATGAAACCGTGTGATAGGACTTTATTCTGGAAGGATTCATCTCCTCCTCTCAAAAGGAGTATTTTGAGGAGCTGTGAAGAAAGTAATTTTTGAGTGGGTGTAGAATTACCTACTAAATCACCAAGCATTATCTCAGGTACCCTGAGATGGGCCAGGGAAGTTCCCTGCAGCCAAGCAGTGTGGGTCAAAGTGAAAAGTGCCTGTGTCAAGAAGCATACAAATAAGGATGGGACTGTAAATGATTTCCCAGTGTTTTGACAAGGGAGTAGCTCCTTCAAAGATCTACATAGAAGAAAGGAAGCAAACAAAACGTAAAAACGTATCTCGTTGTGGGTAGGGCTCCGTAGTAAGGGCTAACATACCGTCAGGGGTAAATCTGGCCAGGAGTAAACAAAATGAAGTGGAAGCTCCACCGCATAATGGACAAGCTTCTTTGAAACGGCAAGACAATATTTGACGGGAATTGGCGCGCTGGCGCAGAAAAGATGAGACTTTTAAACATGACGCTTGACGACTAGTTGTCTTGGACGGTTGGCATTCCAGAAAACACCGCCCGCACGACCCAGAATCTGGGGTGTAAAGGATGATAGAGGCCCGGTACGAGGGTACGGAAGAGTACGAGTCGTCCACAGTTTGTCCTTCGGACAAAAATCCGGCAGAGAAGACTGAGAATATAGTAGGCGTAGCCGTGGAGAAAATCGACCTGAACCTCCCGAATTGAACTTTCGGAAGAAATATCATAAGCCGAGCGCAAGGGTCAGGCTTGTCTCCCCAGCGGCTATGAGTTTGCAGTCCGAAACTTCATTGGACATTCGAGAAGCTTAGCCTTCTGTGATTTCCAGCCCAGCCAGCAGCACAACTACACAAGACAAAAAGGATTGGAAGCCCTGTAATTGATTAGGTTGACGCGCAACAATTCACGGGATCGCCGAATGATCGCCATTTAGAAGCTGTAGGAGTATTCTAGCCATTTCTAGAACTGTGGAACATTCGCGCGTTTTGAGTAACAAAATGACTGGGGCTTCATATCGAGAAGGGTGGATTGGACCCTTTGTGACTGAAGCTTCTGGTTAAAGGTCCGCGAGCCGAAGAGCAGGCCTATCCTTGGGACGACGAGCGGTTCCGAGCGAAAGCCAAACGCTATCCGGTTGAAAGTTATTCGGGTTTCACTCAGAAACAACCTCACGGCTCCGTAGTTGACATCGAGCCATCGAGCCTAGGTCAGTCCGACTTCACATGTATTCCTTTCAGGCACCTTGTTTTCAAAGGTAGAAGCGGAGTAAGTAGTAATGAGGAAGAGGCCCCTGCAAAGGAGCTTCCCATGTCCGCTCTAGCATCGACAAGCGTGCAGTAAGTTTCATGGATGCCCATCCCTGGCAATTTCAACTGGCGGAAGGTCCGGGATGGTCGAAGAGGAAGAGAGGTTGGAAGTCGGAGATAAAAAAAACGAAAAGGTAAGATTTAAACCGCAAAAACAGCGGTCTTGGCGCGTTTCAGGAACGGAAGGCAACACTAGCCACATAAAGACTAGGTTGGCAGATAACAACAAACACTGCAAACAGAGTTGTCTAACTAATGAAAGCGAGTTATGACATCACCTCTCCCCCTTTTTTCCCTCCTTTTTTCCTTTCTCTCTTTCTCGCTGGAACCGAGAAAGGCAAGCGAGTCAACCTATTCCCTCAACCCATGGCAGGTAGAGGAACAAGGCAAAAGGACTTGAAGGGCAGCCGTGGCGGGGATTTTGCGTCTGGCCATGAGGGGAAGAAATGCAAAACCCACGTTGAGCGTCCATCCCCACGTCACCCTGACCCTCTCAACCCATGGACATGAACGCGGCAACCAAGCTACCTACGACTAATTCCTGCTTTTTTTCAGTCAATTGATGAACTTACTCCGCTTTTAGTTGGAGATTTACTCCTCAGCACCTTGAATCTTGACCTGGGATAGCGAACATCCTCCCGCGTGTAGCCTGGTGGCGGCCAGGTTGAAAGCCCCAGAAGAACTACAATGATGCTATGAATACATCACTTGGTCTTTGGTTTGGACACGACCTCCTCAGATCTATATAATCCATACGGTACGGATATTTCTTCTCAATATCTATAGGCATACAACACTTCTTTGAACCTCACTCTTGCAGACTAGTTTCCTTTGAACAAACACAAAAGCCATAAAACAAGTTCTTTACAACTCCTCAAGTTCTCATCAACTTTTATAACAAAAATTCTTCTAAAAACAAAAATGGCTGGACTTCTCGGCGGCGGTGGTCAACAACCACAGCAGGGTGGCCAGCAACAGGAGGGCGGTCTCGGTGGTCTTCTCGGCGGTGTAACCGGAGCCGTTGGTCAAACCACCCAGGGTCTCGGTCAGGGCCTTGGACAAACTCTCTCGGGTGTCGGCGGTGCCGTGGGACAAACCACTCAAGGAGTAGGTGATGTTGTCGGTGGAGCGACAAAGGGGGTAGGCGGCGCATTGGGCGGCGGACAGCAGCAGGCCCAGCAAGCTCCTCAACAGGCCCAGCAGATACCTCAAGGCCAGCAGCAGCCAATGCAACAGCAACAACAACCACAGCAGCCACAACAATAAACGACGGAACGCGAACGTACGAAGGAAACGAGCCGAGTTATGGATTATGCGAAATCGAACGCACGGACAAACATGTGTTGCATTGAATGAATTTGGGATGTGTGGATTATGATCATGGTTTTTTTATATATATGGGCCATGGGTTGCAGCTATCGACCGGAGAACATATTCTTTATTAATATAGTTCAGTTTACTATCATTTTGAATTCCTCTTTCATTTGACTACCTTCCTTCTTGGACTCCGTAATATATAGTACCGTGCATTGGCCCATCAATTTCGTAGAAAGATACCGTTTCTTCTTTCTACCATTCTAGCTTACTGGCGGGATTTTAATCTCTCTATTATCAGCGCTAATTTTATCAGTTTTCTAACTAACGGTCAGTCCGTCATCATCATCACCATCGCTCCGTCCACGGCTCTTTCCTCAGCCATCCCCATTTACCAAATATCTCCGTCGATAGGCAAGAGTGCAATCCCATGGACCTGGCATTTTGGAAGCATATTATATTTCACTCCCTGCGTCCCCTTTATTGTGTTGGTTGGAGTGGATGAGTTCGATGGTTTTTACAACAGCAGGATGACGAGCTCATCACTGGTGTTCTGATGCCATTACCCATCGTCTGAATTCTAAGGGAGACTGAATTGCGGTACTACAAAAGTGTGTGCCATTGCGAAGTAAATGGGAGATATTACAAATCTGCACCCGATCTGATACTTCGTTCCATGTATGCAGACTGCTTGCTGCTCATTTTGGGTTCAAATCTGGAATTTCGTTCTCCCCTTTTCAACACGTATACCACAAATAAGAGCAAAAGCGGGATGTCGTCCTCACCACCCTTCTTTTCGCCCTCAGCCCTACGAAGCTACTAACTAAACTAACTAGCACGATGAGATCACATTCCCATTCATGAAACCCACTTTGAGCAAGACTCGGGGCAAGAGCTTCGAAGGTACAGTACAACCTGCGATATGCTTGTTTTCCGTGGCAAGCAATCAATAGAAGAATTTCTCTTTTTTCGCCGAGAATATACCCTGCCCACACCACCCACCCACCCATCCACACTTCTCCACCGCCCAACAATAACACTTCTTTTTCTCGTCCCATGGCGACACGCACCTCGTGGGTCTCCCGCGCGCAAGTCTGGGCGTTGCGCCACATGCGTGCGGTGACGTCAGGTGGAATCGACACCCAGCAGGAATAAATGCTTGGGAGGGAAAAGCACCAGGAAACCATCTTGCTTTCAACACGGGCCCCGACTATAACGTACCTTTTTTCTAAAATTGTCCCATCGTGAGGTCTTTCAGGAGTGGGCTTCGTTACGTAGTGGAACTGGGGGCAAATGGGCGGAGAAAAAAAAAAAAAAAACTTGAATCGGTGGAGATATATCGCCAGCAGCTAGTTATATATTAGATCCTCCGTTCTGGACTCACCTTAATGATCCTTTCTATTCAACATCTTGATGATATCCTCTGATAGCTTCTTTAAGCGTTTTACAAAGAAAAGTACAATCTTTTATCTATTTACAGCTCAGAATCACTGTTGAAACATAATATCACTACTACAGACATTAACTCATAATGGCCAACTCGTAAGTACTCTCTCCCCTGATCGGACTCCCCAACCGTCCATTTTGTACTAGTTATACAGCTAGACTTACCATCTCCATCATCGAACAGTCCCGATAGAAAAGGCGACTCCTACGAGGTCCAGTCCGAGTCCGAATCCGATCACGAACAACCTCAACCACAGCAACAACAACAACCCAACGGCACAGACTCCATGCAACGCCCCCAACAACAGCAACAACCGCAGCAACTTCAGCAACAACAACCGCAACAACTGCAACAACAACAGCCTCAGCAGCAACAACAACCCTTCCCATACGCATATCCCAACGAGCAGCAACTCGCCCAAGCCGGCCAGCGTCGCGGAGCCATCCGAGAATCGCGCATCAAGGACCGCCCAGAACCCAAGGAGACTCGAGATAGCAGCTTGAAGATCAAGATCGAGCTCGATCTGGAGGCCGAGGTTGATCTGTACGCGCGGGTGAAGGGTGATGTGACTATCGGATTACTGTGAGGAAAGAAACTTGCTTCCCTTGTGTGGTGTAAGTTCGGATCACGTCTTCATAGGACAGTCTGTAGGGACTAATTCGATTCTTCTCGTGCAGCAGATGAAAAAAAAAGAAAACGATATATATATCTTACTCCATGTTTGCTTCCTCCACAAACAAAGAAAGCTGGCGGTTTCCTGTTTATACCTACCTTGTTGCCCTCCCTCCCCTTCTTTGCGAAACGACTTTTATGACGATCTGATTTGGATTCGAATTCTTGCCTGCGGTATATTGACGGCTTTATGTGACCACGTATTCTTTGGTTGGGTTGGGTTTTGGTTAGATTTCAGAGCGATTTCATTCAAATTGGATTGATATTCTTACATAGTATGCAGTCAAATAAATGTAATATTTTGATTCTTTCAAGTTATTAATGCTGGTACATAAATGGTTTTCGTATGAATCTCCGGAATCATTCCCTAGCATTGGTAAAGAAGATAAAATGCCCGAGTATCATCGCATTATTTCATTGATTCCTGGAAATTATTCTAGGTGTATTTTTTCTGCAGCATATCGTCGTTCTTTCCAGGCTTGTCCATTTGGACATTGTACTGATCCAGGGACTCAATAGGCAGCATTAGGAACTTATGTTTGTTGGTCCATCGAATCTGGCTCTCTGTGAACCCCTCAGAGTCTGCCGGTGGCGGAGGAGGATCTGTGATCTTGGTGATCAGGTATGCAGTTGATGCTTCAGCCACTCCATAGATGAGGACACCGAGCAATGGGATCTTGATCATGGTATAAAACCCAAGGGCGAATCCGAAGAGTACACCCTCGCGATCTAAAAACCATTTCCGTCGCTGCTGTTTGGTGAATTTTATGCGGGAGAAGTATGGTTCCAGCTAAAATTCATTAGCCTTCAGAAGTATTTTTGAGCAAAGATGGCCCTCTTCGTACCAATTCTCTCATCAAACTGCGTGATGCGAAATAACTCTGCAAGAACACCACCAGGTATCGTTTTGGGAGAATAAGCCCGGATCCAAAGATGACAGTTGCTGGAACCGGGCCCACGGCCTTGTTGAAGGTGTAAAAACTGGCCAAAGGAATCACGAAGCGCCCAACAACGGGCAGCAAAGAGAGCAGGTAGACAGCGAGCGACAACGCAGTTCTCCGTCCATAGCGAGTGAAAAATAACCTGAGTGAAGAGGCGGTATCACCAACGCGTTTCTCTCGTTGGTTCGAATACATGGCCAGATTTGGATAGTACATCGCACGTAGATTCTCCGGGCTCTCTGATTTATGCTTCTGGAAGTATGTCGAATCCACCCACCTCACAGATTCCATAAAGCTAGAATCAAACTGTCAATGGAAAAGAAGATTTGATATCAACTGGGGAATGCACTTACACGTTATCCAGGGTCGGTGTGATATATCTCATCAGAGTCATCAGCAGGAATGGAACTTGCAAGATGTAATTGGCGATGAAATCAAGTCCATTGATCAGATTGTCATCCCAGGTCGCCTCATGGAGATCGACAATCCATGAGGCTATCCAGATGGACAATTTGGCCAGGACAATCTACGGCAAAAAATTTGTTACCGATCAATCTTTTACTCACGAGCTAGCAGACAGCAGATAGTCTCACCGGAATAGAAACAATCATACGAATTACAATGCCGGCAACGACAGCAAGGGCGGCTTGTCTATAATGTTCCGACTTAAACAATTCCGGGTTCTGGAGCGCTCTGTGGGCTGGATTGCGCATGAGCTTGATCAGTAAATGCCCGCCGTCGTCTTCAGGCTCCTCGATATCCACTGACCTCCCACGAGAGTGAGTTGGGCACCCCGAATGATAGCATTCGGTTCGAAATTAGACATGATTACAACTCAATAACTGATGGAAAAAGTGTTCGATCATAAAAGGTGTGAAGCAAATTAAATTGACACCGACTATGAAAGAAGGATATCCAGTATCCCTTGTGAGACATGATAGAATCACCCAGTTGCCCTTCCAGTGAGTAGGGATGACGAGAGAGGCACTGGGACCGGACCTTCCAAGGAAAGGTTCCTGCATTCGTCACTAGGTAAGGTTCAAGAGGAAAAACTATTCTCCGGAAGCCGGAGCGGGCTTACATAACACCGGATGCTCGTCCGAGAATTGCCGCCGGTGACCGAAACGCCTCGCCCAACAAAAGCGACTTTGCCCGTTCGGGAAAGCGGCCAATCTTCAAGCAAAATTGTTCGAATTATTCCCGCGAGAGCTGTCATCATATTCTCTTTTGACACCAAACCTGGCTTGTTTCAACCACACACCCTCTCTCTCTCTCTACGCCGCCGTCTCTAGAGATCATCTTGGGGGAGTGTAGCTGTTGAATTGCCTTCCTTTTTAAAAATATTTTTTCTTTCTTTTTTCTCGACAAACCCCATCACAATGTTCCGTCCGATCGTGCCGCGCCTTGCTGGGCGGTCACTCCCGAAAGCTGCTCCCAAGTTTGCCTACCAACATTCTTTCCCAGTGTCCAGTGTCTACATTTTCGGACGGTCGAGACGAGGATATGCAACCGAATCAGGTACCGTACCTCGCCCAGTCAATGCCAGCGATACCATTTTTTTTTGTCCATATGACTGATTTTCAACGTAGAGGAACTTGATTTGCTTGTAATAGGCGGTGGAGTTGCCGGGTATGTCGCCGCAATCAAAGGCGGTCAAGAAGGCCTCAAGGTACTGGTTCCCATGTTCCCCCAAAAGGCAAAAAAGTCCTTTTCAGATACGGGTATCTAACCGGACTATTCGATAGACTGCGTGTATTGAGAAACGAGGCGTATTGGGCGGTACATGTCTAAACGTCGGGTGCATTCCCTCAAAATCTCTCTTGAACAATTCCCATATCTACCACCAAGTCCTTCACGATACGAAAAGACGCGGAATTGATGTCGGAGATGTCAAACTTAACCTGAAGCAAATGATGAAGGCCAAAGACACATCCGTTGAGTCGCTCACAAAGGGAATTGAGTTTCTCTTCAAGAAGAACAAGGTTGAATACGTCAAAGGAACTGGATCGTTCATTGACCAAAACTCCGTCAAGGTCGATCTTTTAGAAGGCGGAGAACGAACCCTGCGCGCGAAGAACATCATCATCGCAACCGGAAGCGAAGCCACCCCTTTCCCCGGCCTAAACATTGATGAAAAGCGAGTCATCACCAGCACTGGTGCGCTCTCCTTGCAAGAGGTCCCAAAAAAGATGGTTGTCATTGGAGGTGGTATCATCGGCCTTGAAATGGTAGGCAAATATTTTCATAATTATTGGCTCAACTGGACTGACCGACCGATTTAATCTAGGCCTCCGTTTGGTCACGGCTAGGTTCAGAGGTTACTGTGGTAGAATTTCTCAACCAGATCGGCGGGCCCGGTATGGATGCAGAGGTCTCTAAGCAAATTCAGAAAATACTCTCCAGACAGGGTCTGAAATTCATGGTTGGCACCAAGGTCACCAAGGGCGACGACAGCGGCGAGCAAATAAAGGTTGAGGTGGAATCTGCCAAAGGTGGCAAAGAACAAACTTTAGAGGCTGATGTTGTTCTCGTTGCCATTGGGCGTCGGCCTTACACCCAAGGTCTTGGTTTGGAGAAGGTCGGCCTCGACGTTGACGAGAAAGGCCGGGTGATCATCGATCAACAGTACCGCACCAAGGAACAGCACATCCGGGTCATTGGAGACTGCACTTTCGGGCCCATGTTGGCGCACAAGGCAGAAGAGGAGGCTGTCGCGGCCGTTGAGTATATCAAGAAGGGCCACGCCCATGTGAACTACAACGCCATCCCAAGTGTCATGTACACCCATCCCGAGGTTGCGTGGGTAGGCCAAAACGAGGCAGAGTTGAAGGCGGCCGGCATCAAATACCGTGTTGGCACATTCCCCTTTAGCGCCAACTCCCGTGCTAAGACCAACCTCGACTCCGAGGGTCAAGTCAAATTCCTTGCCGATGAACAGACAGACCGTGTGCTCGGTGTCCACATTGTTGGACCCAATGCTGGTGAAATGATCGCAGAGGCGACTCTTGCTGTTGAATACGGTGCCAGCTGCGAAGATATTGCGCGCACTTGCCACGCTCACCCAACCCTAGCGGAGGCATTCAAGGAAGCTGCTATGGCTACCTACTCCAAAGCCATCCATTTCTAGAGCACCGGCCCTCGCTGGTCTTGAGAGGACCGGGTGGTTTGTTTTCACCAATCATCTATACAGCTTGATACAAGTAAAGTATTTGTATTTGTTCTTAGTTATACCTTGTCGCTTCAGCAATTGGGTAGCATAGTGTACAATGGCCTATATTGCATGTATTTATAGGCATGCTTCTTCAAAAGGAAATCCAATGATATCAATATTGTATGTTATGATTTTTGGATTGGCAATCTCTGGTCCAACGCACCCTATATCCTCTCTTCTCTCTCTCATGTTTCTATCTCTCTTCACGCGGTCTATTCTGGGTGGCATTAAACAACACATTCACATTGGTTCTAACTGGAATCTTTGAATTCTTATCAATTTTTTTGTTCAATTCACTACTTGGATACATCAAGAGCAAGAAACATCTTCATTTTGATGAAACACTCTCCACCAGGTAGGACTCAGGAGACGATGAAAGGAAAGTTTTGTAGCCACTAGCACTTGTTCCCTTTCAAGTGCATTGCAGCATTGGCTTGTGATACAATCATCTAGCTTTGCAGGAGAAATCTACTGGAGACATCTAATGATCATATTCACTAACTATTATAACTAGATCACAAGAATTGACTTAGCTCTGCATTGGGCCCGTCTTGGTCAAAAGCCTTGCCTTGTCCCCTCTTTCTCTCCGCCCTACCGGGTACCCAACATCCCAGCCCCCATTTCTTATACCGAGCGACATTCTAATACCCTATCCAGCTGTGAAACCAGGACAGAAACGGGTGCAGAATACTTTCGTTATGCAGACCGGCCGGCTGTGCTTCCCAGATCGGGCCTCGCGTCTCACTGGCTTGAACCGGTAGGCTGCCCGTGGCCTATAAGACAAGTTATGCAGGGGCAAGATTATAAATACCAGAGCCCACAAAGCTTGGTCAGGAAGTGGATGCTTTCTCCGCCAATATAGCCCCGTGAGGGGGAACGGCTGCTCTCTCGTTTGTCCGAGCGGGGTTGCTGTTGGACAAGTAGCGATAAAAGGGCTGCTCTCGCTCGCTCTTTGGTTGGGTTTCGATATTTTCTGTTCTGTGTAGTTACGTCTTATCCTCTTGGATGGTTTGAGGTAGCTTTTGGTGTTTTTATACTAACCTTGGGGAAGTCTACAATCCACAACGTTCTTTGCTGATTTAGTTACTGTTTACGACATTGCGAGATGGCGGCAACATTAACATCTGAGATGGCCAGCCAAGCCGTAAGAGCAAGTTTGCCGGCGTTCAATTGCCCGCCGGGCACAAAGATGCATCTGCTCGATCTAGGGACACTTGAATGCGATGAAGGATGGTACGTGGGAACCATACGCAGTGGCGCATCGAGGTCCGCTGATTTTCTCGACGCAGGCTCCTTCGTGGTGGAAACACAAGCACTCTCAGCAACAAAAATCCCGAAAGCAAGCGGCGGGAATTGATTATTTTATCTGTGTTGATCGAACACCCTCAGGAGGGCTTGGTTTTGTTCGAAACTGGTTGCGCGGAAGACATTGAAGTCGTGAGTCCATCCGGCAACGCACCAAGATATCGAATGATTGTCTGATGGATTTGGGTGACTAGAAATGGGGAGCTCCCCTGACAGACGTTTTTCCTCGCACAGTTTATAACGAGGAGCACAAACTCCCAGCGGCAATAAAAGCTACCGGAAACGACATTAAAGACATCAAAGCTGTTGTTTTCGGGCACCTACATCTCGACCACGCCGGTGGTTTGGAGCATTTTGTCGGCACCGGTGTGCCCATCTATGTCCATGAGGAAGAATTCAAACACGCTTGCTGGGCCGTCGCGACGGGTGCGGATCTCGGCGTGTACCTTGCCCATTATATGTCCCTTGACAAGCTGAACTGGCAAACCTTTAACGAGCCCCATCTGGACATCTTCCAGGGCATCACGCTCCACCACTCTCCCGGCCATACGCCAGGGTTGTGCATTATGCAGGTGAACCTGGAGAAGGACGGGACTTTTATCTTCACGACAGATCAATTTCACATTGCCGAGAACTTTGAGATGGCGCATCCACACGGGTGGCTTGCGCGTGACCATTCGGCTTGGTTTAACAGTTTGCAGATGATCAAGAGGTTGAAGCGGATGTTCAATGCGGAGCTGGTGTTTGGACATGATAAAGAAGTCGTGGACCGCCTGATGAGCAAGAAGAGAATCTTTGAATAAGCCATGAATACTCTTCCTGCATTTAGCGATTTGAACGGGTCTTGGAACCAGGGTGTGGGAGTGTCCTGGTTAAAGTAAAGTAATGTCTAAACATCATTGGGAGAATGCCAGTCAATCTGCTTTTGAACCTCCGACTGGCACACACCGGCAATAGCGTATCTTGACCCTTTTTGCTATGACAGGAGGACCCAACAGGCTCCCCGTTTTGCCGAGAGACTTGACGGTTTGGGCGTCTGCCTCGCCTGCCAGCGTACTAGCTCTTAAGCGTTGTGGCCTTATGGTTTCTGATCCACCGGTCACATCTCATCCAGAATGGCATCAACCTCCACTTCAACCAGCATATCATCACTAACAAACCCATCCTTCACCACGATCAATGTAGCTGCTGCACCGATCTCGTCGCTTTCCGTACGCCGAGGCCTCCCCGACCCCAACATCTCGCGAAACGTCTCCATCACAGCGGGCGCATCCTCCTTTCTGCTCACGAACATCCTGACCCTGACTATGCTTTTCTCCGCCTGTCCCTTGATCCCTGACAACTCATCAACAACTCGAAGACATTCGCCCAGCGCGACGCGCATTTGCCCCGCCGCGTCGCCGGGATGCAAGATCTGAGGTGCCGAGGGAGGCGAGTTGGGATCGACGGCCGTGGTGCCTGAGATGAAGATGTGATTCCCATGGCGGACGCCGCGGTAGTAGCCGATTGTTTGCTCGTAAGGAGAAGGGGTCTGGTAGAAGGTTTTGGAGCTGGCGGGATGGGGTTTGAAGAGCTTGCCGGACGGAGCCATTGTTTGCTATTTGAAAAGGCTGATCACTGCTAGTTAACCAGGTAGGTAGTTATTTGTAGTCTTGAAAGAGCCCTCCAATCTTCCGTGGATTGTAGAAGAGCGGGCTTAAGCATGGTTGAGAAGAGGAGCGAGAGTGCTTTTTAACCTCTGAGTCACTATTCGCCAAGGCCGCCCTTCGCTGTTTTGAAGCAAAAGATGCCGAGGAAACACTTGTGATGGTCGAGGGACGAGAGTCAAGGCTGTGGTGATACAGCTGTCAACATACAAAAATACAAAAGCTCAGTCTTCATCTCCGCTTTCCTTCTAGAGAAACCAATCCAGCCTTCCCACAATTCCATGGAACATACATAGGAAAGGCCGTCTAGACTGAGTGACAAGGCTGCCGGCCACGGCCGGGATGGATGCTGGTTTAACTGACATCACCACTACCAGGAATTTGATTCAAGTCTTTCTAAGTCGAATACATAAAGCCGATGATTAAATATCATGTTGTGCTCGACTCAATCAGGGTTGATTTTCCGGTCTCAGAAATCAATTGTGCCACTGCTGCTAATCCGGGGCTTTTTCACACTGTCTTGATATGATCACGGCCATCAAAGCCGCCCAGCGGCTAGACTCGAGAGGAAACCCCACAGTCCAGGTTGAACTTACCACGGACAAAGGTACTTTTCGTGCTCTGGTTCCCTCAGGTGCCTCCACGGGAGAGAATGAGGCCGTGGAACTGAGAGACGGAGATAAGTCCATCTACAGCGGTAAAGGGGTCGAGAAAGCAGTACACAATGTCGAACAGGTCATTGCTCCTGCTCTCATCAAGAGCGGATTGAAGGTCGATACGGATCAGAAGAAGATTGACGCCTTGATGAACGATCTCGATGGAACGCCCAACAAGGGCAAACTGGGCGCCAATGCCGTTCTGGGAGTGAGCATGGCATGCGCGCGGGCGGGCGCAGCGCACCTCGTATGTGGTCAACGATTGCCATGGGACTTGCTCGTGTACCAGCTAAATACATGCAGCGTATCCCGTTGTATGAATTCCTCCGTCGCGAGTCAGGAGCGAAAGCTCCTCCCTACGTGATGCCGGTGCCTTTTTTCAACGTGCTCAACGGAGGAGTACATTCCGGCAACCCGCTGGCATTTCAGGAGACGATGATTGCGCCTGTTGGAGCGACATCCATGGCAGAAGCTGTGCGCATGGGAAGTGAGGTTTATCACCAGCTTAAGAAGACGATAACGGACAAATTTGGCCCGGCTGGTATGTATAACTACTTTCGATTGGGAAACCAACGAGTAAACGCTTCAAGACCAACGATATGCTAACCCCAGGATTCCAGCAACTGGTATTGGTGATGAGGGAGGATTTGCCCCGCCCATCTCCCATTTACACGAAGCCCTCGATCTCCTGGTCAAATCCGTTGCAGACTGCGGATATACCGGTAAAGTCAAATTCGCCATCGACCCGGCTTCAAGTGAGTTTTTCCGCAATGGCAAATATGACCTGGGACTCAAGCAAGCATCCTCCGACCCCAAAACCCCTGAGCAACTCAAAGACATATACCAGTCGCTGCTGAAAAAGTATCCGATTGTGCTTCTCGAAGATCCCTTCGCGGAGAACGACTGGTCGAGCTGGACCGATTTCAACAAGGAATGCCCAGTCGAATTGGTCGGCGATGATCTCCTGGTGACAAACATTCGATACGTCCGGGAAGCCCATCAGAAAAAGGCTTGCAACGCCATGCTGCTGAAGATCAATCAGATCGGTACCATCACCGAAGCTATCGCTGCGTGAGTATCCCTTTAATATTTACAATCCCCCAAAGTTCGCTGACCAATGCCCCAGCGCGAATGAGGCTTATAGCTACAGTTGGAGTGTATTTGTGTCTCATCGATCAGGGGAGACGACCGATGATTTTATCGCGGATGTAGTCGTGGGGCTCCGCACGGGGCATCTAAAGTCTGGAGCGCCTTGTCGTGGAGAAAGGGTGGCTAAATACAACCGACTCATGGACATCGAGGCTGAGCTGAAGTCAAAGGGCGAGACTTGCATCTATGCCGGCGAGCATTTTAGGACGGGGCATACGATGTAAACTGCAGTTTCTAAACAGCTTTGATTTACTTCCCAGGGTTATAGGCTAAGTAAGGAATGACCAGAATGTAATAATTAGTAGTGAATGGTCCTTAGAGGTAGCCGATATTAGATCTGTGACTGTAGAGATGTTCTGGATCACCTCTGCCTTGGGGAGTTCAGACTGGCTGGTCATAATGAATTCCCAGAAAAGGCGAAATTTAATTTTTTAACATATTTCTCTCCATATTGCATAATGTTCTAGATGGACATAGGTAAACAGTGACAGCAACCTTTCAACTGCCTATGCTTTCACAGCTTTAGCGCCAAACAAATCCACCACATCCTTAAGCAGAACGTCAACTCCCGGCATTGCAAACGAAGGCCCAACATCAAATATATCTGCCAAACTTTTTGTTTGCCCATGCTCACGATCGATACCCTCGTTTTCCATCCCAGATTCGTTTTGGGTTATTAATCGGCGAGAGCCAAAGATATCTTCCAACCCAGTCCTAAGGGATTGATCAACCGTATTATCTTCAATCGGAGCTCTGGCTTTCTGAGCACTAGATGAGACTTGCAAGACTTGCGCGGTAGTGTCGATGATAGTGTAGTCTCCTGACTTGACATTTGAAAGAAGCGCTCGTGGAGCGCATTCAAGTTTGGATTGGAATAGTGGATTCGGTGAAGTTGGTTCGAATACTGCTAGCTGGAAGCCGGGCTTACTGTCTGCTTCATAATCATGAATACTTGGGGAAAACGTAATGGCAAAGGTTTGATTCCGGCGATTCAAGGCGAGCAGGAGGGATCGTTTATAAGAGCGCGAGCCAGCGTTGTCAGTCAGCGCAAGTGCGTACATAATTTGGTCGGTAACCGCATCCCATGAGACGAGGTGGTCGGACAAGACGATTAAATGTTGATCGAGGAACCCACACCCTCGCGGGATTCCAGAATAAAGTCCCTCCCGAGTATGACAGATTTTACCACTTTCCGGTTCTATGATATACACAAGGCCGGCAGGATTGGATTGTCCAGTCCAGCATACAGCAAGAGCCGAGCCATCCTCTGAAAAACCTAAGCATGAACCGGTTTGAGACGGCGAGGCAGTCTCGATCAATGGGCCTTCAAGTGCAATGGTCCGCGAACACCGCCATGTTTTGACTGAGCGGCCTTCGCCTTGTTTCCGTGAAGAAGAATGCCTGTATTCAGGGGTCCAAAGCCGGACCACCCCATCGTCACCAATTGTTGCGAAGCCTAGTTGCTTTGGGTTCACAGCCAGATCACGAACTGGCATTGGACCGCTTGTCGGCGAAAAGTGTGGACCATCGACTCGAGTGACTAGTTCCCATTCACTACTAGCTTCATTCCAGTGCCAAAATTTCAGAAAGATTTCTGTTTTCCGGCGCTTTTCATCGGATTCATCAATAGGTGTTAGGATAACAGTGGACTCGGGGTACTGCTCCCATTCGTCAACTGTGACTAGCCAATCTCCATCGAATGAGATTTCGATGAATTTAACATCTGGCGTAGTCAGTTCTGTACCTTCAGGGCCAGTGTGTAGAATCGAGACATTAGTTCTCGCAAGAGCCTGGCGAGATATGTGTTGATTGGATCGTGTATCAAAGGTCTGCAGGAACGAGGAGGTGGGAGACTTTTTGCTCGACGAAACAGCCTGGGAGGATGGGACAGCTAAAAGAAGATAGTCGGATTGTACGGGGTGTAGAATTGCAGGAAGCCTATCCATGAATTTATTGTTCGTCGGACCGCTCAATTTTGCAGCTTTGGATTTGGTAGGCCGTTTTAAATCATCGTACGACAGAAACTGCAAGCTGCTTATGCTTGTGATTGGCCGTAGCTCTGATGTCGACAGCACCATGGCGGAATTATCTGCCAGCTTAACGGCGTAGCTAACCCCAGAAGGAGAAACAACCAAATTGCAAATTGGCGACGTAAGATGTGGCAAAAACTGCTTTCGTCCGGTATCAAGCTGCCAGAGAACCAGTACTGTTTCCAGGCCCCCCGATATAAGGTAATTTCCTAAACATATTAGCCCACGGACCGTTCAAGAACAAATGTGACTGGAAACTTACCATCTTGTGACCATCTTACAGTTTTGACACTGTCTCTGTGCCAATGGAGACGACGAGAGACCAGACCGGGATCCAAATCCTCTTGGTTCTCATGTTTGAGTAATGTATTAATAAAATCATGGTAAACTGAGATGGCACCATCAGAATCTCCAACCACCATGTCTACCACAACTGAGGACGACAATGGGGTTTGGGTATTTGAAGACAGTTTATGAGACCGAGGTGGCTCTCGAATATCAAAAGATGTGACAGACACAGGCAGCCGTATCTCGCGCCAGGTATAGTCACAATTCCCCTCAGAATGCGGTGCATTTCCGCTCAAGCCGACTGCAAGGTATGGTCCGAAACTCGCGAGGACCACTTGGCCATTGGCGGCGGTCCGAAGGCTGGTGATGCGTGTGGAGGTTTTGTATATCACGGATTGCTTCCATGACTCGTCTTCGCCTTTGGTGCTCGTACAGACCTCAGACTTTCCATCTTTGATTCTGCAAATGGAGTAAACGATGGGGCTAGCTGAAGCGGCATGATCACCCCTACTGGGGACTACGTCGATGGCAACAATGCGCTTCGCTATATCCCACGAATGTATCCATTCGCTAGTAGTCCAGTCCCACTCGATTATGTTGCCGGAGCGTGTTGCAACAAAGATTCGACTTGGGTTGACCGGGGAGAGTCTGTAACCGGTAACTTGCTGAAAGCTATCAGGAATTTGGAGAGAGCGAACAATCGAAGACGTGGTCATTGAGTAGACCTGGATGGCATTGTCTCGTGCAAGTAGGATATATCTAGACGAACCAAGTCAAAAAAACGGTCAGCCAATAAGTCCATTTCAAGTATATAGGGAAGTTTGCGGAAACGCACTTCTCGTCCAATGAGAAGACCGGGTCCAGATTTAGGAAGCGTCCTCCGCTACGATGGTTTAAACTCCATGAGTGGGAGCGTCCAATTTGTACTGGACCCTGTTCTTCGACTTGTTTTGGCAGAAGCGAAAGTTCTTCCGATGCTGGGGCAGGGATTGCAGTTCGTTTCTTCGAGGACGCTTTCGGCGGGGATTGCATATCACTTTGGGCCGAATTCTTCTTATGGTCAGTCTTCCGACTAGCAGCCAATGTTGAATCCATATCTTTGCTGCGTTTCATCCTTTTAGCTTCACGGACAGGTTTCGCTTCAGGCGACCCATCTGGGCGCAGTGCTCTTTTCTCCTTCATAGTCGAGGTTTTCCGCGCTTGCAATTCCTTCGGGCAGGTCCCGGCACACGGCAAAAACACTGAAAGTCCCAGAGAAGCAAGCGTTCAGTTGCACAAATCCTCCGCAAGGCCGGTTGAACAATTCCAACACACCTTTCTCGCTCTCAGCTTTCTTCAACTCTTCTTAAGACTTTGAACTTCAAATAAAATCATCAAAAAAAAGCCAAAATTTTCGATTAACATGCATTATGCCTGTTTTGGTTAGCGGATATTAACTACTTTGGAGCTAATCTCAAAACGTGCTAGGCCAGCTGTAAATTCATCTGACTAATCAATCCTACTTTTCAAGCAAAAAGAAAGACGCTTCGAACGAACTCCTCCGTCGGTTGAATATACGCGCAGGCTGCCTGATTTCGTGAAACTGCTGCTGCTTCTGAGTTTATCCAGTCAGCGATTTCCAACATGATTATTCCTGTTCGTTGCTTTTCCTGTGGGAAGGTAAGCTGTAGCCCCCAAAAACTCCGCCCCTTGGTCCCGGGCGAATCGCTTATTCGTTTTCGCTGTTATCATGACATAGGTTGTTGGAGACCTTTGGGAGCGGTATTTGCGCCTTCTTGATGATGGCGTCCCTGACGGGTAAGCTGAGAGGACTCCGGGTACCTCACTACGTGTTTGACAAAAGTCTGACTCGCTACCGACAGAGACGCGATGGATCAACTTGGTTGTAAGCGGTACTGTTGCCGTCGAATGCTCATGACCCATGTTGATTTGATCGAAAAACTTCTAAAGTCAGTCAAATGCAGCCCCGGCCAGAGTGCCGAAACATCTCATTCTAATACAATGCGGAATATCACAGATATAATCCCGCCGAGCGTGACAGAGCGAAGCTGCCTCTATAAACCCCCCCCCCCCCCCCCCCCCCCCACAAAAAAAAAAAAAAAAAAAAAACTCTCAGGAACAAAAAGAAAGCAAGACCTAAAGAAAAAAGGAGCGCAGGTCATCGACCGTATCCGCGTGTCCAACACGGGAGCTCATTATTTTAGAACGCCCGTTAATCCAGCGATGCGAAAGTTCAGAGGTGTAACTTGTATCATGATGCAACAGCATTTTGAAAAGCGCGTCGCTCTCTCCTATCTACATCAAGTGCTAGATAATCTACACACACCCCGCTCAACGATTCGGCCAGTCTGGTGAGGTTTTGCTAGTCGCAATAAGGGCGAAGACAAACTGGCCCAATATCGTTGAGCAAGCCGGCCAGCAAGACCAACGTTGGGGGAACGAAGCCCACTCCAAAGGGGCGGGCGGTTTTTTTTTTTTTGAAGCAAAACGGGGGCCAAACCCAGCCTTCCTCCATCAGTGGTGGTGATGGTGGGAACACCCACTGTACATATCAGGTTTACTCAATCTAACCATTTCATGTTTGCAAAATTGACCCTACATGCCTCTTGTTTTCTGGTCTTTGCATGCACCTCTGTGATAACTCAAAAAACACGGTGTGAAAACGCCCCCACACATGACCTTTGTTCACTTTCCCTTCTGGTTAAGCCTGCAAAACATCAATTAATCTTCTTTACTGGTGGCTTCTGCTCAATTTGAGGGTTACACACAGACTTATTTTCTACTACAAAGTGTTGATATCCATTAAAATGATCCATCTCCGGAGTACTTGGTCTAATATTGGGTCCACCACCACATTTTGCATTGGTGAAAAGCAAAATATTGCTCGAAAGGTTTAACTAGTGTGCCGTTTTAAGGTGTTGTTCTGATTGTTGTGGCCCATTTTAACACACTTGTAGGCAACTAAAAACACCTCTTTTGAACTCTGATTATATTTTACTTTCAGCTATTACCATCCATTCTTTGGCTGCCATGGCCAACCCAAAAAGTGTAGTGCAGCTCATGGAATCACCATACACCGCTCCATTACCTCTTAGATCTCCAGCAAATGCCTGTCCTTGAAGGCTGCCACTAGGAAACCAGCACATGTCCCCCATCGCCAACGGCGGCACCAAGAAGCAAGCAATCCATGGAGGTCCATGGCAAGGACAGGCCGCGAATGGAAGATTTAGGCGTCCTGGGCCCCAGTTTTGGGCTCTTCATACCCCTCTTGAGGCCATTATTGAGCGCCAGTGTTTAACTCCATGCAGTTAAAAGCCCCCACGCTAGAACAGACCGCAGCCTGGGGAACAGAGTATAAACATGGGGGCCGAAAGGTCCCAACGGTGAGGAAGGGAGGGGGGCCTGGGGAACTCTGATATAATAGTGTCTGGCGTACGGAGTACACTTCGCCGTCTATTAAGTCCGGACAACGCAGGGCATGATCGGATCCCGAGCGTACGGTCAATTAGATGCAAGTTGTCTCCAAAAAGTAAAAAGCCGGCCGCCGATCCAAATTAAAAAAAGGAAAAGAGCGAGAGAGCGAGAGCGAGACTGACATGGCTCTCATAACTAGTTATCCGTTTGAGATCTCATAATTCGGGTCTGGTGCTGGTAGTTGTTCATATGTTGCCCTGAAAATCGGGAGGATTTGATGGCACGCACATCGGACAATAGGTGCGACCTTCGTTCGGCGAACGTCAACCCTCCAGAGCTGTCCTCCTTCGAGATCTTTCCGTGTCCCACGACCCGGGACCAGAAGATCAAAAAAGAGCGGCTAGGACCGAAATTGCTAGTTGCACCAAGTGCGAACAGACTGCAAAAAGTCTTTTCTTCGATTGATTTTTAGTGGCAATATGCTTTGAAATGCAGGTGAAGCCTTTAGTGTTGTTTCTGCATGGACCAACCAAAGGCCTCCTGGGGTTCTGCCACGACGCACTTTTGGCCCTCCTCCCCCTTGTTCGAATGGCCCAAAGAGCTATTTTTTTGGGCCTTGGCCACCAGGCCGGCGCCTAGATCCCTGTTCGCTTCTCAGCCGTCCCTCCTCCACGGTCCCGTTCTGAGTGGCTGAAGGCGGCGCTTCCCACCCCCATCCCGCAATCGCCCATTTTGGTCTTTGGGGCAACGCTCAATCAACTAAGGTCGAAACAGTTCCGAGTGTGGATTCCTTCCATGACCCTGGTTCAAAACGATCTGACATCGTTTTTCTTTGACTAACTACGCCGCAGAGCCCCGGACAACCAGAGTTGACAAAAGTTAGGGTGTGAGTTGTCCCACCGCAAAAGTTGTTAACCTAGCGTTTTCCTTGCCCGCTCAGCCATTGCTTTTCATCGCCCTCTGTCGATGTGGCCTTCATCTCTGACGAGCGTTGGAGGAGCCCTCGTCTTTGGCAAGTGCCTCGATCCTTTGAGGCTTGGTCGCGTTTTGCACTCCGTCAACCTGGACCGAAGCGTTGGTCAGTGATTATTCCGCGTCGACCAAACGATCGTATGTGTCTCCTTCACCGGTTAGAATTCCTAACTTCCTATTTTGGGGGGGTTTCTTCCTCTTCTTCTTCAATGATAGAAGTTGCGTTGGCAAGAAAACGCGCGAAAATCGTTTATAAAGATGGCATTCTGTTTTTCTTTCTTTGTCTTTGACTGTCTAACTAACGCTAACCCTGCCATTCACAAAAAAAAAAACCAGGTCCCTAGCGAAGAGTTAATATGATTGCAATTAAGCCCGCGTACACCGCCTCCCCCGTGGACCGCGTCTTCTCTTCCGTGTCAAGCTCTCCCAGCGCGTTGAGCCCGTGCACATCTTCCAGGTCACCATTGTCCGTCTGGCGTCCGTCATTTTTCTGCTGGATTGGCTCTGACCATATTTTAATAGACCATCCGAAAGCATCACACAAACCAACTATACAGGTTCAGCTCGCTTCGAAAAGGTGGACGGAACGGGCGAGATTCCAGAATACAAACTTATGTTACCAGATGACGAGGATTCGCAATCCGAGGACGCAGGGGAATCGTCCACCGATGACGAGATGAACATTTCTATAGACAATGAACCACAACGTTCAAGTCCCTCCCCTCCGCAGGAGCTCACGGTAGGAGACAAACTCGTTGATCCTTCTACCCTTTATCTAGGAAGATATTGATATTGACCTATGTAGCTCCAAACAACCGGCATAGAGTTAAACAGGTCTCACGGGAATGAGGATGAGGACGACCCGCAGTCTGTGATCCACGCTCCTTCTGGGTTTGCTGAATTTGTACGATCTCGTCGCCACTCCTAAATTTATCGAAATCACACTAATACAACGAATAGCGAGTAGACGATTCTCCCCATGAATCGACAAGGTCATCAGCCCTCGGCTCCGATGTCACAGTTCGGACGCTGAGAGCCCCGGAACCAGACAAGGTTTGTCATGTGTATTTAATATAAAACCACAGCATGGGCTCACAGATTCATAAGCTATCCGCCAGTCCAGTCTCTCCTCCGCCATTAACGACCAAAGTTGAACCTTGGTCTGACCGGACAACCCCACGCGCCCAAACAAGACAAGAAATCGATGCGTTTGGTCGAAGATCACGTCCAAACAGCTTGGAAGGTAACGACCTTTCTCTTGAGATTCCCGAGCGTTGGAGATTGACGATTACGATAGATATCCCAGAGAATTTTGACCATGACTCCATGCACGAAGAGACCGAAGGATCAGAAATCGCTATCTCTTTGCCCGTCTTTAATTATCAAACCAGCGCGTTGAAGACTGCCCTCTCTGAATGTTGGACACTCTGCAATACACTGGCGCATTTGAGTTCAATACATCGGGAACGTTTGTTTCAAGGATCCGGCTCGCCCAACATGCCCGAGCAAGCATGGAAGTCGTGCTGGAAACTCTGCCAAAATTTGTACGAAAATAGAGACAACGACGGCGCATTCCACGTTCAACCGACTCTGGACCTCTGTCGGGAATTCTGCCAGGCGCTTTTCGAAACTCGGATAAGAGATGACGAGATTGCAGATTCCATTCTACGAGTTAGCTTCGAGCTAAATAACCATCTTTACAATACCCATGATCGAAATTTGCCAGAAGCGTTTCGAGAGCGTACCCTTGACTTCTACATCACGTTGTGCCATCGGCTAATGAAGCAACGAACCCAGTTGGGCGACGAGACAGACTCGCTTCTGCGAGCATGCTGGGGTCTAGCAGAGATGTTGTTTAACCTGCGGCAAAGCAAAAGAGAAGGAAAACTTGCTGATGAGGAACTACTTGGTTCTGCCGTCCAGGCATGCTGGGATCTATGCGATCTTTTCCGAGAGGGATGGACACAGGTTCGCCCTGATCGTAGAACACCGAGACCAAGCCAGACGTCGTTTACGCAAGCGTTCTATCGAGCTAAGGAAGCAGGATATCCGGAACCCACAGACAGCTTACCTATTACTCCGAACCCCGAAACTCCTACCACCATATTCGATGACACCGCCACGATGCTTTCCCCTGACCAAGCGCAAGTGCCCAATATACTCGTGCTCGGCGCGGGGAATATGCAAAGCTTACATCCAAACTGGACTTCCGCTACCACATCCAATCTAGCTGGTTATTCCCGCCCTTCTTCTCGTTCGTCGACCACCTCATCGACGCACACCGTAAAATCGCCCGCCGATGACCCGAACCTTGCATGTCTAAAACTGCTTATCCTCCGTGCCGCAATGAACAACGGTTTTCAGCGTGGGGGCTCTCATACACTCGCTTCTTTTGTGAAGGCGTTATCTTCAGATGCCTTTGGTACTTTACCATGGCAAACATCTCTCTTAGTCGGTTATAAGAAATTAGTGACTGCTGATCCGGCGTTCAGTGCCGTGCCCTCGCCCTCCCGCGCCACCGCCCCGGATATCGCGAGAGCAGTGCAAGTGATGATCCAACATAGTGGGGAGTATGCATGGCTGCTAGATCTGTATCGGTTAGTGTTTGGGTTTCGCCCAGAGGAGGCGATGCATGGAAGCAGTGTAGCGATTCAGTCATGAGGATGGGGGGTAAATGCTGATGAGGGAGTCTAAAGATTTTAAGATGTTCGATACCCTTTTGTTATGCTGTGAAATGATAATGTAAGGAATATACCTTCGCTTTTTCTAATCTTTGAAGTTGATCACGCTTTATTACCTCCTTTTGGCCTGTACGCATTTAGTCAGGTTTGTCCATTTGTATTCTCCATCCTTTTTCTCATCTCTCTCTGACTCCGACTGTTGAAACAACTTGAAACGAGTCATGGTGGTGGTACGATATCTCAAGACCCAGCCAGCCGTCTTTTCTGACAGAAAGGTGATACAGATCGCTCAGCGAGCCATGAAACAAAAAAATATTTTAAAGATGAAGAGCATTGGCAAAAGCGCATCCCAAAACTCAGCATCGGCAAACCTGCACTTTTGTCTCGGAGTTGCTTCCTTGAAAATTTCATCATTCTCCACACCACATGATGTTTTCCTCCTTTGCGTGGAATGCACAGTTAGTTACGCCTTTTGGCTGTGATAAGCTTTTCAATACTTTGGTCGGGACTCGGGATTACACCCCTATAATGCAACGTTAATGGCGCATCTACCCAGGGGTGCTGCAACACTCCAATTGTTCGCCTGGTGCTTGATACACGCCTCAATGGAAAAGTGGTCATGAACAGTCAAAACCTATTGAAGTAGTGATCTCTCACGAAGATTTACTCTGCAGATTAATCTGTGCTTGACGTCCTGGACGGGTTTTTTATATGCAGCACAAAAAGGGGACTCGGTTTCTGTGTCCATGGACCATGGCATGGTAACGGACGATATCTCCTGAGAATTATGCCAAGAATGTGTTATATCATAGCCAAGACCTCCGTTTGGCTTTAAACTCGCCCGCTAAGAGCCGCGCTTAGCTAAGATCATCGCTAGTGTCGAAGCTTATCTCATCCCCTTTCGCTCAAACCAGCAGGTCTGCCGAACGAAGGCTCAACGTCAACTTTCAAGGAACGAACCCGCCCACACACACAAATACACAACCTACGGAATGCACATCCCCCTCCTAGGTACGCTCTCGAGCCATTGAGCTAATACTGGAGCTTACTGGGCTAATCGGACCAAGTCCCAAAGGTACTGCCCCAACTTCCTTCTCCATACTCTGATTCCACACTTTGAACGGGGAGTTTCTCCGACAGAATCCTACCTCTAGGCATTCGATCGTGGTACACTCTTATTACCATCAACCCGGCCAAAATCGGCTCTCAAAGGCTTGGTGCTCAAATTGAGACTGATCGTTAGCTGGAAACGCAAAGTTTCCGTGGATCTGGCCGTTTGGTGAATATTCAGTCGTCTAGGTACAAGAGTCGTTCCCACGTCCATTCACTGAGTTTACCGGAGATCAGAATATGTCGATACCAGGAAACAAGCAACATGGGTAAGCTCAAGACAGAAACTTTACCCTTGATGAAGTTTACACGGTAGCTCGAACTGGTTGCCTATTATGAGTCCATGTACCAGGAGAATTGACATCCCTGAAGATCGCCCAATATATTCCGTATCAGTCATCCTCTTATGCATGAAGACGGGGCCGCCTCCTTCTAACAAAACTCACCGAAGCGTTAACTAGTTATTTGAGACCTGCGGCTCTTTGAATCAACTTCATAAACATAATTCATCGATGCCACTGTGTATGCAAGGTTGTACACATTCACCAAACATTTAAATAGCGGCCATCCCGATGGCAGCAACTCACCTCTAGGGTATTGATAAGAAGCAGTTGGACAGGCCACTGGGGAAAAAAGAGTTGCCATGGCGGATGGTTGACGGTCGACGGGGTTCCTTTTTTTTTTTTTTCTCCACGCCGGAGCTCCCACTCTGTCGTCATTGTTATGTAACAGGCCCCGTCTGGAAATTCATTCCGTTTCCACCCCCCCCCAATATAGCAGATTTTGGTTTGTGGACTGCCTGTTCCTGGCGATGTATTGGCCTGTGATTTCGGATATGTGGGCTTTCCGTGTGGGGGTCATTGGCTCAGGCCATCTTTTTGCCATGGTCAACTGGGGAATGTTGTGGATTTATGCGGTGGAGGTACGCAGCACAACCTGGTGCGGATCCTCATCGAAGAAACCTTGCCCCGACGGAAAATGAGATACGGGGATATAAATACATGGTAGGCCCATCTCCCCTTTCCTGTCGGATCTAAAATCTTTCGGCTATCCATTCGCTCTTTTCCGCGTCTCACCAGACTTTGCGGTGCTCGTCTCGATGGTCGTCTGTGCACTATCAGATCTCTGATTTTAATTCAATTCTGGCTTGTCTGAACCTCCCTGGGGGAGTTCTTTTACTGGCGGATATACCAAGTTCACTACCCCGTACTTCGAGCTCCGGTTCGTGCTATCGCTCTTTATATCGGATCCTAAAAAGAGTTCTGCTACAATGGAAGAAGTACCACACTATGCTGGCATGACGGGCCACAAACTGTCGCTGGCAATCTCCACGGTGGCTACCTGCGGGTTTCTACTTTTCGGATATGATCGTATGTCTTTCCCTGCCCAGCTGTTAACATCATGAAATTAATGGATTCTGCCAATATAGAGGGGATTATGTCCGGTATCATCAGCGCAAAGCCATTCAACGACGTCTTCACAGCTACAAGAGACAATCCTACAATGCAAGGTTTCGTCACGGCTATATACGAAATTGGTAAGTCAACAAGGATACGCCGGATACGGGGATACCTAATCATGATCAATAGGCTGTTTAGCAGGCGCCATGAGTATCATTTGGATGGGGGACTCGTTTGGCCGACGCAAGTCCATTATGCTTGGAGCGACGATTATGATCATTGGAGTAATTATCCAAGTCACTTCATTCCCCAGCCATGACCCTCTAGCTCAGTTCATAGTTGGTCGAGTTGTCACAGGTGTTGGCAATGGTATAAACACTTCCACAATTCCTACATACCAGGCCGAATGCTCTCGAACATCCAATCGAGGACTTTTGATCTGTATCGAAGGCGGTGTCATCGCATTTGGTACACTGATCGCGTACTGGATTGACTATGGAGCTTCGTACGGCCCGGATGATTTAACTTGGAGATTCCCCATTGCGTTCCAGATTGTGTTTGGAGTTTTTATTGTTGCGGGTATGTGGTACTTGCCCGATTCGCCGAGGTGGCTCTGTATGCGAGGCAGACTTGAGGAGGGAGAGAGGGTGATTGCCGCTCTTCAGGGCCGTCATGTGTCCCATGAGGATGTTCAGATGCAGAAGACGATCGTTCTGGACTCCATTAAGGCGTATATTTTACTAATTTACCTTTGGCAACTTTATGCAAACTTGCTAACACTTCTTAGATCTGGCGAAGGAGGCAAGCCGGCACCCCTCAAATCCGTTTTCTCCAACGGCAAAACGCAACATATGCGTCGTATGTTTCTCGGAGTGTCGTCCCAAATTATGCAACAGGTCGGTGGTTGCAATGCTGTGATCTGTGGGTCTTACTTTTGAGAATTGAACCATATGTCATACATCATCTAACGTTGACGCAGACTATTTCCCTATTCTTTTTCAAAGATCGATTGGTGAGACACACAATATGGCTATGTTGCTCGGCGGTGTTAACATGATTGTCTATTCCATCTTCGCCACGACATCATGGTTCCTCATTGAGCGTGTCGGTCGCCGCAAGCTCTTCTTGTACGGCAGCATCGGTCAATCCCTCTCCATGGTTCTTACTTTTGGCTGCTTGATTCCTGGAACACCAAGCGCTGCTAAAGGTGCCGCCGTCGGCTTATTCACGTATATCGCCTCCTTCGGCGCGACATGGCTTCCCCTGCCATGGCTTTATCCAGCCGAAATCTCTCCTATTAAGACCCGTGCCAAGGCCAACGCCCTTTCAACCTGTTCGAACTGGCTGTTCAACTTCACCATTGTCATGGTTACACCCGTCATGATCGATGGCATCGGCTGGGGCACATATCTCTTTTTCGCCGTTGTCAACGCCTCTTTCATACCTATAATCTACTTCTTCTACCCCGAGACCGCACGCCGCAGTCTTGAAGAGATCGATCTTATCTTCGCAAAGGGCCACACTGAGGATATTAGCTACGTTGCTGCAGCAAAGAAATTGCCACATCTGAATGAGCAGGAGATCCGGGAGATGATGATTCAGTACGGTCTAGCGGACAATGATGGCAACATCTACGGTGGGAACGGTGTAGGCTCCGGCCCAGATGGCGAGGTTGAAAAGCACAATATGGCGGGGATGGACACTTCTGATGAGAGCAGTGGAGGCGAGAGCCCCACCCGCCATGAGGGAGGGGTGGGAAAAATGGCGTAAATCTGTATGATTATTGATGCGAGGCTCGCTGATGCACGGGAATCATAAAGTGGGCGCTCGCTGGGCGAGGCGAACTCGGCTTTCTCTTTTTCTCAACATTCTTCGTTGCGGAAGGTGGTCGTTTTAATCCATGATACCACTGTCTTTGGAAAGCTGCGCTCGTGTTATAAAGAAGAAGGGTCATGATCTATCACGATATAGGCGCCCAATAGTTAACTATCCAAAAACTTTTACCCTGCTGATACACCAACCGTACTTTCTTGACGGGCTACACGAACGAGGCTACACCAGTGATCTAAACCAGGACTTGATAGGATGAAGTAGAAAATTATCACATCTTCAAGCAAATTGACAAGTTAGGCCAAGCCTCTAAATCTACAATTTAGGGTATAGGGCTCAACTTGACAATTTAACCAACGAAATATAGAATCCTCTCTTCAAACCCTTTCTATCAATAACGTCACTCCACATGATATACCGCAGGACCACAGGTGAATTCATCTTCCATCCCAGATCGGTAGAGGAATTTGCTCCTACTGAGCAACTCGAAAAAAATGACGTTCAAAGGCTGAGTTTCGGCGTTCGATGGGTTTGGAGATCCATCGCCAGACCCACGCCCTGTTAGTGACATTTCTTCTCCAAGACTCCAATGGAGCTAGAATCCATCTAGCCTTTGCCTCCCGCTTAGCAAAATTCCGGTAGGGCCGGTTGGGGCGGGTTCCAGACTTTTCTCCTATTTTTCTCACTTTCCATCCGGGTTGGGTTCGAATTTCCCCAGGAGAGGATTTTCCCAGGTCAACAAGTCAGTTATAACTACTCTGGCAAAGGAAGGCCTGGACGAGGAATCTCCAATATGTCACGGACATCCACAGAATTGCGGCATCCTGCCTCAACGTTCCAAACGGTGTCCAAATCTACACCCTCAGGCCTTGGAATCCACCTCACCGCTCTCCCTGAACATGCGCCTAGCAATTCTCTCAATGCCTCCTTGGATAACTTGACGGGAGAGCTGCCCAGCAATGCACCGGGATCAACCCAGGTTTCTGCTCTCAAGGCAGCCGTGATCATTGCGACGGCGTCAAGCATGACGCTCATGAATTCCTTGCTCACCGGCATTTTAACCGTGGGATTACCCGTGATTGCAAAGGATATTAATTTGGCTGAGAACTTACTACTTTGGTAAGTTCCCAACACGCAACATATCACACTGTTTTTTTTCCTCTCGTTGGCTTATAGCCATTGAACGATCTTGTGCCCTTTAGGCCAGCGTCAGTATACGGGCTAGCGTGTGGCTGCACACTCCTCCTCTCCGGTGCAATAGGAGATTTGGTCGGCAGTCGGCCGCTTTATCTCGCAGGATGCGGTCTACTCTCCGCCTTTACCTTGGGTTGCGGCCTCGCCACGACAGGAATCCAACTCATTGTCTTTCGTGCGATTTCGGGCGTGGCTTTGTCCTTTAGCCTTCCTAGTGCCGTGAGCATCATCACAACGACATTCCAGCATGGGAAACGGAGAAACATCGCTTTTGCGTGTCTCGGTGCTGCCCAGCCTGTTGGCTTCTCCCTGGGAATCGTTCTGGGAGGGGTTCTCATCGCGGGGATCGGGTGGAGATATGGATATTACATTGTCACCGTCCTGAATGTTGGCATTCTGCTTGTTGCCGTTTGGCAGATTCCCAAAGACCCACGGATGGTTGAGCCTATTACCTGGAGACGACTCCGCGATGAAATCGACTGGATGGGGACGGCCCTTATTAGCTTGTCTCTGGGGATATTCTCCTACACCCTATCGTATGGACCCCCCCCTTTTTAAGCCGAACAAAATTTACATAATAAAAAGGAAAAAAAAGAAACACTAACATCTTCCCCAAGCACAATGACCGCCTCCGTTCACCAGCTCCTCGAACCCGTCAACCTTGCCCTCCTCGTCCTCTCCATCATCATTTTCACCGCATTCATCTTCTGGATATTCCGACAAGAAAAACTCGGCCGCGTCGCCATGATCCCCCCATCCCTCTTCAAACCCGACGCTGGCGCCGACGCCGACGCAACCTCCGCACCCCGCCGCGCCCGCAACTTCACCGCCGTCTGCATCTCCGTATTCCTGACCTGGGCCCTCTTCAACGCCTTCCAGTACTTCACATCGCTCTACTTCCAACGGATCCAGAACCTCTCCGCCCTCCAGGCCTCCATCCGCTTCGTCCCCATGGTCATATCCGGCGCCCTGACAAACATCGCCACCGGTCTCTTGGTGCCGCGAGTAAAAGCCAACGTGCTCTGCCTCGTCGGCGCCATCGTCTCCGTCGTCGCGCCCTTACTCATGGCCGTAACCAGGCAGGAGTGGAGTTACTGGAGCGCGCCGTTTCTCGCGGTGCTGTTCATCCCCGTGTCGGCGGACACGCTGTTCACGGTGTCGAATCTCGTGATTACGTCTGCGTTTCCGGCGAGGATGCACGGGCTGGCGGGGGGTGTGTTTAATACCATTTCTCAGATCGGGATGTCGGTTGGGTTGGCGGTCACGGCTGTCGTTGCGAATGCGGTTACGGGTGATGTCGGGGATGGCGATGGAAGTAACAGAGACGAGAGAGTGGTCGAGGCAGTTATGAAGGGGTATCGGGCGGCGTATTGGGTGAGTTTTGCGGCGGGAGTGGTGGTCGTGGGGTTGAGTTGGTGGGGGCTGAGAGGGATAGGGAAGATCGGGCTCAAGAAGGATTAGGGAAAATTCCCTTATCTTCATATAAAAAAGGGGGATTACGCCTAATGGGCATAGAGATGAAACAGCCTAAGTAGGATCGCATTGCCTACTTTTGTAAATATAGATCACCTCATATAGATATGAAGCTCTCTGCACTATATAAATGCAATCCAGATTCTTCTTCCAGGGCGATCAAGTCATCATCGACATATGATGACAACTGACGGTCAAGTTAGTAAATATGGTTCTCTTCAAAATCCATGTAATGCATGTCTAGAAAATTAAATCAAAGTCGTCACATCATGAGCATTATATATAAAGTCCTCTGCGTATATACACGTGTATCGATGGCATATCATCTTGCTAATGGGCCGAAACCGGTTGGGCTTGGTTTTGCGCCTGATCTTTCAGCGTTCCTTGCGGATCTTCAGCAATTTGATTATTTTCAGCTTGCTCCTTTCTGATCTTCTGTAGCAACGTCGGATACTATAACACATGTTAGTATAAAGACATTGTCGCCGAAAGATAGATTGTGGATTATATTAAAGAAACCCGCTCACCCATTGTTCTCCCACGTCTGGATGACTCTTGATCCTGTTCATCAAAGTCGCTTCCCCTAGATGTCCCCACCGCCCTTTGGAGAATGTGAATTCGACATCATCTTCTCGCAATCCATTCTTCTTGATGACTTCCTGACGGAGTGCCTTGACTTGTTCCGGTACATCCATGCTCTCGAAGGTAGCATCGTAGCTGACACCCTGGAAGAACGGGACGCTATACCGGGCGCCAGATCCGCGTGCCGGGGACAGAACGCGGTGGGTTGTACTACAATAATCTTCAGATCAAACGAACCCATCAAAAAGAAAATATAATTCTGATCCATACCTCTGGCAAACACCCTGCGTGATGGCTTCCAATCCCTGCCCGATCGCCACCACCAGAGTCCCATCAATAGGCGGGCAATCAATCCATTCACCGCGATGATTCTGCACCTGTAACCCCCGATGATGACTCGCCTGCAGTAGATAGCTCGTCAACATACTATCCTTGTGCGGTCCCACGCCCTGCTGCTCCACGTCCCCATCAACGCCTAATTCCTCGAGGTCGGGATACTTTACGATCTTCAGCTTGTGCTGCTGGTCGTTGTCGAAGAAGCGGTTGAACGAGTCGGGCGGGAGTCCGATGGCCTCGGCGACGAGGGAGATGAATTCCATGCTGACGGCGCCCATGTGCTTCATGTACTCTTCGTACACTGGGCGAAAGCGTGGGAGGAACTGTGGATCGGGCCATTGGTTGGGAGCAAGGAGGTTGTGATAGAGGGGGTCGGAGGGGGTGGGGAGCGGGTGGGTGGTGGAGAGATCAATCTGTTCGCGCCAGTCGGTTTTGAAGCGGGTGATTTCGTTTCCGAGTTTGCTATATCCTGACAAAGAATTGGAACAGCAGTCCTGAGTTAGTAATTCCCGAACGATTGAGTGGAATGATAGTCAAGGGCGGGTATATTGGGTTGATGGTTCGTCGGGCATAAATAACTACCGAGAAAGCTAGGTGCGTTCTTCATCTCAATCTCCAGCTTCTTCTCGGCGGGAAGATCGAAGAATCCCTTTCCTTCGGTGACGACATCCTGGATCAGCTTCGAATCGATGCCGGTGGATTTGAGGTAGCAGAAGCCTACTTCCAGGAGGGCATGGCGGAGCTCGAGGAGAAAGGAGGGCTTGGAGCGGGGATCCCGGGCCTGCGAGAGGTCTAGAATCGGGATGGAATCGAACGACATGACTGCACGGTGGTTGAATCCTGAAGGAGACAGGGCGACAAAGAGAGAGAGTTAGCTTGACATTTGAGAAAAGAGAGATGGGATTGTCAATACCATTATAGTCAATAATTAGTGCGGGGAGAATGAATGATTACATCTTGGTCCGATATTGCGTCTTTTGCGGATATTTAACCGTTTGGTTGAGAAGATCCTCGGCAAGATGGAGGAATGATTTCAGACTTCGCATCCTCTCAATTCAAAAGCAAATCAAATCTGGCATTCAGAACAATGCTTATTTACGGTGTGAGTGGGCAGACATGAAGTCCAATATTTTGAGTCTGTTGCCCCTTTTCTTCTCTCCTTTTGTCAAGCACTGGCTACAATAAATATGTAGGTAACTACGGAGTACCTAACGGGTTATTTAACCAGTCGCTGGGTAGTAAGTGCTGCCACATATTGCAGGTTAGAGATGCAATGAGAAGCTTTGAACAAGACAGTATATTTATTTGATTTAATTCTCCACAAGATGAGGCCTTGCACTAATCTCGCAGAATCAACCCTCACATCGAGAGAACTCCTCAAGAATGATCGCGGTTTATCAACATGAACAAATCAAACAGTCATTGGGATAAATCAAGACATTACAGTGAAACCAGACCTTAAGGTAAGAGAAGGCGAACCACAAATATCTGGACCCGAAGAAGAATGAAGAAATAAAATCCTCTAAAAGATGCATGTTTCGCCGGTTTTAGATCAAAACAGCCGATAAATCACCCCAAACGCACAGCCGGAAATAATGTTAGGACACAGACACAAATGGTTGCTTGCAGACTTCACCCAGCGCATATGAGTAATACCTATCAAGAAGGTCCGTCTTCGTGAGCGCCTTCTGATGCATGAAGTTGAAATGCGCGGCGAGGGCGTGGCCTTCTATTAGAATATCTACACCACCGTCGAATTAACATTTGAAGCAGAGAATGGGTGAAAGCGGGGTATGTGATGGCAATTGGACTTACGTCTATTAAGTTGTTTGGGCAAATCAAGAGTAAGCATGTCCTCGTCACCGCGGTTATTGGGCCAGTTGTTGACGTCCGTGTCCAGCACCGTGTCGCCTAGTATTGCGAGCGCATTTATCCTAATTCTCTCTCCGCGCATATTCCACGGAGGAGAGAATTTGTAGTTGTCAAGGGTATTCTTCTCGATGTTCTCCAGCAAAGAGTAGTGTTGCTGTGCAGCAATGGCCCAACTTTCGTAGGTAGGACCCCAGAAGTCATACGTTAGTTTGGCAACCGGCGTGCGGCTCAAGGCCTTGTCGTCTTCGATACGTAGCCATCGATGGCTGTCACTTGGCGGTGGTTTATCGAGAGGCCATTCAAAATTGCCAGGGCCCTCCCAGAACGGATGCTCTGATGGACGCCAGGACGGTAGGGAGCGCTTGCCAGTCTCATTTTTAGGGGCATCGTTTTGATTATTGGTCCCAGCTGGTGGAGAGACTTCAGGGAAATACGGATGGAGGGCGTCGTGATGGTAGTGTAAAAAGCTGAGGGGAGGACCGTTGATAACATTCGCAGAAACAGCAAGGAAGTCGGGATTTTGTAATTTGGTGGTGACTAACCGGGGAATCGCGTCGTCTGCTAGCCACATCTAATGCTCGTTCAGTTCGAGCACAAACCCCAGTATATTCGGGTGGAAGTGTACTTACGATGTCGTCATCGAGTTTGATATACATGGTGCCCCTCTCAACTTGTCTCCAGAGCTTTGTGTGGTCCGGCCACCACACCGGCTTCTCGAGGGATACTTTCTTATATCGTGGAGATCGTTTGAGAAGTTGGTCGAGAAAAGCCAGATCCTCCTTCTTATCCGTGTTGGCGAAGAATCGAACCTCGTCAAGCCAGCCACCATTATCCACTAGGTTTCTCTAACCGAAGCTGTCAGTTGGAACTGCGCAAACAAATAGAAAATGGCGACTGAATTGGAAAGAGAGATGCAGACACACACATACCTCAAGATAACAGTGCAAAGTCCTGACCCTGTCGCGACGCCCGTAAAATATCATTGCACTGATAGTCAGGTTCTCTGGTTTAACAAGCTTTGGCATCGTAGCAAGTAGAGGCTTCGGGGGCCCATGTTGGTAGGCGGTGCCCTTGGTCCGCGAGATAGGAACGGAGCTCCATGTGGAGTGCGACAGGTAGAGAATGGTGAAAAGGACGAAGATAGCCAAGGTCAGGAACAAAGGTCGTCTATGGGGCCCTGGCCCCGCATGTACGGAGAGCATCATGAAGAGCTGATACAGTAGAGACTAGATGCCCGCAGCGACGGTTAGTCGATTCCCCAATGCGATTGATTTCTGTCTAGTATTCAATTAAAGACCGTCGTCCTCTCCTGGCAAGGCAAGCTCATAAGCATCAAGCCTCTCTATCTCGGAAGGCGAGACGGTGACAGTTTGCTGGCCTGTACTACTTAACAAGCATGATATGAAGAAGAAAAAAAAGGGAGAGTTAAAAGGCCAGGGTAAGATGCAAGGTGCACGAAGCTAGATGGAATCCAGGGCTAGCCCTCTGGTAACCAGAGTCAGTAGCCAGGAATTTGGGGGTTAGTATCCGATGGGCTCTGAGACAGATAATTATGCTAGCTCTCGGAATCACAAACTCGGTGGATCAACAATTATACATATCCGAACGGGAGACACAAGGGAAAGCTATACTGAAGAGTATAAGAAGAAGAAGAAGAGGAAAAAGAGGAGGAAAAAGAAGAAGAAGAAGAAGAAGTTGGATGATTCACAGGCAAAGGAAAATCATCATTTGGAGGAAGGAATGAGATCAGCCCCGCGAAGACCTGATCCATGGATGGAAATGAATCATAACACACACACACACATATTCTCTTCTCCCTGCTCTCTCGGGTCTCCCCCAGTTCTCTCTCCCATTTTCTCGGTTGTGGGTATAACTAGTTAAGTTATCAAGTCAGACTTCCGAGCGGAATCTGCCGTTGACTTTTTCCGTTTCAGCTTGGCCTTTTCTATTGTTTTCGGGCCCTGGTAGCACAGGGTTCCCGCGTGGATGCCGTCATGAACGCGTACAGCCTGAAGATGTAGTTCTATCCAAGGGACGCACACGGCTTGCATATTCACACCGTCCATACATACCGCCTGCACCGCCCACACGACCCAATGGATGGACCTTGCAGGTAGTTAGTTAATGGTGGTATCGTGCAGGAGGGGACCTGATGTCTCTGATCTCGTTTCCCCGAGTTTTACTCCGTAGTCAGCTAACGGTCCGAGACAAATCCTCGCCGCGGATTCTTTGGGAACGAACACGAGGGTGTGTGTGTCAGACAAGCCTTTTCATTGGGGGAATCTCAAAAAAGAACGATGTCTCTCTCTCCAGACGTCGTCGGATGTTCCGGTCACTACAACTCCACTAGCCCAACTAGTAGTTAGTTAGTCGACTAACTAGTTAACTAACTACCTAGACTCGTCAGCTTGGCCGGCTCGTTTCAAATGTTCGCCTATACGGAGCATGGCTGTTAGTTATTTCAAGCACTTGAGCCTCGACTGACAGAACAACAAACAGGTAGTTATACAATATGAATTGCTCTATATATGAACTCTTATTCCAGAGTTGCACAGGTTGAATCTGATACACAAACACACCCTCGTACTGTAGTTACACACACACCTGACACAAAAGTAAAAAAAAGATCATCATCGTCATCCTCGTAAGGGCTGCAAACAGGACTGCGTAACTAACTAACCCCCCACAACTTTGAATCATCGGCAAACAAAGCAAACAAAACAAACAAAGAGGCTCAAAGTCGCTTCGGGCCAATCTAACTCCTCTCCGTCTTGGCTAAATTAGCAACCCAAACTTCCCGCAGTGTTGGTTGCTTATAGTGCTTGTCGTTTTCTCATTTCAACTTCGCAAACTCTCCATCATCTTGCCCCGACTACGCCCTGTGGCATTTGATCATGCCAAAGGTCTTTTCTTCTCCCCGTCTCGGGGGATCCGCACCAGTGGCAGGATGGAGGTGCAGACTCCTTGGACCAACATCTGGAAGACGTGGAAAAGCTGGAACGATACCATCCCGGAGGCTACCACCCCATGGCCGCTGGTGACCATCCGAATGGCAGGTACCGAGTCTGTTCATAAGTTGGGTTTTGGTGCCTACTCAACAATCTGGCTGGCGAGGGATGATGCCATCGACAGAAACGTTGCTCTCAAGGTTCCAATCGCTGATGGTTCCCCACATGAGAGCAACATCCTCCTGTCAACTAGCCTTGGCTAGCCGGAAGGGCGCGCATCCCGGAAGCGAAAATATTCTCCCGTTGCTAGATGAGTTTGTTATCAAGGGGCATTGACAGATCGGAACCCTTTGGCAATTATGGAAGTCTTGGAAGATCTAGGAAGATCTAGGACGACGAGCTCTTGGGAGGAGTGCTCTGTTCAGATGTCTATGTAACGAGCATCCGCCCCAGGCCCCCTGAGTAGACAGCAGTCTTAGAATTCTAGTTTCTTGCTACCTAGCTGGCTACCGGATCTAACGTTCCACCTGTGCCTAGAATGAGCTCATAACACAAAACACATACAGCTTGTCACGGCTATAGGCCCATGAAAGACAATTAGGTAGTTATGAACTGAGGATTGTTTACAGTTATTTAGTTAGACAATTTCATCTGGATCAAGAATAAATTTCTAACAAAACATCAAATAAAATATGAACAGCCTTGGCACGCAGTTAATTTTTATTGTCATTGGCTGCAATGGTAGTTATTCCCTGTCCATAGTCCATCCGACACTAGACACCATGATGTGTTTCATTTTTAACTCTTAAAGGTTCTCTTCTTTCTTCAGGACCATGTTGCCATTGTTTTTGCGGTCTATATCCCAGTTCGGACGGAGATGGAAGCCGCTCAATTTCTCCAATCAGAACTTTGATCGAATACCTAAATATCACAAAATCGAAGAGGAAACCCTTCCGGATTATATTGCTTCTCAGTATTATCCTACTCGAATAGGAGAAGTTATTAGGGAGCAATATCAAGTTGTAGGCAAACTAGGGTTTGGATCTACCTCAACAACATGGCTTGCACGGGACATGAAGTAAGATCCCTTTCAAGCCATAACTACTCAGAGCCTATATGCTTATGTGCTAAATATGATTGCAGTGGTCGTCGTTATGTTATGCTCAAAATATTTGTTCAGGCTTCATCTATGGGACAGCGAGTGGATGGCGAACTCAATATGTATAAACACATAAATCAATCTCCAAAAGGTCATCCCGGTCGCGACGCCATAAGAACATTACTTGATGCATTTTACATCGATGGACCTGAAGATAAGCACCAATGCCTTGTGCATCCTCCATTATGGGAGAGTGTCTTGACTTTCTTACGCCGGAATCCGGTAGAGAGACTGCCTTCAGCAGTTATAGCATTTGTTCTTCAACGTCTTTTTTTAGCATTGGACTATTTGCATACGGAGTGCAAGATCATACACACTGGTTTGTGGCCTGCCCCTTCCTGTCCTCATTCATAATTTGTCAAGTAACCTGTGTTATTAGATATAAAGGCGGATAATATCATGCTCGGTATCAACGATGATTCAGTGTTTACCGATTTCGAGGAGAAGGAGCTTCAACACCCTGTTCCGAGAAAGGAGGTGGACACGAATGGGAGAACAATCTACATGTCCCGCGATCTCAGGGTTCCTAAGAACGTGGGCGCCCCAGTGCTATGTGATTTTGGTTCAGCTATATTCGGCGACAAACACCACACCGAATTCATCCAGCCTAATATCTACCGAGCACCTGAAGTGATCCTACGAGTTCCATGGACATATAGTGTCGATATATGGAATGTGGGCTGCATGGTATGATAAAACGACATGATTGTTTGGTGCGAAAATCACTGAAAATCAGCTTGTAGATTTGGGACATTTACGAAGGCGGTTCCTTATTCACAGGCCAGGATCCGGAATTTCAAAGGTATCGAAGTCGAGCTCATCTCGCTGAAATGATAAATCTTCTTGGTCCCCCGCCGACTAGCCTTGTTGCCCAGGGGAGCTGAGAGACAAATTTTTTCTATGTGAAGGCAAGTCAAAAAGTTTCTTGTCGGCTGGCATTTGAAATTAAAATTCGCTGACTACTACATACAACTCTCTAGGTGGTTTCCGCAATAAAAATTTATTAACGGATCATGTTCCGCTTGAGGAGAGAGAAACCACTCTCAAAGGAGAAGAGGAGAGAGCGGCATTTCTACGCCTAATGCGAAAAATGCTGCAGTGGGAGCCCAGTAAGCGTAGCTCCGCTCAGGAGCTAGCGGAGGATGAATGGATACACACGCACAGGGAAGTACACATCAAGTAATGGAATTATATAACGGTGTGATCCCAATGAAACATGGCAAATGTCATCAAAGAACACGTGGAGATTTCTGACGGTTTGACTGTGGAAAGGAATGGGCGGAATTAGTCTGGAGATGGAGAGGAAGCGCGAGTTACAGGCACAGCTAGCTCTTGTTGAATGCCAGCTTCTCATTCAGAGGGTGATGTAGGTAGTATCCAAGTCAAATATATATGGGAAGAGATAACTGTTGCTTATTGAGTCAAGCAATTGGCCAGCCTGGAATCTCTTGGAACCAGCGAGAGCGGTATATACGGCTCCCCTTGAAGAGAGAAGAGCATTTTCCCGACGCGTTCAAATAGTTTGCCTGGTTTGGAACGCCGAACCAGTAGCCTGTTTCTTGCCAGACTGCCTGTGTGTAGAGACCGCTGCCATCGGCCCGTATACTGATACTTTTGATATCCGAGCGTGGCAAGCTTTCTGCAAAGGCACCCTTCCGATCGCCCAAGGGAAGAAAACCGTGAAGGTATTTTTTAGCCAGCCCTTCGCCATTATTGTCGGATTCTCCACTGGTAAGATTGATAGCATGAATATCTCTTTCTAATGGGACTAGGAGTACCCGCTGCTTAGGGACCGGGACAATATCATGGGGTCCATCCCACCATTGGCCATCCGATGTCAACTTCCACTCGGTATAAAGACGAGAGGGGCAAGGGAACGTGTAATTCTTCGACGGGCTTAATGTCTTCTCCTTGGAGTCGTACTGGTATCCCTGGACGATTCCAAGAGCAGTTCCAGCCGTTCCGTCTGCTGCATCTGTCATACCCGATGCCCACAGTGTTTTCACCTGGTCATCCCAAATCATGCCATGAATGGCCCTTATCCCTTGTATTTTATGCTTTGGCTCGCTCGGGGCCTGCACGGCTGTATCATATAGCCAAATCCCCGCATCTGTTGTCTGGCCGGTATCTGTAACGGCTAGGAGACCGTCCGGGAGTAGTTCCAAAGTGTGTGCGTTACTGAGCAGGCCTGTGAGACAAACACCACACACCACCTCTTTTCCCGGATAATTGATCAATAAACCTGCGTTTCCGATGATTGCAACTATCTTCTTCCCCTTTGCCGCAAACTTCACTTCCGTCGCCGATCGGCCAGTGGTCATACACTTGCTTAGTGCGGCGGGAACTCCGCTTGCCGCATCAGCAGCTTTCCATTCCCATTTGACGTTGGCCTGAGTATCGTGGACAACTATTTTGGGCGGGTGAGAACCTTCGTAAATCCCGGTGATGATCAGATTATCGCTTTCATCGGAAAGGCGTTCCAGGCCGAGACGATGCTGAGAGCTAACAGTTGCAGCAATTGGTATTATTCGCAGGATGACCCCTACCAGCAACGACACGCGGAGTTCCTTTAGCAGCATCATAGTTAACCTCGAGGATTATTTGTTAACGAACATTGAAGTGGGTTGCGCATCGTGCTCCTCATCCAACTGGTTACGCCTTGACCTAAATATAAACTCGGTTCCAGGCGTGACCAACATTGCCAATGTTATCAGTAACTGCCTCAAAGAGTTTTCTCCTTGCTTCCGGCATGATGGGAATCCAATCGTTTGAATGACGATAAACGCATCGGACGGATTGTTTCGGGAACTCATACGCGTCATGAAATCCCGGGCAATGTCCAGAATATCGCTTGCCCTCTCGATTTGATGCCGTTCGGCCCCGTAACTAATTAACTCAACGTTGGCGCAAGTACGAAGCAAGTTACCTCGACTGTCGGCAAACAGCATATAATCATCATCGGCAACTCGGGCGAACTTGGTTCAATTCTTTTGAAACTCTTTTCTTATTTAGAGGCCTCTCGATTTTTCAGACGAATGTGTTTTTTTGAAAACAATGAATCTGTAAATACCTATGGCATTCAGAGATTTTATCCTGATGATCAATTGAAATGCACCAAGAGCCAACTGAAAAATTCTTTTGGTCAACAGATGGAAGACTAGATCAACCGCTCGAGACAGTATCTTATCTGGAATTGGCTTTCTACGAAGTTAGATGGATTTTGAAGCCAGAAAGCCGAGCGGGAAGTTAGGGCCTGATAAGCATTTCGCTTTCCGTTCCCAATATAGGAGCGGTTAGTTATGAGCCTAATAGTCAGTTACTCCATCTCTAGTAATTGGTTGACAGACTCACCTTATCTACAATCTTTAATCTTTGGCACTCAAAGACCTAAGGCTTAGAATAATCATGATATCATGACTTGAAATAGGCCATTTTATGTGGTACTACAAGTCAGCCCATCTATATAAAGCGGAAGGTAGGTAGTAGCTCACCGGGACCAACAAACGACTTCTTTTCCTTTTCTAAACCGGAAGAGTTCTCTGACAATACTTTTGCAGCCGGGCCCTTTCTTCTATTTCAAATTCAGCAGCCTGCATTTCACCAACACGATGAGGCTCTCTCTCATGCCTATGGTTTTGTTCTGCGCTTCAACGTCGTATACCGTATGCAACGCCAGAGGCCTTCACGCAAAGTGGACTCCGAGCAACAACTATTTCTATTGCGGATTTTCCTTGATCAACGCAGATGGTACTGCAATTGCTATTCCGGCCAGGTTTATATCTTAGGCATTCCATTTAACCTTGCACTAGGATTTTCTCGTGAGAAGCTTCAGGAGCTGATCAAGGAACATCCGGGCCATACCCAGGATGACGTGAGTGAATGGAGCGATGGATTATTCCAGGGTACGAACTCCGGCGCGTTCTGGATCGGGCGCTGCATAGAAGGCTGCAAAGAGGAAGGTTCAGGCAGTGACGATATCTGCCATGGTAAGTGAACACAGGCAGAGTTGTAGAGAGCATTGACTGTTATCTGATACCATACACACACTTATAGCGCCATCGATTGGATCCATTGACCGCACGATGGACACAGGAAGAATCGGGAAATACAACTTCAATGGTTGAAAGCAACAGAATGTGAGAACAGATCCTTTCGTTCTGGATTGTCGCAAATATTGAGGAATAATTAGTATCATTTCTTTTTTAAAAATGAACTTGTTTGGAGGTCAATTCTTGTTACTCTGTTGGAGTGCAAAAATGTAAATACATGATTTGATTAGTGCAAACAAAAAGCAAACATCCCAAGAATGCCAAGGCCATAAACTTTTATGAAAGTACACTAGGCCACAAAGGGCTAAGACGCCACAAACCTTATTCCAATAGGGGCGGGCAAGTTACATACAGTTCCAATCCAGGTCAGCTTGGGGAGGACTCGTATCTGCCTAGGGGATCTCATGCTCCCAACATCTCAAACCACATATCGCAGATTCCAAGTATGTCTGATGATGAGGTGCTCCCAGACGCACCCGCGACTTCAGAGAATGGCGAAGCTCAAACCGGCAAGGAAGGGGATGAATCCGCAACAACCCCAATAGCAGACCCCGCAGCGCAGGAAACGAGTAATGTGAACTTGGAGGATCTTTTTAACGACGACGACGACGATGATGAATATCCCTTCTCTACTCCGCCGGAAGCGGGAGCGCACAGCCCCCAGTCTGAAGCTGCCGAGTACGTTTTTGCGATCTGAGCTCCGTAAAACGGGCTGAGTGCTGATGTCCATGTTAGAAAACCAGGGCCTCCACCGGTGAAGATCGACTCGGAGACAATGTATGCGTTTTACCAGCGCCTATTCCCGTTCAAATACCTCTTTCAATGGTTGAATCATGGGATAAAACCGTCCGTTGACTTTGGAAATCGAGAGTTCGCATTCACACTCCAAAATGACGCATATCTACGATACCAATCTTTTGGAACAGCTGACGAGTAGGATGCAATGCCACTTCTCCTAAATAAATATATATACTGATCACCAGCTCACACCTGATAGCCTTCGTAAAGATATCTTACGACTAAATCCCTCGCGATTTGAAATCGGCCCAGTTTACAGCACCAATCCACGGGATCGCAAATCTCTCCGAAAATCCAGCGCTTTTAGACCCGTCTCTAAAGAATTAGTCTTCGATATCGACTTGACAGACTACGATGATATCCGAACGTGCTGCGAAAAGGCAAACATATGTCAAAAATGCTGGACTTTTGCGACAATGGCAATCAAAGTTGTCGACGAAGCCTTGCGTGAAGATTTCGGTTTCGAACATATACTCTGGGTTTACTCCGGTCGTCGAGGTGTGCACGCCTGGGTATGCGACCAACGCGCCAGGAACCTCTCTGATGACAGAAGAAAGGCGATTGCCGGCTACCTTGAAGTCGTCCGAGGTGGCGCTCAAAGCGGCAAACGCGTAAACGTGAAACGGCCCCTTCACCCACACATGACTCGCAGTCTAGAAATCCTCCGTCCATACTTTGGCTCTACGATTCTAAACGACCAGGATACCTTCTCCTCACTGGACCAAGCCACCCGCCTCCTGCAACTCATCCCCGACAAAACCCTCAAAGACTCCCTGAAAAAGAAATGGGAATCCGCCCCTTCCCGCACCAGCACGCTGAAGTGGTCTGACATCGACGCCGTTGCCAAAGCCTCCGGCGGCCGAGGCCTCGACACCAAAGCGCTCCTAGAAGCCAAACAAGACATTGTCCTAGAATACACATACCCACGACTCGACGCCGAGGTGAGCAAGAAATTGATCCATTTGCTCAAATCGCCGTTTGTCGTACATCCGGGAACGGGACGAGTCTGTGTGCCTATCGACATGCGCAAAGTCGACCAGTTCAACCCACTTGAAGTTCCCACGGTAACAGAGCTGCTAGACGAGATCAACGCCTGGGACCTTGCTCATCCGCCTGACACGGTCGACGCCAATGGGGGAGGGGACGCAGCGACTGGCGATGCAAAGGGTAGGAAACTACAAGATTACGAGAAAACGAGACTGAGGCCTTATATTGATCACTTCAGAACTTTTGTGGCGAATTTGAATCGAGATGAGCGGGCGTCGGGCAAGAGGGATAGGGATGAAGATGGTTCTGGAGGCCATGAAATGGAATTCTAGTCCCGTCTATATTCTTTGCTGGTTTATGTTTTTTTGGTCTCGGGAATAGGCGGGTTCTCCTTTGTTATTCATGGAGACAGAGTGTCTTACAGATTTGAGTGTCTATAGTGGGGATTCCGGAGTTGGGGGTGTCCCATGTTTCTCGGCGGCGTGGTTGACGGTAGTCTGCACGAGATTTTGAATATTCCAAACTAACCTAGGCGATTTCTGCTATTCGCGACGACTAGCCCAGCTACGGTGGCGAAATTAAAACCTCAATCAATGCACCGAATCATATCCCATCGATATGCTATGGTTCTATATTACATGAGCAAAGAGTTGCAATAAAGAAGAATTTTTCTGCTGGGCATAACCACCGCACTTGAACTCCCTATCATCCAAACATAACCGAAGCCAAACCTTTAAAATACATAATTTCTGCGCGACGATGGTTTCTTCCCAGCACGAAACAAGGGAAATGATTAAACATCGAGCAAGAAGGTAGAGTAGAGCAGTCGCAGTTGAAGGTCGGCCTCGTTATTCGGGGCCAACGACAATTAAATGGAGTAAGATGCAAGTTATACTTCGACGAACTTCTTCAAGTCTGTGGTGAACGGAACCGTTAGATACCACTCTATTTTCGTGAGACAACAGAGACATGGGTGCACACTTACTTTCGAGCCAGCGAACATATTCCCTCTGCTCCTTGAAGTCAATATAATCAGGGACGAAAGCGGCAAGGGTGGTATCAATGCCACGCTCTTCCAAATATCTCTCCACGAGGACCTGCAAGTCCTCATCCAAATTCCCGAAAGGCGGGCCGGCATAGACGTTGCCTCTCGCCCATTGCTTATCGGCAGACTGAGCATTGGCAAGGTCGGCCTTCTCGAAGTATTGCAGCTCCAGAATCTGGGTCACGCCATCCTCAACCAGGCACTCGGCTTGCATACAGCCCTTGCCGGGTTTCTCAACGGTGACATTGATATGGACGGGATATCCGGGTTCGGGAGTCTCTTCTTCCATTCCAAGGTCGTCTTCACGGTCAGAGGGCGCAACCTTGTCTTCTGGCGCTACCTTGATGTTTTCGGATGTGGCGCCCCTTTCGTTGATGGCACGGGTGTCGACTTCCTCAAGTTCATCGGGAAGAGCGTTATCATAGTCGTTCTCGGCACCAAGGTTTTGGAGGTCGGCAATTGAGAAAGAAATTCGGATCCTAAAAATTTTCCCGTCAGTATTTACGGAGTTGTTCAGGCATTCAGGGAATGGGGGTACAAACTTCTCATCTCCGAATTTACGGGTCATAATAACTTCTTCCTCGCCGGGATTATCTTGAATCTTGCCCGGACTATTAGCGCAACTCCAATTAATCAATCATAAGCGGGTAATACCTCGAATGGGCCATTTTCTAGGAAATATTTGAGCGACTCTGGAAGCTTCTCTGTTTCACCGGTTTCCGTCTCCAAAGCAAGCTCGTCCTGGAATTTAGCAGCAAGTTCGACATCAACTATTAAGGTAGAAGCATAATCAGTTATGCAATCCATATTTTCAACTAGGAAGAGCGCTTTCAATTGGAGCTAAATATACCTTGGCCAGCGGATTCCCATCTAGCCCTTGTTGTAGAGAAAGCAGCATAGGCTGGACGAGAAGCTAGACTCCATGCTGGCTGGGAAAATGCAGGCTTTGGAATGGCAATTCGGAGAGGTCTTGCGACGGATCTGGAGAGAGTTCGGGGAAGCGAACGGGAGATTGCCCGAAGGGAAAACATTATGCAAATAGTAGAAAGAAGTGAAGAAACTGAAGGCAAGAAGATACTGGATCAAGGTGTTATGGAGTGACTTGATAGTGCAGAAGTTGGGTGAGAGCAGCGCGGTTTGAGGAAGAATGGGATAAATGCAGCAGCTAAGGAAAAAAATGTCGACTTTGAGCTTGGATGTTTGATGACGCCGCAAAAGGTTTGCACCGTTTGTCTCGCCTGAACCTGCAACCTAGACCGGCAATACTTGCACTCTTGGATGTCCCATTTTTACAACAAGAAAAAGTGAAGAAGGAAATGGGCAAATTTGAAAATGGAACAGGTCTACAGGTGAGTTAGACAAGGGATAAAAGCTGTAGGAGAATAACCGCATTTTGCAATGGATCTAGTTGAAGATGATGTGATTGCTCTAGAGAAATGAGTATAGAATCGTTGATAGAGGCTCTGCCCTGATGTCATGAAGTATACATGAAAAGCAGCATTGAGAGCGTACGCATGTGTTATAGATTGCCAGGTGCACCTTTAGCGGATACCACGGCAATTTCCTTCTGAGGTCAGTTCATACATAGTCATTTCAAGACTGGCGGATACTTGGATGTAGTAGATTGTATGCTGGCATTCTAGGGTCAATGTCCCTTGTAAGCACCGATAACCAAGTTGTTGCAGCTTCAATTGGAAAGAGTATATTTTGAAAATCATCTGAGATACAGAACTGACAATAACACCATGCCATGCCCTTTTGGATTCATGACCCCTGACCCAAAACGCCGGAAGTAGAGCCAAGAAAAGAAGTAGATATGATACAGCGGCTGTACAGCATTGCTAGGGATATTATAACGCAGTAATCGTTATGGGTAGATTAGACAGAGTGAATTTAGACAAGGGCCGCGTCGGATGGCGGAGGTGGGGGGAGCTGTGTTCGTTAGCTTCACATACCCGAGTAGGAACGAGAAAGGATACGCTATGGGGTCTTACATCTAATCTTGTGTTGTCGGCCATCATCCGCTGGAATCCAATGCCCACGCCTTCGATAACGGCGAGGAAAACACCGCACATGATAGCCGAGTTCCGAGCAGCCTTGTACCCTCCTCTGATCGCCAAAGCGCCGCCTGTGAAGAAACCAGCAATAACTAAAGACAAGAGGAAAGCGACAATTAGCAACCGTTGCCTGTGAACAAGGACATCAACCCGCAGGGGAACGTACTGGCATTATAAGGATCCTCCTTCTTCCGAATTCCTTTCACTGCGCAATCAAAAGTCGAAAACAGCCCACCCCAGACACCAAAATTACCGCCTAAAACGGGCGCTCGGGCTTTGATAGCTGTAATGGCACCTATCCTTCGCTCGCCGTATGGGCTGTTTCTGAAACCTTTGACACCGTGCCAGACAGCGCCGCCGATCGCCTATTGAAAAAAGAGAAACTTAGCAACGGCTTCCCAAATTGACAAGGAGTAGCTGCTCATGAACTGGAACAGTGCACATACACCCATGGAGAACGCTCCTCCGAAATCGGACAAGGCGACCCTTTATCAGATCAGAGTCAGTCAGCCTGCTCTATTGATCGTAAAACGGGCAGAGGAATTCTTACCAGGGACAGGGGTCGCGGGAGTGATCCATTGTGTCGAGGAAGCAAAGGGCTTGAGATTGTTGCAACTATCAAAAAGAAGGACGAGATGCGACGAGCGAATAAAGAGGAATGAGGGTGAGTGTAAGGGTATCGCTGGACGGACTGGAGTGGCTGATCGACTCCTCGAAATCGAATGAAAGTTTTGCGGATTTTCGATGAACAATTCTTCGGAGGCGGAGAAACCGATCCGAGGCTTAGCTATTAGTAACAAGGTTTATAATCTCTTGGCACCGGACGGACAATAGTTTAGCCGTTATTCCGAGCGGAAGCCTATTTCGACCTCAAGGCTCACCATTTTGTCATTTTGATCCTCCCTTTTCGACGACTCATACCGCTACAACTCTCAACTGCAATACTTTACAAATCCACTGCAAATCATCTCGTTTAGTCGGTCTTGATATCGCCAGGCGTGTCTCTTTACTATGAAAGCAATTATACAACCGCAGGGCGGGCAATTACCTACATACGCCGCATCGGAAGCTGCAGCACGATCTCCAGCGAGGATCCAAGTCACTGCGCCTCATGAAGACCATACCGTCTGCCCAGTCTGCATTATATCAGCGAGGCACAAAAGACTTGGTGCATTGGAGAACCTTGAACAAGCCAAAATTGCAAGCAGCTCTCTTGACGCACAGCTGTCTCTCGTGGAATTTCCCATTCGAGTTTAGTGCATCGCACAGTTGTTTGGCAGCAGCATTGGAAGGCCATGTTATGGGTGTAAGTGTGGTTGTGTGAAGTCATCTCTTCACATTGACAAAATGCAAACCCGCTTGTCCATTTGACCAGCATCTCAGACAACAGATTTATGGGTATGTCAAGCAGCAGGTTGTGCTGCCAGTGACTGTCAACACGATCTCTTGTTTGAGAACACCCTGCCAGATCTTGGTATCCTCAGTGGCCCTGAATAGGATGGTCAGTTCAACCCCATGCTTGACATACTGTGAATCTTCTCCTGGAGAAGAAAGGTAACATCCGAAATATGCTGTTTCATTACTTCATCTCGGCAGCCACAATCGCGGCGGGAGTCGAAGACTCCAAAGGTGCAAATCTTTCGTCTATCGGCGTCGGTAGACCAACTGCTGGGAAAACGCCGATTAAAGTTCCGATTAGCAATCAAGTCAATCAGGAATTTTGATGACGGTCGCATTATAATGATAGGATAACTACACAGATAAGTCTACAAATAGGAGAGCGATTTTGATCAACACCATGATTTCGGAAAGGGCCCAGAGTGAGTGAAATGTATGGGCTGAAGATACCGTAGACTTTGTTCTAAAACTGCTGTGAAATACGGAGTAGTTTTACTATGACTCTCCTTCTCTCGCCCTGCTTGCAGGATCGTTGATGCATTGAGTACCTTTCCATAGCTCGAGAAGACTCATATGAAGCTACGGAGAATTTGGGACTGCATTACACGTTCTTAACTCACCTTGCGACCAACGCCGGCAGTGCCTCCTTGCTGAATGTCTGTTGAGAAACAGTCCCATCTCCGTGGGAGATTTTCGAAAATCGCTATCAAGGGGACGCTCTAGGGCGCACTGGGACATCGATGCAGAAAAAAGCGAACAATACAGACGCATATTCAGTGTTATGTAAATGCACATACCATGTCCAATCCGAGTTGTCTAAAGGAGGCGCCACGAGCGTTTGTTCCCTGATTTCGCTTGATAATAAGATTCTTGCTATCAACACCAAGCACATTGGCATAAAAATGTCCATTTCAGACAGCTGCTGGAGTCGGATGCTACCCCATAAAGGACGATGTGACTATTGGCTGCTGCGAGCTCGACAGGGGCGAGTTTGGCGATGATAAGACCGAATTGCGGGCTTTGTTAACTTGACTGCAACTGGTTGGCTGGCTCAACCATATTGACACGACATGTAACCATGTGTGTACGGAGTAGATACGTTCAAGTCAAGTGTAGGAACAGGGTCATGTTCTGAATGATTTGTGATACTTGCATCCCCTTCTACTTTGTGATGAGGATAACTGACACTTTCTCAAAAACTTTTTAACTAGTTAACAGCTTAAAGATAGGGACAACTATCATCCGTCCAAGCACAGAAATCCCTTGAAAGGTCCTAAGCAAGTTAACTAACCCGAACCTGCTGTACGGAGTAGTTAGTTAGCCCACTTAATGCGCAAATCAGCCCAGCTGGTTGTGTGCCAGTGTGCCCAGTTGTTTCGCAACCACCTGAGACGGAAGCCTTTTTCTAACCCAAGCAGTGGCCTACAGAAAAGCTGAGAAGTGATATGGGCAAAGTATGTATGTGCACCACAAGTCTGCAAGCCAGTCACCTACCACAGAAGAACCCGAACTCAAGCAAGATAATATTCTTCCCATTTCCCGTGGATCTTGTTTACTGATGCCAGTTATGAAAGGATACTTTGAGAATGCTGGATTGAGAAAATGGCATTCATACCATCAAAAAGGAGGGGCCATTCTCCAAAAATCAATTTTCTAAGTTGGAGAAGAGCTGACATGTTAGTTACACAACAGGAGAGTGTTCACTCCCGGTGTAACCTACACCTAGCTGCCCCGGTTTGATATGATCGGCAGCAGTCAAACACTCGGATACCCACGGGAAGAATGTTTCTTGTTTGTATTTATTAGAAGCACTAACTACTGCTGCTCCAAAAGGCCGTTTTAACATAAACTCCGTGGCAGCTTTGTTTATTCTTGCCCACTTCCCTTTGTCCTCTCAGCTTTCGTTCAAATAAGCGAGGGAGGGATTGAATTGAATATCCAGCACTACTTCGGAGCCTATTGCTGTGTTGATTCAAGCACTCTCAAAGCAACCATGGTCAAACAACTTGTCACCGGATCCTCTATTGACCTTGCATTCAGTGGTACTCATCAATCCGTCATTCAACATGGAGATAACCATGGTGAAACCATGCAACAGCGCATTGGACGAGTCACCCAAGACATAAACTGCCTAAAAAGGTTCTACGCGATCGACATTTCGCCCACGACGGTGGACAAATTAAAAAAGTACTATCACGAACAATTGGATGAATTGGACACCCTATCGTTTCACTCTTATTGCCAGGAGGATCGGATAGACTTTTTGCTCTTAAGGAATTTTCTAACACGGAGCCTCCGACGCCTTGAATTGGACGAGACTTGGAACAAGAAAATGGAGCCATTGCTACAGCCATTTGCTCCAGCCATCATTCGTCTATGCGAGGATAGGCAAAATGTGGTCCCTGTGGACGGCCAGGTCGCCGCGCAGCGCCTCGACGATGTTGACAAATCGGTAACCGATTTGATCGGGAAGATAAACCGAGGTGAAGTTGAAATAGACAAGTTCAGCGCCTTCCGTGCTGCTAAAGCTGTGGAAGCGCTGCGCCGCTCTCTCGCCGAGTGGTTCAGTTTTTACGACGCATATGACCCTCTACTTACTTGGTGGGTATCGCAACCGTACTCTCAGGTGGGTGCCAAATTGCAAGAGCTCGCTGCAGCCATCAAGCTGCAGATTCTGGGCTTGAAACCTGGCGATGAAGACGCCATTGTTGGTCAACCGATCGGGTACGAGGGCTTGCTAGCTGATCTGCAAGCCGAAGTGATACCATATACGCCAGAGGAGCTAATTCAGATCGGCGAGAAAGAGTATGCCTGGTGCGAGATGGAGATGAAAAAGGCTTCAAAAGAGCTGGGTTTCGGAGAAGATTGGCGCAGGGCATTAGAGCATGTCAAGAATCTCTACGTCCCACCAGGCCAGCAGCCGCAGCTCATTCATAAACTCGCCGTTGAAGCAATCGAATATGTAACCAGCAACAATCTCGTGACAGTTCCTCGCCTGGCCGTCGAAACATGGCGCATGTTCATGATGTCTCCGGCAGCACAGAAAATAGCGCCCTTCTTCCTCGGCGGAGAATCCATCCAAGTCTCATTCCCCACTTCGTCAATGGACCACGACGCCAAACTCATGAGTCTGCGCTCAAACAACATCCATTTCTCCCGAGCCACCGTCTTCCACGAACTTATTCCTGGGCACCATTTACAGTTCTACATGATCTCTCGACACCGTCCCTATCGCAACATCTTCGGCACCCCGTTCTGGGTTGAAGGCGGTGCTTTATACTGGGAACTCATCTTTTGGGATAGGGGATTTGCACACACCCCTGAGAACCGCATTGGAATGCTTTTCTGGCGCATGCACCGCTGCGCCCGGATCATCTTCTCACTCAAATTCCACATGGGTGAAATGACACCGCAGGAGTGCATTGATTTTTTGGTTACTCGAGTCGGACACGAGCGTGCCACGGCAGAAGGTGAGGTTCGTCGATCTTTCAACGGCGACTATTCCCCGCTGTACCAGGCCGCATACATGCTTGGGGCCCTGCAGCTTTACTCACTGAGACAGGAGATGGTGGATTCTGGAAAGATTAAGGAGAAGGATTTTCATGATTGGATCTTAAAAGAAAATCAAATGCCAATTGAGTTGTTGAGGGCTCTGATGCAAGAGTCGCCATTAACTCCGCAGTATAAGCCATCTTGGAAATTCTATGACCAGTCAAAGCAGCATTGAATATGCTCCTTGATCAGTACAGGGGATTTTTGGCTTATTCGGTCCTAAACGGATTACTAGAATCGAATCATAGAATTAATTTGGCCCAGAGTTGGGGGTAAACCGTAATCTCAATTCATTGTGTCAAGCGAACTTTCACCTTCTTGTTCTCGATCTATCCAAAATTAATGGAGGATAGAATCATGATTTAACCCATTGGTCAATTGTATGCGTGCGGCCTGATCAACTGAACAGCACACCTAACAAACCACCCTACCATTGTGAAGGCCCAAACGTGCCGCCTTTTGCAACTGTCTTACGAACCGCTTCATAGGTGTAGTCCTGATCCAAGTCAGCGTCCACAACCCATCAACCAGAGTATTGTCTTGCCTCGTTTACTTACAACTGTTTCATACGGAACAGTATTGCCCCACCAGTTGGGAATGTTGACATTCGGGAACGTAATGGCGAAGAATATAATGATCGTGGCAATGATAAGCCCCGAGTCGAGTGCGGCGGCTGTGACGTAGTTGTACTGATGCCACCAGCCTGACCACTTGCGACGGATCCAGTAGTTGAAAATTAAACCAACGATGGCCCAGGACGAAAAGCTCAGGGGAGTAGCACTTTTATTTTTAAATGGAGTCAGTTATCGACATTAAGGCAGGCTGCATCACTGATTGTTGTCGGGATGGAAACACGGGGGTAATTAAAACTTACGGAGGTAACCAACTCATGGCACCGAGCATCCTGGATACTGTCAGCTAGCTATCTTGGATAGATTACCGCGGAATATCGAAATAGGGCTGCATACACAGGTGCATTGAGGAACCTCGCCGGAGACCGAGGAAACAATCGAATCAGGACATAAAATAGAATCGGCAACGTTGCTCCAATTAGCCAGTACCATTGGATTGACGAGTATATAGACCCCGGGCCGAACATTCGTTGAGGCCCGATAACACCTGAAAGGAAGTCGTTAAAAGGGCAATTAAAAATAACGGCAACATGTCGCTTACCCCATACAATACTGGACGAAAAGAACGTTTTACCATTGGGACAGGTAAAGTGAGCTTTTTGAGCCCTACTCGTGATGTGAGGTTCTCAGCCTTTCTAGACAAAGCAACACCGGCGGGACTTACGGCGTGCAAACTTCCTCAATATTACCAAGCGTCCAATTCATAACCGCGATCTGCACAAAGACAGCCCATATAGTTGCTCCCACCTGGCATGCGAATGTCGTTTTCGGCGGGACCTTCATGTAATGAGCAAGCTAATTTCGTCAGCATCATTTGCAATGGTGCAAGTTAATTCGAAAATTCAGAATCATCTTACCTTCAAATCCCGGCTATACGTTTGCCTGTGAAGGGCGTGAGTGAGAAGCCAGCATTAATAATTAATGACACAACTCACGCTCGCCCCAGTGTATTTGTTGCATACACTTTGAACACCATGACCCCAATAGCCCTCCCTGGCAGCATGAACCCTCCAATGAAAGGAGATAGAACGTTGAGTGCTAATATTAGAGTTAGTTCGGATCTACCTTTAGTAAGGAAAGACACTGCTATACCAAGTGAGATATTCGTTATGGCTAAAAGCATGCATGTAGGGACCTGATAAGGAGTGAGTACGGCACTCAGAAGATATCCTGCATTCACACTTACAACAAAAACAAAACCCAAGATTGTAGAAACGAAGAAAGCCCACCCTAGAGAGATGTTAGACCAATTAACCAGACTTTATGTAAAAGGCCACCTACATGGAAGTTGGGATGGATAGGCTTCAGACGTTGCCAGACCTAAGGCCAAAGACACTGCCAACAGGGCTGCATACCACCATTCAGGACATTCCGGGTACTTTGACATGAGTTTCAAATGTACGTCCGGTTCTTGATTTTTAGCAACCTTGGCTCGGTAAATGATTTCCTTGCCATGGTATAAAGCAATATGAACAATGACAGCAGTGAGAGCAGCAAAAGACAACCCATAATTCAAAGCAAAGGTTGGAGCTAAAAACAAAGGAGAGTACGATTTGTATTTCTCCAGATCGAATGAGAAATTCGGACCAAGAATTTTTGATACTTGGTAGAAATTCTGGGTGTTGTCGAATGTGGAAGACGTGTTGATCGGAAGGTAATCCGAGTAGCTACATTGCCAACGTTAGAGTTAAAAATAACATAGGATCAATGGATACCCACAAGGCCCCTGAATAAGATATACCGATAGTCGTTATTATAACAAAAAGTCCAAGTCCCACCAAAGTGTTGAGATGTGAGTGGGTTGGGGAAAGTAACGGATTGAGTAGGTAGCTGGATATGTATCTATACACCATTTAGACCAACCATAGGTGAGGAAGAGGAGCACGCTTACGTCCAGTCAAATGTGAGTGGGATCAATGACAACCCTGTAAAACCACCAAATAACTGGTTGACAATGGGGCTTTTTGGTTTTATCCCTGAGACAGTGTCAGCATAACGTAGATTCCGGTGAACGAGAATAACTAACAGGTTATAAAGCAGAAAACCGAAAGGCCCTGCCATAGAACCGCTGGTATCCTATTTACTGATTAGCCTTACGTACATACAACAGCTAAAAATAGAGGGTCCTTACCAATAATATGCAAAGGCAGCTAATGTAAGATATAGGAACCAGCGATACCGGGAGATTCGCCAACCATTAGTCATAGATGGGTCAGAGGGTGCTTTATCATGAAGGGCATAGAACAAGGACGTATTCGAAAAGCCGGCGGGCCAGATCATTGCAGATGGCCTTTGAATTGTAAGTAGATGCATACTTTAAGAGGAAAATATACAAAAAGAATGCAAAACGCACCAAATGAGGAAACGACGAAATATCCCAGACAGAGACATTCCTATCATCTGGCTGCTCAAAGTGAAGAGCAAAGCGAAGCCCCATCCAAGGTTTACGTTGAAAAATGCTAAAACCACATCAGTCGTGTTGAACAGAAATTATTGAGGGTAACTCTAGACAGACGTTTGCCTTGAAGAGCGAGAAGGGCATCGGTACTATACGCATAATCGATAGCAACGCTAACATTTTATGAGCATTTCATTCCTATTCGGAATTAAAATTAAAATCACCTACTTCGCCATAATCTGGAAAGATCTCATCAATATAGCAATTTCAATATTCCCAACGAAAGGGTCAACTTACCGTAATCACTGCATGTTCCTTGATTGTGAATGGACCAGTATTGAACGTCCAATGAACCCCAAAAGTGTGGAAAACCCTTTTTGGAACTACCTTTGCCCAGAAACATCCAATGGGATATACAAGCCTCAAAAAGCCGCTGTCAGCAACGTTCAAATTAACGGGGCATAATGGAGCAGTACAATTGTACGACAATCGAAGGAAAGCTAATTGCAGGGCTCCTGGAGGAGTTATCAGTCATCAAATAAACAGAGAAAGACAATAACAAGCAAACCTCATGCTCAGAAACATGTTCAACCCACTTCCCACGGTGACGAATATCATTCCCAGAATCCATGCACGAACGGTGTTTGCTACCTCTCCACCATCCGTATTTCGCACCGCAGCACGAACCTCCGGATAGGGCGAGTCTTCAATGAACGTTTTGTCAACCTGAGCAACGATCTCGGCATCTCCAGTCCGTCGAGCTTCCTCTATAGCATCGATCTGGTCACTAGGCAGATTCGGGTCCCATTGGTGGGACTTTGAGACCTTTTCAATGTCGTTTATGGCGACCACATGTCCCTGAGATTTAACATCCTCTTTCACTTTGTCGATCTGTGGAGATGGTGCCTGGCCTTCTTCATTGCCCGACTCTGCACCTGATCGGAACAACAGCTTCGATTTCCACGCCATGATGGTCAACTTGAACGGGTCAAACTGCCATTCCACGTTAAAGAGTATACGGAAAGCGATTACAGAGGCAATCACTGCGGAGATATAAGGTGAGTGGGATCTTCCGTCATTGTGTCACCGCCGGATGACAGGCAATACATATCTGGGGGGGGACACGAGAGCCGTTTGGATCCCCCACCCGACGGCCAGTCCTCCAATCTTCGAGCAGCTTGCCTGGCATGTTACATTGGGAGAGGCATGAGAGCCACCATCCCCGGCTCTTCCCCACGATGATCACCATGGTTAATCACGGTTCCAGAGAACCAGTAGCAGCTTGACAATAGCGATGAAGCGGGCAGGATCGAAACCTGTTCCATACCCGATGAGCATGAGTGAGCACGTGTTTTCCCGCACCTTGGGACAAGTCCACAGTCACCCTTACCAGCATCACACTTGCACGGCAGGTTCACAGCTGGGGTTGAAACGGGGGATTAAGTAACTAGGCATGTCGTTTGTTGCGGTTTGAATGCAAGGGTGGAGATAAGCTTGATGAGGTGGGGGGATGCGAAGTTAAGTTCAGCCAACACGGGTGAAAGAAGCATTCGATCATTTCCACATTTTGAAAGTCAAAATCATTCGCGAGAGTTTGACTCAGTTGAGCGGTGATCTGTTTAACTAATCCTAGGGCATTCTCGAAGCTTGTTTCCATGAATTTTGCTGCCTTTAAATTAGTTACGGCTAACGAGGCTTGAGCTTAGACCGCAATTCCCCGTAAACTTGGATGCGTTTCCGACGGCCCGTTGTGAGCTTGTCACGACGTTTTGCAACCCTTTCCCGACGACGACATGGGGATGCCTAATAAGATTCCGAGGTCTCACCTTTTTGGAATGCTATATGCTGCCGTCATTGGGCGTAGCTTGTCAGTTCTTTACGGTATATACAAGGACGATTGGGTCTAGAAGGATTGCCGCGGAAAGATACCCATACTCATGGCGTGGCTTGAAATGAGATTAATCCGTGTTGAGCAGCTGCAAGTGAATGACCCTTGAGATGGACTTCTCCGCTCTCGTTTATGAACCTTTTTTCCTTAATTTGAACAGTCTTATGGGAAAGCGAACGGAGGTGCCAGAGGTGTCATCAAAACCCCAAACAATTCAACGGGCCCATCAGGTTATTCCATGTCAAGAACGGGTATTTTGGAACCAATCTCTCGGTAAGATTCATAGATGACAAATAGGGGCAAAAGACATACACCTCCACTGCGATACAGGATGTAAAAGAGTCTAACCTTGGCACTTTCCGAAATGCTCGAAACCTGGTTGGAAGGCCTGGAGAATAATAACTTCTTCACACATGGACCCCTTGGCCTTGTCCCTCGTGATAATACTAGAACAAGGTCACAACTAGAGGTTGATAAGGCAAGCCCTCTGCTTTCCTTGTCTTTCCGGTATGCAAGACTGAGCTTGACTTGAACAATTGCGAGCCTTTCCGGCACTCCCCATTGTTTGCGCCATAGGAGAGTTTAACATCATTCAGCTAAAAAAATATCAAGAAACAGTCGCAAGAGTCATTTCCATCTCACAAATGGTCATGGGGGCTCGAGGTGAGGGTGGCATCAATGATTCTGAAATACGATTGCCCGGCCGTAATAAAACGCTGGCGATGCGACAGCAGGCGAATTTATAACGGCATTATTTCCGAATATTTGTCTCAATGAGTATCAAAACTCGCCGACCAAACAATGGGGATCATGAGAAGCCCTTTGGTGGAAACGTTGAATTCTGTTTCTTTCCCTCCTGATTTATCCGGACAAAGTCCACATTACTCAACGCGGACCAATCGCCATTCCACCCCTTCAGCTTTCTCAAATTATCTTCTGATACCAAGTCTGGTAACCAGAATCCCGTTGAGTATTCTTTCGCTTCGGCTTCCTCTCGTTGAGTTAGGATTTCTTCCCGTTTATTTGGCGGTCGGCCTTTTCTTCTCTCCTCACGGAGTTGTGTGAGCTCAGATGTGTATCGGGCCAGATACCTACATATTCAACAAAGCCATTAGAGAAATGCCACAACCATATCAATGCAAATCAACATGTCAACAATACTCACATTTTTATCAATTGAGCTATATCTTCATCCGAAAGAGGCACTGCAATTTCCTCTATGGAATTTTTGAAAAAGCTCACTCTATCCACTGTCGCATAAGTACGGTCATGTCAGCCCAAAATGTTTTATAACCGTGTTATTGCAGCTTTCAATGTTCTTACAGGTAATTTGTCTTCCTTTAACGTGTTCTGCTGCGGCGCGAGCAAGCTTCCCTTCCCGCGCACTCGCTCGGCGGAGACGTTTCGAATCTCTGCTATTGACATGCAGGGCATCGAGTGCACCTCGCTTTCTAGAGATCTGTTTTGTTACTTTTTGCAGATTCTTCGGCATGTTGATTGACTCTACACTCTCGTGTCCTTTTTGCTCCCAAGTTCTCCCAAAATAAGAGGAAATCCTACATAGAGAAATTTAGACAAGCGGATATTGCAGAAAAAGGCGGTGTGGGGGTAGAGACTGGTACTTTGATTACGTAACTAAGTTGACTAGTTTAAATCTACGCACGTGACGGCATGGCGCTTATTGGATCGCGTCTTAAGGATTACCATGGCACGCGTTCGCCCTTGAAAGATTGCAGTTGCTCATTCCCAGAGAAATGCGGCAAGTACTACGCCAGTCCTCCCTGCTTCACTAAAATAGGGAGACCTATGTTTACTCGCTACTTGTCGGTTTCCTTCTCAAAGATGGCTTGATATTACGCGTCCGAGCTGCATAATTCTTGCCAATGCGGTGTTGGCTTGAAAGGTAAACATTGGAGGGACTTGACGATATATCGCCGACATGGGCATCGCAGGTATGGTATAAAACTGTCAATTGTTAACATTGCCGTTTGACACATTTTGCAGGCCTCCATTCTCTTCTGAAGTCCATTCAGAAGCCGTGCCATATCAAGAAATTCAAAGGCCAAACCCTCGGGATTGACGCTTATGGATGGCTCCATCGAGGAAGCGTTGCTTTTTCTCTAGACTTGGCTCTTGACCGCCAAACGACAAGGTACGTTTTGTCTCCGTAAACCAATTTTGGATTATAATATGAATTGCCGGGCTTTCTTGTTAATGTTTGTTAGATATGTCGACTTCGCGATGCACCGTGTCCGTATGCTTCTTTATTACGGCGTAACTCCGTACCTCGTTTTCGATGGCGGAAGATTACCGAGTAAAGACTCAACAGAAGAGGCGAGAGCAACCCGGCGAGAAGAGAGTAAAAGGTTAGGGTTAGAGCTCTACCGAACCGGCCGTACCTCCCAAGCCCAGCAAGAATTACAGAAGGCTATTGATGTAACGCCGTACATGGCCCGCATGCTCATTGAGGAGTTGAAAAAGCTGAACGTCCAGTACGTCGTTGCACCGTATGAGGCGGATCCGCAGTTGGTCTATCTCGAAAAAGAGGGAATAATCAACGGGATTATTTCGGAGGACTCAGACATGCTAGTATTTGGCGCAAAGGTGCTCCTCTCGAAACTTGATAAGCACGGTGATTGCATTGAAATCAGTCGAAGTGATTTTTCAACCTGCCGAGATATCAGCCTTACGGGATGGACGGATGAGAACTTCCGTCATATGTGTATCCTCAGTGGTTGCGACTACCTCCCTAATATCCCACGGCTAGGGCTAAAGACTGCATATCGAAACCTGAGGAAGTACAAGACCGTGGAGAGGGTCGTCAAAATGGTGCAATTCGAAGGACAGAGTCGCGTGCCTCCGAACTATCTGGAAGAATTTAAACGAGCCGAACTAACCTTCCTTCATCAACGCGTCTTTTGTCCTAAAACTAGAAGATTGGTTACGCTTAACCCACTTCCGAGCCAGGTCCGAGAAGAGTGGTCATTTATCGGTGACGACATCGAGCCGGATATCGCAATTGGGATTGCGTGTGGTGATTTCGATCCAATCACCAAAGAGACGATAGAGGTAAAACCTTCTTACCCAGAGAGGGCAAAAATGATGCATATGCGACGACAAACGCTGCCTTCCTCTGATGGAAAAGGACAGAATAAGCCCATAAGCCAATTCTTCACACCCAAGCGAATTCCGCTAGGTGAACTGGATCCCAATAGTCTCACACCATCTCCCAGTCAGCAAGCCCTCCTCGCTCAAAACAGCCAGCGTTCATGGCCAGTCAGGCAAATTCCAACCCCTCCGGCAACCCTCCCAAGAAATGTTTCGACTTTCCAGCCGGCTTCACTGACACCAAAAGTGAACCGCGATCTTTTTCTGTCACGTGCTTCAACTTTAGCTCAGCCTTTGCCTGTAAAACGACAGCGGTTATGTTCTGATGCCGCCGAGAACCGACCGTGCAATCCAACAGGGGAAGAGCGGAGCCGTTTCTTCCAGGCTACGGCGGCCTCTTCACGAAAGGATGAACCGAGAAAAGGACAGGTCAAGAAGGCGCGGAAAGCAGATTTTGGGGTTTTCTCAGATGATATCGTGGAGGGGATCATGCTCGGGCTTCCGCATAGTCCAGACACCACTGCATCCCCTCAAGCGGAAGGAAGCTCTGAAAATGCTACGTCGACACCGGAGCACGATAAAGATGAGTATTTATCTCCGCGCCTTTCAAGGGAGGATATGATCATGGGTACAAACATATCCAACGCACTGTCGCCCAAAACTATATCGTCGTCCCGATGCAAACAAACACCCGTCAGAGGACCCGCCCAGGAAAATGTCAGACAGGGAAAGGAAGTTGTTCCATCGAGCCTTAGAGCTAAGTTTGCGTATGTCGATGAACAAGATTCAACAAAGAACCTCATTCGGAGGAACAATAAGCAGGGCGAAACTTTGCCACAAAGCAGCGGCAGAGGAGCGACCTTCGCTCAGCTGGGCAAACAGGCGCAACAGGCTCGAATGACTCCCCTTCAGCGACTGAAACAAACTGCGTTGGGTAGATCAAAGTCGATGAACTTTCTGAAGACAGAAATATCCAATGGCAGACAAGATCAGCGTGGATATGAGTCGGACCATTTCGCATCCAAAAGTTGCACTCCCACGCCAGTGTTTAAACAAAAAGGGAGCGAAGATTCCATCATTCCAAACAGTGGCGATAGCGACAATGGATCACTATCAAGTGGGGAAGGCCCCCAATCCTTTCCTTGCTTGGATCTGAAGAAGTTTGAATTTTCCCCAAAATGAACAATCTCGGTAGACCAGGACTGTTTTAGTGGTATATCTGTTTGTGCTGCGGGTTGTAAGATTTGGATGATACCGACTTCTTTTTTGTCTCAAACAGCTTGGGTCCCAAAAGCAAGGGAGTATGGAGTTTGAAAAGCAAGCGAAGGCGAAGTCCATGCTGCCCTTTTGGCAGTTGATTATTCGTTGGAAGCGGGCATTTGCTTGGATCGCGGCGCACCAGAGCCTGTGGGATACACATCTTATGTTGAATATGATGATATAGAGTTACTGAGTATTGCGATTAGGTCAACTTTTAGCTGTTTAGAGGAAAGTCAGAACGTCGTTTTCGAATAATTCAAGCTTGTAGTCCCCTTGACGATGTCTCTCAGCTGTGGGATGAAACGATGAGTGAAGGGTTGGAGTTGAGGTGAGGTCGGGAGGCCCACCTGCCCATTTGGTTGTGAAAAGGGGCGAACCTTAGGAGACAACGCTAGCCCAACGCAGCCTAGTGGCCTAAGGGATCCACGTTGGGATCCACCTGCCAAAGGTTACGTATATTTAGCGCGCGCTAGTTTCTGCCAAGGGCGGCGAGGCACAGTTGCCCTGGCGACAGCCAACGTAAACAGAGGGCCTGCCTCGTTGGCCCAGCCACCTCCAGCCTGGGGGAGCGATTCTTCTTGATCCTCCCATAGATCCAGCCACCAATATCAACAGCCGGCCAATTCTGCTTTGTGCCTTGTGAAACCTGATCATCTGCTTTTGTTCGTCGAAGATGTCAGTGCCGCAAGTCGCTTCTTCGTGAGATTGGTCATTCGTTTTGGTTGTGTCCAGGGGGATACTGAGAGTTTTATACGCTGAGCTTCTCTTGATTCACTCTCTCTCTTTATCACTTTCCTGCATCATTCACCCTCCCTTTTTGCACTTTCCGTGTTCAGTCCCACCGTATTCTCCTAATTCACTCTCGTCCTCGCGCCATACTGTCACTGAGGTTCCTATTAATCTAACTGGCGCCTCCAACAAATCCTCGTGCAGGTGACAAACGACTGGACGCTGACCATCATCTTGGACAATAAACGGGGATAACCAATACATCAGTTCTTCGTTACGTTCGAACTTTTTACCCAGCAGGGTTTTGAATAAGCCTTGTCGTTTCCACGGTCTTAAATTGCAAGACAATCGCACTACAAAGATAGACGGTCGTGGCTTCTCGAAGCAAGTTAACGCTATTGCTGGATTGGAGGCATACCACGCTCCTTCTCGGGAGGACCGAGAAGTGAGCAAGAGTTGAAGCCGGAGCAGTAAGGACGTCGGAGAAGAGAACGATATCACACTTCAGCAATGGCGGAACTACGGTTTCTGACCGGTGTACAGCGTATGTTTGTTCCTTTCCATGTCCGTTGGAGCCAGAACATATGCGAGGTTTTGACGGTTTAACGGTCAAAGATGTTTTGCTGATGCGTTGACGATAGGGTTGATTCCTTTGATTGGGTATCACCATGTGCTCATGATATTTGTTGCACTGGCAATCATTCTATTGTGTGAGTGTTATGACCCAAATAGGCCATAATGGCTAATGTCCACTGACGATATCTTTGTTACAGCACTTTTGTTAGCGGGATGCTCCTCGTCCTCTCCTCAGATACCAACTATCTTCCTAATATCCTTATATTACCAAGACTATCCTCCTGTAGCAACAAGCGCACAATCCGCCCCAAACTTAGCGTCGGCCATTTCAAATATCGTCGGGGGCGCTGAACTTGAGGTCCGCGTCGGATATTTTGGGATCTGTATTCTACGCTCGGGGGCATGGATCTGCAACGCGAATGCCACCGCCCTGGCGCGCATCCTGACCGCTGACCAGGACCCCTTGAACCTCGTATGGGTTGCGTCGACCTTCAAAGACGCAGTGGTTTTCCCCTATCTTATGTCAGTTTTTTCTTCTTACACTATTGGTATCCCTAAAAGCTCGCTAACACGTATTTCCTTTCTTGTAGAATTGTCGCCGTTATTTTTGTGTTCATCTGCTTCCTTATTTTGGGTACTTTCCCTGGCTGGCACGAAGAACTCTCCGCCGACGGTTCCGAACAAGAGGTCAAACCGTTTCCATCACGAGCAGTTTCTCAAGTCGCCCTGTCTCTCAACTTCGTTGCCTCTGTGTTCATTTTAGTTTCTGTGCTATGGCAGCACACGGCGTCGGTGGCGGCAAGCACGATAGCGCAGGATTTAGGCAATGGAAGCGTTAAAAGCGGCGTGGGCACGTCCGCGATGGTATTGGGCTGGTTTGGGTTTGGGCTCCTCGTTGTGGTAACCGTTGGGTTGTTGGCGATGATACTAAGTGTGAGCTTATTGACCAAATTGACGGATGATTGATGATATAAGAATTTATCTATTGGGCAGATGGGTGGAATGACGCATGCGTTAACTTATTATGTTTCATGTCTATGTTTTGTCTTTTTTTAACGGTCATGAATTTGGGGTGGGATGACTTTTTTTCTGAAATCTGTCACATTATAAGATGGGGTTAATTGCATTTGGATGGAAACTGGGTTACTTTAGTTTAGAATGATGTTTTTCCAGGCCTTAAGACTGGACCACAAGCGGCGGCTGTGAATGGATAAAATAGCCTGCCGAATTGAAAATGTTGTTTTTGAAATAATGTAATTGATCAAGCATTGTGTATTTGGACGTTTATTTAGATTGATCAAAGGAAGCAACTTCCAGCGTGCTAAAATAGAACTAGATGCTCATCATGGCGTGACACAAATGTATGCACTGTACATAGAATGGGAACGATACCCGACATCATTTCAACCCATCAACTCTGAATCCGCCTGTGGAATTCGTCCAGCGAGCCGTGCGCCATCCGAGGGACCGAGAGCCCAAAACGGAGACATAGCACACCACAACGCCGTTCCCACATGCAAATCGTTTTCGCAAAAAATACAAACGCCATGCTCTAAAGAATATGGAGATATCAATATGTCTCAGAAATCAAAGAGATAGAAAGAGTATCAATAGTTCAAGACTGGATTCCCGCTCCCGGGCCCTCCCCTCTCCTCGCCCGGACCCTCGTAACCAGGTCTGCCGGGTGGAAAGTCATCCAAGGACCGGTACCCAGCATAACCACCTCCATCTCGACCACCAGGCGGACGGCCTCGTCCTCTTCCACCTCTACCTCCGCGACCTGGACGTCCGCGACCACCTCCCCGGGGCGCACCGCGACGGGAATCGTCGTCGTGAAAATGTCGCGGCGGTCTATCATCACCCATGTTCCGATCGTAACGAGCTCGAGGGTAAGCATTATAACCACCGCGCGGGCGTCCGGGTTCCCGATGGTTTTCTTTCTGGTAAGATCCGTCTTCATCATCGCGCGTGTCATATCTTTGCCTGCGCTTGGACGATCTTCCTGCATTCGGCCCATCGGGCTCTCCATCCTCTGCTTGATCTTCTCCCACTCGTAAAACCATCTTCTCCCCAACAGTGGCCTCGAAAACCAATGCATTTTCTTGAGAAACCGAATTCCAATTCCGTATCCTTCCCACATCAATCGGCCGAGCACCTTTTCTAAGGGCTAAAACGATTACGGGATCAGGGTTGTCTGTGTAAATCTCCGTATTGGACAGAGGCGCTACTCTTGCTGCCCATATTTTGCTCTCAAAGACTGCTGTGTCTGTGACTCTCCAACGCACAGTCTTGCCGATTCCACCCACCCTGTCAAGAACTGTTTTTGGCGCATCACGCGGCGTGATAAGGATAGTATTGGCCATTAATTTGACATCACCCGAGTCGACGAGACTGGCGGGTAGCATAGGGAGGGTCAGATATTTGACCAGTCGTTCAGAGTCGGAATTCGCAAGCATGTACCCTGTGTAGAACACTAAACGGTGAATCCGAAGGCGGCCATATGGCGACTTGGTGAAGTTTCCCGAGTCTGCTGCCACGATGGCATTGTGGGAGTTAACCATGCGTTGTACTTCGGCAGCCTCCGTAATTGGTGGAAGATATTTAGTGCTCTCAGCAACATGGATGACTTCTGCTGTGATGGATTTTCGAACGGGATGTGAGTTGGGAGCGAGAAACTGAAGATTGAACTGCTCGAAATAATCCCGGAACCCTTTGACACTAGAATAAATCAGAACGTTTCCTCTGTGGACTCGGAGGCGTAAGACTTACTGTCTGATGCGATCTTCATACACTCTAATTTCATCAGCATGTTTGTATGTAAATATCATGTCTTCAAGGAAGGTTTGCTTGAAGTTGATAGTGGTGGAGAAGCGCTGGCTGTTGGGTCCAATTTCTGGCTTTAAGCAAACAATATCAAACTCTAAAGCCCTGCTTCTGATGATGCGTTTTATGACTTCTGAAAATGAGCCCTCTGCACGTCCAGTGAGTAGTACTGTGAGGACATCCTTTTGTCGCATGCTAAGTTCAACCAATTCAACCTTCAAGATGTTAGCAGGGTTGGAACCGGCAATTCCGCGGTTCCGCAGGAGATACGCACAATTTGTTCATTCCACCATCCTTTCCAGCCCAGTCTTTCTTCTATTTCGATTCCCTGTCCAGTAGCTGAGAGGATATTTGGGTCATGCCACCAGCCGCCATTCGCAAACGATTCGTAGGCCTGAAGGAAGCCAACCGTAGGGCCATTCCAGAGCTGTGGATTTGGGAGAGGACTGTTGAATACTACCACAATAGAAAACCGTCAGCAGTGGTTACTGATACCCAATGTGTCTATACTTACGGGTATTGTCGAAATCATAGACATGGATAGCTTTGATGTCCGAAACAGCTGCGATTCAAAGTTAGTGTGCGAGTAGACAGCACGGCAATTGATCTTGGACACACCTGGGAGGTCTGCATTATTGTTCAAGCAGGACCATCTCTTTAGTGCCGTGGTGCTGTACGTCGCTGATTTCCTCGCACCGAACGGATTGGAAGAATTGACCAGGGGAGGTGCCATCTTGGAATAGAGAGCTGCGCGCGCGGAGATGAATTGTCTACCAATTCGAAGCATCACACTGCATGATCCAGGGCTAACATTCCAGTCAAGACAGCAGCGAGGCCCACTCAGTGCAGAAAGTCCGAATTGTGCAGAAAGAATCTCTTGGTCGCCAGCTTCGTCAATTGGCCTTCATCAAAATTCCATATTATGTAAGCGCCGCGGTGGAGAACCTGGAAATGGGGGAGGCAAATTCCGTTCTAGGCCTAGTGTTTTGTCCTTTGCGGCTTTACATGCCAATTCTTCTCCAAACCGCCAGTGTTTGATTGACTCTGATGGACTTCCCATGGCCTGCAATGTAGATCTGCAACAAGAAATCTTGCAGAAAACCCTCAGCGAGGTCGCTTGCGATGCTGGCAATGAACATGCGAACCCCTGTGTGATATGCTTGGAGCAGGTCCAGGAAGTTGGGGTCACAATACCCTGCAAACATGCGAATTTTGACTTCTTGTGCCTTGTGAGCTGGCTGCAGCAACGGCGCGCCTGTCCGCTGTGTAAGTGGAATTGTTTGTTTATCATCTGTGGTCAGGCAGAATTTGCTGATTTTGGTGTTTATTAGGTCAGGCTGAAGTCACTGGGGTAGAGTACAATTTCCAATCGCCGGAAGGCCCGAAAATCTTTTGTTTGCCTTCGTCGTCGGCAGGACATGATTCTACCGCTGGTCATGTATCTGCACGGCACCGTCCTAGGCTGCACCCGGATCGACATCCGCGCAGGCGAATACCTACTGCCCGAGGACATCCTTCTCAGCAATCCGATGATCCATTAGCACGTCGGCGCTATGTTTATCGACGGCAACTATATTCCCAGCGCGTCGGATCAAACCGACTCTCACAATACCGCGAGCTCTCGCCGGAGCTGTTCAACAGGGATGAAAATCTAGTGTCACGCGCGAGGAAGTGGGTACGAAGGGAGCTACAGGTATTTGCATTTCTCGATACAGACAACCAAGATGTGGACGGTCAGGAACAACAGGGTGACGGTAACGACACTGTGAGAACTCGGCGCGCTCGCAACGCCGAATTCTTGTTAGAATACATTATCGCTATTTTGCGAACGGTAGATGTCAAGGGGAGTGGCGGACAGGCAGAAGAGTTACTGCAGGAATTCATTGGAAGGGAGAACGCGCGATTATTTTTACACGAGCTGCAAGCCTGGCTGCGCAGCCCCTTCAATTCCTTACAAGACTGGGATCGAGCTGTACAATATGATGAGGGTGGGGAACTGACTCTGCCGACCGTTGATCGTGGAGAGCTTGTTGGACGCCGAGCCGACAGAAATAGCTCTTCATTGAGCACTTCTGGAACCCATGGGAACGAGCCACGGGGCGTAAGAAAACGCTGGACCCAGGGTCGTCGACCTGTCCTTAGTCAATCAAGGAGGATTGAACGTGCCAGACGGTTGTATCGACCTGATTGATTTCATTGCGGTGCGATTGCATTGTATGAAAACATATTTATGGCTGGAGGTTCGATGGCTGAAAAGTAAATCACGGATCCGGCTTCACAATATTTCTAAATGCAGATGGGGCAATGGAACAACGTATGTCACCGATTTCAGTGGATTCAGAGCAAAGAAAGGCGGATTATTGGCTCCTACAGGATTTACAACGGATGAGTGCACTAAGCATTCCTGTCATGCATATTGGGGAACCGAGTTTATCGGGAGAATATGAAATTATATATAGAGTCAAAAAATAATGATAATCACCTACTGATGCGCTCTCCCCCCGTTATGTTTCGTGAACTCATTATATCATACAGCGCTCATCAGTGGGGCTCGGAATGTTTTGCGCCAGCAACAGGACCATGATCAAGGATACAATAAGTGCTGATTCTACCTCCTGCGACCAAATCGTCCTTTGCCACCACCATTCTTACTTCGGATCTTAAGCGCCCTATAATTGGCATGCGCTGTAGCTTTGATTTTCCTCGCCTTTTGAACTAATTTGTTTCCGAGTTGTTTTCCTTTTTCAGGCGGGTTCTTGCCTTTGGAGCCCGCCTTGGTTGGGTCTTCATTATTCTCATTATTTTCACCAGCGGAAAGAGGAATCTGCGACTCAGTCACAGTAACAGGTTCATCTTCGCTATCCTCCTCTGGTATCATCGGTTCTGGCGCACGCTGCGGCTTCCCACGGACGGGACGCATATAAACCAACTTAGTAGTTCGTTTCTGTCCTTTCTTCCTCCATTGTGGTTGCGTTTTCGATGGAGTATCGGGTGGGTTTGGAACACCCAAGTCGGTATCGGCGAGTTGACTGTCCTGGACGAGGTCCAAACTTATTCCGGCTTCAGCAGCTTCAGCTTCACGAAGCGCGTCCATGTCATCTTGCATCATCTCTTCTTCGAGGTCGCGCAACCCCTGAACAAGTTGGCTAAGGCCTTTACCTACCACTTTCCGTGGCATTCTTACGGCGACAGGGCTTGTGTCATTGGTCTCGTTCTGCTGTCGATTTGTTGGCCGGGAAAACAGTACGTTCCTCCGCCGTAGGAAGGTAGGAGTTTCTAGTCCGGCGGCATCCGTTTTTGAGGTCGTGTTATATTGGGCAGCAAGCTCGATATCATCTTCTGCGTCGGCACCTTCTTCGGTTGTTTCGATGATGGTAGCGTATCGCATCGTGGATGGAGTGGCGAAGAAATTTGAAAGGTAGAATTTCTTCGCTGATGACACTGGCGTTAACGAGTAACGGCGTGTGCGAGCGGCAGATCCATGGCCTCGACTGGGAGTTACTATCTCTTTTTCGTGGCGTGGTGTATGTGTCGCATCTGCGGGACACAGTCGTCGTCGTTTGGACGTTGGAGTGACGGCGCCTTGGGTCGAGGGCGAGAGCAAGTCGAAAAGCCCAAGCACTTTGCCGTCACGCTGAGGGGTAGGCCCAATGTTTGCACGGAAAGGTACAGGGGAGAAGTCTGCACCATTGGGGCTGAGTAGTCTTTTGATATTCGAAGGTGATTCGTACGGATCTAGTTGCGACGGGTGCTGAGAGCCTAGAGTTGTATATTTTGCTTTGCGGGGAGTAGCAAACTTGTAACGTTCGTTCGTCTCCGAACTATCAACAAAAGGATAATTGCGCTTGTTCTGGGACTGCCCTGGAGAGATTCCGCCATGTTCGATGGCGCTTTTGGGAAGAGAGGAGCGAGACTGGTGAGATCGTAACCGTGAATAAATCTTATATTTTGCGGCTATTCAATTCAAATGGTCAGTACGCAACGTTACCAAGTAGCATTGAGAGGCGCTAACTCAGGAGCATAATATATTCTTACCCGTAGCTGGATCTTTTTTGATATCTTCACGAGCCGCTTTGCGGCCTCCATTTGCATCAGAGAACGCCTTTTCCCACTCTTTCAACTCGGCGCGGAGAGAGGAGAGTTGCTGCTCGACGGAAGAACCACTGAATGTTGCCATCGCAAAAATCAGTTTGATTGAAACGTGTCCCTTTGAATCATACGTTCAGATCTTGAATAGCATCTCGTTCGATGCGCGGAAACTTTTCTGTTCACCAAAACTCCCCTTGCTGAGTCAAGCGCGTCGGCGCGTCCCTTCCACGCGTCGGTCAAATGACGTAACTAATTCTACTTATCGTCAGGCTTGGCGCTTCAGCCAAGCCATGCTGAATCATCCTCATCCCTTTGGAAATCGTTGGCGTAGGTACTCCGTATGTATGCCGGTGTTCGATGGCCCCGAACGGGTTGGTTTTGAGATTTGTAATATGCAATGTTCCATTCATTCTAAACGTTGATATCCATTGATTGCTCGAGCTGGATTCAACAGCTAAATAACTAACTACATAAACGCCGGCCCTCTCGCGTGGTCACAATCACAGGCAAATGGAGTCCAATAGAAAGGTCAGACGGTGGACAGAGGAGGAAGACATGGTCCTGCTAGCAAAATACCAAGAACAACAACATACATGTCTGTTTCCATCACTGCCCCTTCCGCGCACACCGGGAAGCCGAGGGTAAATTCTGACAGTCGGCTCAGCTGCATCGACCCCGAACTGGCAGGAAATCGCCTCTGCATTACCTGGGAGATCAAACAAAGATTGCCGAAAACGCTGGGTCAATGTATTGGATAAAGGCTTGAAAAAAGGGCCGTGGACTCCAGACGAGGATGATCGGTTAACTCACGCTGTGAGCGTTGAGGGCAAGGCGTACGTGACACGGCTTTTTAAATCAACCTTGGAGAAAGGAGGTGTGTTCATGTGGCGGGCCTCTCTAGGTGGACACGCGTGGCACTTCACGTTGCAGGTCGTACAGCAGACCGTAGGTCTCTGCCATTTCATGGTTGAAACTTGGACTTGTGTCCCTGTATTAACCCTTATTTAGAGTGTGCCAAGAGATGGCAGCATCAGCTCAACCCAATGCTTGATCAGTCTGAATGGACGATAGAAGAGGTAACGTGCTAGAAGCAAATTTGTCTTGTTGGAGAACTCAAAACAACTCATAAAAGCAGAGTTACACACTCATACGTGCTGTCGAGCAGCATGGCACGCGCTGGTTGGACATCCGCGATAAATGTTTTCCACTTCGATCTACCAACAGCCTTAAAAATCAGTCTGTGCTTGCTCTGGCTATCCTTGCTCCCGTTTCCAGAGCTCATTGAATCTCAGATATGCTATTCTTCTACGACGTTGTTGCGCAACTCTCCCTCAAGGCATCGGGGATCAAGATGCCGATCTGAACACCTTTGAGTCAGATGTTAATAGGTTCGTTATCTCAGTGTTAGCCTGCCGAAGGACCGTTGTCAACTGACTTTTCAACTCCTTGCCACAGCGTAAGCGGTCTTGAAGAAACACCCATAGGGAACCCACTGAGGGACACGGATCTAAGCTCGTTTCTTGATGGACATGCGATATGTGCCATGGCTGGCGGAAACAATGAGCTGGGTTTTGGAAGTCTTGCCAACATTGGTCGCGGTTTCACCCTGGATAATGCCGAAGACTTGAACGACTTCACTGGTTCTGTCAATCCGGAAGAGCAAGCCCTCGATGAACAAGATTATACTTCGAGTCTTCCGTTATGGGACGATGCTTTCCTAGACCCAGATCTCATTTACTCCGACTTCACTGCCCCCCTAGATTGTGTTGGCGAGCTTGGTCTGCCGGAGGACATGCAAAACGGGGGGAGCGGGCTTGATGGGCTGGCAACTGCTCAGTGGAACCCATTGGAGCAGGAGTTTAATATGGACGAGATGGCGCAAATTGTGGGAAAAGATGGAGGCGGACAAAACGGGATATTTGCAATGGTTCCACAAGACCTTAGCCCAGCAGCGGCAGATGATGACGCCACGCAGGCTTTCGTGATGCATCATTAGTTAACGAGTGGTTATGGGTAATCTTGATTAGTTGACGCTGCAAGAAAACAGCTATGATGAACCCAATGGCAAGGATGTGGAAGTATGCATATCGAATCAAAATTGGGCCTTCAATAATCCTAGCAAGAGAAATAGCAACAGAGAAATGGCTAGCAATGCCTGGCCCGAAGATTTTTAGATGATTAAAAAAATGAAGAATGAATGCATAGCCATTGGTACCATAATCAAGCCTCTCGGTAGCTGGCATCCAACCTTCAGAAGAGCACTAGTTGTATTTTGTCGTCATCTAGAGCTCTGTGTCTAAACTAGGGTGTTTAATATCTTTGCCTCTTTGAACCTTGGACCTGAGCGAGTACGGAGTAAACAAAAGCAAACTGATATTCAAACGCTACATAACCGCTCAAGAGACTTGGCGTAGTTAGTTAAGTGTTAACTTGCCGGCTAAATATCCACACGGAAGCTTTCTTGGCAAAAGTGGAGCGGACCGGAGTGGGATTAAGCCCTGTGGGTCCACGGATGAGGCGCGCCAATGCACGAGGCTAACTAACTAGTTAACTAACTAAAATCACGCTTGGCGGGCTTCAACGTCCTTCTGTCCATTCGATCCCACAGTCTCTGTCCTCACTATTGTGCTCAATTCCCTCTTATCTCTCTCACGGCACATAATACATGCTAGTGTGGTGCTAAGGTTTTTGATGGCAATTTGCTGATTTGAAAGCAGGAGAATTCGATGTGGGGAGTGCGCTGTATTCTGGCCCCCCGCTCCCCTTTGTCCCTGAGGTGACGAAAAAAGTTTTCATAGCTGCATGGGATTTCCCTTGAGAAGGATGAATGATCGTCATCACAGGTTCCTGGGTGCTTACAGATTGGTCAGCGAAACAAAGCAATGCAGCCTCTCGCCGACGGGTTGCCGGCCGTCCTAGCTCGCTGCGATTACCACAATCGATGGCGAAAATATAGAAAAGAAAAGAGAAGAGAAAGCGGGGCCATAGTCGCGATGGCCGATCTAAATCCGATTCGCTTCCTTCGCTGAGAGTTGAAATCAGCCCCGAGACAAGCTTATCAATCAATAAGTATGGTATATAAAGGGGCATCCTGCTGTCTTCAAATAACCCGCACCATCCTGGAGCGAAGTGCCCTGCTCATTATCGCCGTATTTACAACCTCAAGTTCAGTCTCGCCGCGTGGTGTAATCAATCATGGACTCCGATGACTCTCTTAGGAGCAGCGAGCTGCCAGCGTCATTCAACGAACCCAAACAAAGTTCTCCGATTGGGCTGACTAAATCTGAAAATGATTTGGAGAGCCCATCTCAAGATCCAGCTGCGGTAGAAGTCCGAAATATCACAGGTTTCAAAGTGCGCGACACTCCGGTGCTTTTGAGTGGCAAATGAACAATGCTAACGTATTGTTGAAGTGGTTTCTCTTTATTGCCAGCACGCTCATGAGTGTATTTGTGTACGCTCTCGATAACACGATTGTCGCAAATATCGTACCGGCAAGTACTTGCACTGTTTCTGACAGAACTACCTGTTAATATTGCTTCGGCAGGCCATCGTTAATGCATTCCACGACACCGATGACTTACCATGGCTCTCTGTCGGGTATGTCACAGTATCGAGTTTATTCTCTATCTGAGGGTTTATTATTAACTTTTTTGGTACAGTTTCATGATCGGCGGGATGGCCATGATCCTTCCACTTGGAAAACTCTACGCTCAATATAATGCAAAATGGGTGTATATTATTTCAACGGTTATCTTCATGGCCTCTTCTGCGCTCTGTGGGGCTGCGCCAACCATGGAAGCTGAAATAGTCGGCCGCGTGTTTGCGGGAGCCGGAGGCAATGGAATGTATTTTGGTCTCCTGGCCCTCATGTCAATCAACACCACGAGCAAAGAAAGACCGCAATATTTGAGCTTGACGTGAGTTGGCCCCATTTTCCCCATCTCCCAATACTATCATCTCCACTCTTGCTAATACTTTCACCCAGCGGCTTCGTTTGGGGTTTGGGGACAGTTCTTGGACCTGCTGTGGGTGGCGCATTTGAGCTTTACGACTGGCGCTGGGCTTTTTACATCAACTTACTTTTCGGTGCCATTCTCCTCCCGACTTATTTCTATGTCATACCTTCCAACGATCCTCTCCCAGGCGTGTCTCAACGTCAGAAGATTGCTATGTTCGACTGGCTTGGGGCCCTTCTCAGTATTGGCGCATTCGTGACTCTTGTCATGGCGATCAATTTTGGCGGAACCCTATATCCCTGGAGCAGTGGGCAGGTCATTGCTCTATTCGTTGTCTCAGGTGGTCTCTGGATCACCTTTGCTGTTCAGCAAGGGTTCAACATCCTCACCACCAAGGATAACCGGATGTTCCCAATTCACCTTTGCGTTCAAAAAGAGCCAGTCCTGTTGTTCATTTCCTGCGCAGCTGTTGGCGCTGTCGCCTACACCAGTGTTTACTACATACCCATTTACTTTCAGTTTACACGAGGAGACACCGCCATCCAGTCAGCAGTCCGTCTACTACCGCTCATTTTTCTTCTAATCACATTCATCCTTTTGAGCGGCGATTTTATGTCTCGAATTGGTTACTACAAGCCCTGCTATGTGGGAGGAAGCATCCTCGCTCTGATTTCCTCTGTGCTTATGTGTAAGTTCACCCGCATCTCTCCAAGTCCAGATTATTTCTTATTGACGTACTTTTCATATAGCGACGATCGTGGATATTGACGCCTCTCCGGGGCTAATCTACGGTTTAGAAGCTCTGTTGGGGATTGGTGCCGGTGCATATACACAGGCAGCCTTTGCTGTCATTCAAGCAGTCGTTGATCCTGCCGATGCGCCAAATGGACTTACACTTATGTTGTTGGGTGAGGCCTCGATTCCATGGTCTGGTGTAGAACTGGGCTTTGTCACTAACAGACTATTACTTTCGTAGCGCAACTTGGTGGCATGACCCTCGGGTTGTCTATTAGTGGCGCAATCTTTGTCAATGTTGCCAAAGCCAGCCTTTTGAAGCTACTACCCAACGTCGCCCCAAGCGAGGTACAGCAAATCCTCTCGGGAACAAGCAGCAATGCTCTAAAAGCGCTATCGTCCGAATTACGTCGAAAAGCGCTCGGTCTCATTGTGTCCGCCTGGCAGAAAATGTAAGTTTCTAAATTCATCAATATTTACTCGCGATATTTTAACATTTATATTTCTTTCAGCTTCATCTGCGTTTATGTCGGAGCCGCGGCTAGCCTTCTCTGTTCGGTTTTCATGTCGGTAAGGTTTCATCCCATCCTCACTTACAGGTCCCTCCTTCGTTTACTCTGCAATTATGAAACTGACCCAAACATAGCATAAACGCGCCAATGTGTCTGCCACATCTGCAGGCCATTAGCCCCAGTCGTCGCCTGCCAACATGGTTTGCGCCAAGACTCAATATAATACGCATAAAAGGGTAATTTACTCTTGCTATTCAAAATATATGTTTTTTTTTTTCGTTATATATGTACACAATCAGTATTGTTCGCGCGTATACAGGAGTTGGCAGTTGGACATGGAAATCAGATATTCCTTAAATTCTGACCATCACTCTGAGTCTCTGATGCAAATTTCTGGCGTGCAGTCACTTATGGTACATTATTATGTTTCCAATCTGCTTAGTGCCCTTGAATAGCCCCGAATGAGCTACCTACGAGGGCACGAATGGGGAGGCATGGATTGATCATTGAGTCATTAGTGTAGACCTATGTTTTGGCTCACAAGAGGGAATTCTCGAATACTATACTACACCCCGAGAACCAGAGCTGAGCATGCAGACACAATCACAGCCCACAACTACCACACTTAATCACAAGATAGTCTGAAAGAATGGATCGTTCAATGCTTCATCAGCTGTTGGTCTCTTCTTCTCATCCACAACAAGCAGTGACATTATAAAGTTGTAGGTCACAGGTGAAATATTCAGCCGCTTGAGTTCCTCACTCAGACTACCCACCTTCATGTAGCCCATCTTGGGATCAGCAAATTTTGCAGTCAGTTTGAATTCTGATTCAAGAAGTTTATCAACTGAAGGAGAAAGCTCATTAAATAGATGCATGAGTTTTGCAACACACCACACCTCACTATCTTCTCTGGTATGATTATCCCTGGTACCAAAAATAGGGGTCGGGAAAAGACAATCGGTCAACTAAGCTATTAATTAGTATTCTGGTATTACTAGAACCAGAGGAAACTAACCGTTGCATCTAGAGACCATACATCAGAGACATGGAAACAGCCTTTGGCCTGCCATACTTCGGGGGCGCGGCATGCCACACTTTGAAGGCGATGTCTACTGTAGCCATTTTGCGTAGCTTTTGAAATAAGTTGTCCGCCATCTTTCACGAGTTGTAGTTCGAACACTTGTTCCAAGATCAGCCAATTTAACGGTGGGCTCAGGGGAGTCAATATTCAACACAAGAATATTCTCATGTTTAACGTCTGACAAGCGAGTAAGTAATGTAGCGTTTTGAGAGAGATTTCATAGGATATTGGTAGTCTGTCTATATAGCCTACCTACCGGAATGAACCAGGTTATGCTCCTTTAAAACTGAAAAAGCCTTCAAGACGCTCCATGAAGCCGTTTGAAGGAGCTTGGGATGCTCTTGAAAGTATTTGGGATCAAATTCCGCGAGGGTATGATCCATCCATTCTAGAGCCAAACACCATGGGTCTCCAGATATCTCTACCAACGGATCTTCGAAAGGAGAAACTTTGATTGTACCAATAGAGTCAAAGTCGCCGATGGTATCAATAAGAGCGCGGATATATTTGAAGTCACGGATATGTGGTAAACAGTAATTCCGGTATTCGTGCTGTAGGGCTGCCAGCTGGTGCTGCGTAAACGCTGTCTTTATGACAGCCCTGGAGCCACAGTTGGCAATTGGAGAAAAGTAACATTGAAGTCAGAAATAGTAACTACATACCATTGTTGCCCAGACGCCTTGGACTGCGGCAAAATACTGGCTTTGAAGAGAGTGGAACATTTTGTCAGTGGCCTTTCCAACCTGCAGGGCCATCACAGAAAAGACATTCTATTCTTGATGTATTTTCTTCAATTGTTTGATGCAAACAGTGATTGGGATAAGTAGTTACTGTACTCCGTATAGTTACTTACCGCGGGGAGGTTGGCGCCAAGAAATTCTTGCTCTGCTGATTCGTGAATAGGAATTTTCTGTCTTCAAATGAAAATATTAGTTTCAGCGCATTCTCAAAATTAAAATTCAGATCTCATTTTATTTGCTGATTTAAAACAAAGTAGTTCCAGCTATTGGTCAATTTTGATGTGCAGGGAATTCACAGATGGTCAATTGAAGTTACAGTTTCAAGAAAATTAATGCTGGAACAGGAATCTGATTTTCCAGATTCAGATATCAAAATCATGATTCAGAAATAAGAAGCATCAAAAAACAGTAAAAGATGGAAAAAAATTTCACACCTCTTGCTGATTTAGTTACTAACAGAACAAGTTAACAAGTAACTATTCTCTTTACAAAATTGTCTTGAGCTGCTAAGTGAATGAGACCAATGGAGCTGGCCATCTTCTGTCACCCATAAACCCATTGCTGATATTCCCGCACGCCAACTATATTTCGAACGTAAATACAACGCGCAAACAGAAAAAAAAAGGAGAAGCAAGTGGTCCTTGTCTTGGATGTTGACATCTTTTCTTCAGTCCTTGCCCCGGCTCGGACGAAGATGGACACCTCTCAACTTCACCAATCCGAATTTCATTCAGCTATCAACGAGCCGGGCGATCGAGGAGGAAACCATTCCGGGCTACATTGCGGGCCGGTATTATCCTACTCGAATAGGGGAAACACTCAAGGACCGGTACCAAGTTGTGGGAAAACTGGGATTTGGAGCCAGTTCAACCGTGTGGCTCGCACGCGACATGGAGTAGGTGGTGTCTTCACATTTTCAATTATCTTCTCATAGCTCCCTTCGCTAGCTAAAACAATACAGCTATCGTCGCTATGTCACTCTCAAGATTTTCATAAAGTCCACGTCGATGGGCCAGCAACTGGACGACGAGGTGAAGATATACAAACGTATCGAAGCGGCTCCCTACAAACATCCAGGCCGCAGGTACGTCAGATCTTTGCTGGACTCCTTTGACGTTAGCGGGCCTGAAGACAAACATCGATGTCTCGTGCATCCTCCGTTGTGGGAGAGTGTGTTGGATTTTCTATTCCGCAACCCGGTACAGAGACTACCTACACTAATCTTGGCAGTGACGCTTCATCGTCTATTTCTTGCATTAGACTATCTGCATACAAAATGCAAGATCATCCATACTGGTGTGGTTTCCTCTTCTTGGTTTTGAGCTCGATCATTTTGCTTATCAATATATCAGATATCAAAGCAGCTAACATTATGTTCGGCATTGCTGATGATTCCGTTTTCACTGATTTTGAAAACAATGAGCTCCAAAACCCCTGTCCTAGGAAGGAGTTGGATGGAAGAACAATATATACCTCCCGCCAGCTCAGAATGCCGAAAAACTTAGGCGCGCCTATCCTCTGCGATTTTGGCTCGGCCGTGATGGGTGACGAAGAGCACTCGGAAGACATTCAGCCGAATATTTATCGAGCACCAGAGTTTCAGACCTACAGAAGTCGGGCTCATCTTGCCGAAATGATACGCCTACTCGGTCCGCCATCGCCAAGTTTCCTTGCCCGGGGGAATCTGACGCAAAGGTTCTTTTCGCAGGAAGGTAATTCATCTATATATCCTTTCCCTGTCTATAGAAAAGTGTCAATTATTGACTATTCCTGCGATTCTAGGTGACTTGCGCGCCGGAGAATTGGTGGGAGAACACGTCCCGCTCGAGCAAAGAGAGACTAGTCTCGAGGGAGAGGAAAAAGAAATGTTTCTCCGCCTAGTGCGGAAAATGCTACAATGGGAGCCAGAAAAGCGAAGCTCTGCTATAGAACTCGAACAGGATGAGTGGGTGCAAGCAGAATTACATAAATAATCGTCTGTCCTTCAGATTGTACTACCATCACAAGCAAACCCAAGGACGCGTCATAAAAAGTTCACCCAGCTCTTTTATATCTAAGAGAACCAACCTACTTCGCGAGTCCGTTTCCAAGAATCTGGTTTTTCATGTTATGTGGGACGGAGCAGGGGAAGGGTTGACTAGGATGGGCAGCGCAGTTGGGTAACCTCACGTAGACCGCCTCGATTTGAGAAATTGGGATGAAACGCATTGATGCAGATTCTACACCATAGAAGAAGAGTAACGGTGTCTCTGAACATAATGGCCATTATCCCCGTTTATGTGTAGTGGTGCTCGGGTAAGACAAGCCATATTGACAAAGATGACTGCGGGCGCTAAGTCTAATATGCTGGACTCGTACAGCCAGCCTTCAGAGGAGCTCCCATCACAAATCCAGACAGAAATTATGAAGGTTCCTGCAATACATCCGAACATGAGGCAGAGAAGATGACGAATGTGGCGCTGCGTACTGCATCACCCAGGACCTGTTGCTGTCTCTGAGAGGCTAACTACCACCGCTCACCGCTCACAGCAGCTCCTATAAAGAACTTGGGATTGGCAACTTGCCATTTATGTTTACTCATCTCCCTGGACATCAAGAGTCAATCAACATGTCATCGATTACCTTGTCTCAGCCGCACCTCAATGAATCGATACGAGAAGTCGATGAAAGCTCCTGGCTAATCTCGAACACGCTTCTTCTTACTCGTTGGTCGTCGCCGCCCCCGGACAAGATTCCAACAGACCAAGCATGCTGGAGCGACAGCAACGGGGGGCATTTCGTCCTCTCCAGTGCACCTGAGCCTCTCCCGGATTCCAAGCCCCTCGCAAAGGACTCATCGTCTGTCTCGAGAGTCCATGCAGTCGGCAACCAGGCAGCCGTTTGGCGGGCAGGCGAAGCCTTCATCAAAGCGCATCACATGGACTATCCCGATGTGACCAGAGAGCATGTTACTCTACAGTTTCTCAAAGACCGACAGCCCCAGGGTTTTGAATTTCCGAATGTACTACATCATTTTGAAACTGGCTCGCGATACTTCCTCGTCGTCTCGAGGGTTCCTGGCCAGCTCCTTGATGAGGCTTGGCCCAACCTGGACGAGACTCTTCGCCAGTATTACATCAACAAGGTAGCAGATATTTGCAATCGCTTAGCAGCATGGAAGGGCGACATTATTGGCGGCGTGGACGGACACCAGCTGTTGGAGCGTTATCTCGTCAAAAAAGGCAACAGCAAGATGGCGGATGCTCTTTCTCCACAACAGCTTCTGAAGAATTGTACAAAGATGTCGATGGATGTCTCTACACTTGTCTTCTATCATTGCGATCTTGGCCCTACGAACCTTCTTGTCAATGCCTCGACAGGCTCGCTGGGCATCATCGATTGGGAGCTTGCTGGCTATGTTCCTATCGAATGGGTCAGAACAAAATTTCGACTCTCGGCAGGAATGGATTTCAATTATGGTGATGAGGTCTCTAAAACGGACTGGCGCCGCAGAGTCGCCCAGCATCTGGAAAAGATGGGCTACAGCGATGTTGTGGATGGATGGTTGAAGTTTTGGGACAGCTAGTAGACAATGTTGTTAAGTTTAAACTCCTCTTCTCTTAGCCTTACACTGGATTGAATGTTATTTTGCATTACCTTTGCTTTCGTTCATGTTTATTTGTAGACAAAGAGAGGAGGTAAAGCTACCACAGATGCTATGGAACGCGAAACAGTGTCCAGTTGCATTTATGAGATGGGCTAAATATTGCATACAGAGCTCATAGCAGGAAATTCACTAAGATAAGACCAATATATTCCGCACGGAGACTAGCATATACCCTATCAAGTGAAAGGAATGACCTGCAACAGCCCTGTAACATCGAAGTTAGTCTTTGAAATAACTACTGAGGGCAGAGCTTAAGGAGGACGCTTAGTACACAGGTCCCGATGTTTCCAAAGCGAACATACTCTTGCCATGGTCACGCAGTCGTTGCGACGGGCTTGCCACAGTTGGTGCGAGTCGATGTACCAGTCATGTTATGCGTACCACAGTGGCCGCAATTGAGCTGGTTTGATCAGTTCGCTCGGGAGGGAGGTTGCCATTGTGCCAGCAGTGAATCTATTTAGATTGTTAACCGTGAACGCTTGGAGGCGAATAGAGACAACTTACTAATTGGTTACTCACGTAAAAAGAGAATATCAAAGTGATCTGACTTGGGAGGCAGCAAATGCTACGGATCGGACACTAAGAATCCAGCGGGAGACTGGTTGAGTATGTACAACTAGAGCTCAAGGGGAGAGATGGCCTTAAATAGGGATTGAGGCTGACGTAGTGGGTATGAGCGCTTCCCTTTGCTCTATGGTTCGTGTTTAATGATTGAATCGCATCAACCTCCTGCATGTGGCCGCATTTGCGCTCATTTGTAACGTGTCATTTTTTACGCTCAATAACTGAGAGCTAAATGGCCGGCCCCTTGTGGATCGAAACGACGCCAAAGTCGACATGGACCAAAGCTCGAACGTGCTGACCTGCACTGACTCTCAATCTCCAGTAGGTTATCAAACATGAATATCCGATCTTTGCAATAGGATAACTAGTTGTGAAAGGGTGCAGCGCCTGCAGCCACCATACAACCAAGCCTCGGGAGAACAGGGCGGACCTGACGGCCAGGGAAGACATAATGAAACGGATCACACAGACAAGCTAGAATATGATAAGCATGAATTCGTGTTGGTGCCAGCTGCCACGTAGGGGAAAACTCGAAAAAAAGTACAATGTGATCCTCCGCGAACGTGGTGTCTCCCGCATGGGGGACATTGCGTGAACCGAGCGGGGAACCCTGTGAATACCTCGTCCAAGAGAGGTCTGAGTACGACGATGGTTGACTTAGAGCGAGCCGCCAATCATTCGATGGAAGTAGACGAATCTGGGACGGAAGTAAAAGAGGCTCCATGGCATGAGAGTGACCGTACATGCGCTAGCGTGATCCTGCGATATGAAAGGGGGCCTGAACGTATATTAGGGGCAGAATCCCGCTCGCTCATACGTGGGGATTCTTGATTATTTGCTGCTGGGCATCTTGACTGCAAAGAAACATTTCTCACACGCAAGTAGGTACCCTGTACTATACTTCCTTGATTTCGGCATTCCTATACCCCTACAGGTCACTCCTTCTCTTCCCCTCCAATCCGCGTTTTTTCTCGGCGGTTGACCGCCTGCTGAGCATGTGTATCGACAGAAGTGCGTTAGGCAATCATAGCTCGATATATCAGTAACAATTCGAAAAAACAGATACTCGATATATCAAACCAAATCATGGCCTATCACCTTGCCATCTCTGTCTACGGAGCTGGCACCGATCCGAACCATCGCTCGCACTGGGGTTTTCTGATCTACAAACCAGGAGACAATTTTGGGGACCTCTTGCATACTCCTGTCATTGATCTCGCTCGTTTGTGGTACCAGTTTGAAGAACGGTCGGGCGCCCCAGTGGTGAGCAAGCAGAGCGCAGGACGCTTTAAGATTGCTACTCTCACTGAAGACCAACGTCAGGCGGCAAAACAGATTATCAAGGTGGAGCCACCACCTCGGGATGGAAGAAAAAGGTGTCAGGATTGGGTTCTGGATACAGTGATCTCTTTGGAAGCAGCGGAACTGGTTGAGGCTGGTACTGGGCGACGTATTCAAGATTTTGTTGGAAAACCAGCGGCAAAGGTTGCGGAGATGGCTGGAGGAGACTGGATTGCCCCTGATGCGTGATGAGGTCAGTGGGGGCCGAACTGTGAATAAAAAATGATGTAGAAGCTCGGGGCGAGCGGAAGATAGTCGCAACTGGCAAATTGGATTTTGTTCGGCCGCGGGACCGGCGTCAAACACCGCAGAAGAGTCTCATGTTGTCGACGATATGCTCCCAGAACTTGTTTTCGGCTTGAAAGGCAGGCACGAAATCAGGTATCCTTTCCGTCCAGCCCGGGGGGGAGGTGATGCACTTCTTTGCTTCGTAAAATTCTCGTTCCTTGATGCTGTAGCCAGCTTCACCCCAGTCGATAATAGTCACCTTTCCATTGTGCAAAATTATGTTGGCTGGTATAAGATCCCCGTGAGTAAAAACAATCTCGTCACCTGTCGTAGCCAGTATCTTATTCTCCAGCTCCGGGTCATACTGGCTAGGGTCTGGTCTGGAGGCACGTAGGGCATCAACTGCCCCGAGATTGAAATCGTGCCGTGAATAGTATGGGCCATACAACACTTCACGTTGCCAGTAGTAGGGATGAGCAAAGATAGAATCCTGACAAGGCCTTTCCCCCACGGAGCCGATATATGAAGCAGTCAATGTGCGCCAGCAATCGACATGTTGCCGAAGTTGGGAAACCACCGACTCTCTCGCCCGTGGCGACAGATTTTTCCAGCATTTTGCAAGAGTTTGGCCGGGGATGTAGTCCATGACAATGTAGGAGACCTCGCCAATCTTATAGGCGTTATAGACTCGCGGGACAGGGAGATGTGGAAATTTTTCTGCCAACATCACGAGCGTTTCAGCCTCGACCAGATTCACAAAGGGCGAATACTTGAGAACATAATTTGTGCCAGGTAACCGGATAACCCCCGGTGCTAGTATATGAGGGGAGACATCTCCGATTTCCTCCAGCAGAACACTTGGGGGTTGTGCCTTTGCAAATGAGGGCGAGTACACAACGTCCACTGCCGTGGTAATGGGCGGAGAGATTTTGGGCTATGTGGGTGGATGGAGGTTAACACGGCATCCCCTAAAGTATAATTCCGCATTTCAGTAGAGAGGAGCGACAATACAAACCTCAGGCGGCACTGCATTCTCGTTTTCCCCGGGCTCACGCTCCCGTGGAGTTTCGCATTGGCCTTGCTGGGTTCGCTGCCTACGTTGACAACCCCCATTTGTGACTTGCGGACTGTTCTGTCCCTCCTTGTGAGAGAAAAAATAGTGATAAAGCTTCTTAAACATTATTGACCTTTTCTCATCTCAGATGGATATGAATAACGTTGTATCACTCTCTCTTGGCTTCCAGGAGTTATCCATCGTGGTAACTAATGCCAAGACAAAGGAATAGTTATCACCAAATGAAGCGAGTCAACGCGCTATTCTACAATAGGAAATTTTGACACCATATTGTGCTGTAACAGCTCATATAAAAAAAGCTAGCTATGAGCGGTTTGTTCGTCCGAGTAATGGTGAACGGTGAAGAAAGAGATAAAAAGGCTGCTTCCAGTCCCGGGACCGTTCGTGGCTCTCCCATCGACCCGGCCTTTGAGACAGCCGTAGTTAGTTACCTCGCATTATTCCAGGAAGAGGCCTTTTGACCACCGTTCAAAAATGAAAAGTCCGCTCGTAGCTGTTGTCACCGGTGCCGTGAGCTCATCCCCGACCTTTTATACTCCAAAAGCTGAACTAACATAATCGTCCTTAGAATCGCGGGATCGGTCTCGCAATCTGTACCATTCTCGCCGAGACCTCTACACTCCCACTTATTCTCTACACCGCATCGCGCGCCGGCGACCCTCTCAACATCGACGTTGCCAGAAAAAAGCCCACCGTGGACTTGCGCCCGGTCAAACTCTCCCTTACCGACAATGCAAGCATCGAAGCCCTGAGAGCAACTGTCGATAGGGAAAATGGCGGGTGTGATGTGTTGATCAATAATGCAGGCGTGTACCATTACCGTGAGAATATCACGGCAAAAGAGCGGAAAGAGACCTTGGATGTAAATTATCGGGGTACGGTCAAGGTGAGCTACGTGGAAAGCGGATGTTTCGTCCCCCCTGATATAGCTGATTTTACTGACACTCTTTTTCCACCCAGCTATGCCAGGCGTTTATCCCTCTCATGCGCCCGAATGGCCGAATTGTAAATCTGTCGTCTCAGTCTGGCCAGTTGCATTATTTCGGCTCGAGAATACGGGAGCGCTTTGCCAAACCAGATTTGACATTTGAAGACTTGGACTCATTGGTGAAGGAATATCTTGTGAGATCGACCGCCAGAATCCTCATTTCATCCACCTATATCACAGATGTGAAGGAAACGCAACATCACCACTAACAAATCCTTTTTTCGTTGTTGTCATCTAGCAAGCTGCTGAGAGCAAAAAGGAAAGAGAGATGGGTTGGCATCCAATGGCATATTTCACCAGCAAGGCCGCAGTCAATGCCGTAACCAGAATTCTTGCCAGTCAGAATCCACATCTCCTGATCAATTGCTGCTGCCCGGGTTGGGTGGCTACTGAATTGGGGGAACAAGCCGGCCCACCACCAAAAACACCCAGTAAGTCTACCATCAACCTACCACGTGCAATCTTTTATGTCCAGCATGTTATAATCATCAAATGAGGACTTGGCTGCTGACAGGTTCTTGTAGTGGAGGGTGCAAAGATACCCCTGCACCTAGCATTTGGTGATATTGGACATGTTAGTGGGCGATACTGGGCGAATGACTCGGTTGCCGGGACGGGGAAGGGAAAGGTCCAACCATGGTGAACAGTAGAGGAAGGCTGAAAAGGCATCATGGTCATTTACTATATTTCTTTCTGATAATTCCCCTTTTTGTCTGAACTCATTAGGTATACGCCGGACTCCATGCTTGGTGCGATCGTTATGAACAAAAATGCCACTCAATACATTGTTTTTTACCAACTTGTTAGACAGCGCTTGTTATCAAACCCGCCTCTAAGTTGGAAGTCTGGGTGTACTACTTTCCCCTTCAATATCGTGTGCTTGACAATCCCTTCACAATGCTCTGGTCGAACTCGCGCAAGCCAGATCAACTGCTCTTCCTCTCTCCGATAGATCATGACATTCGCGGAAAACTTGTGTCCGCCAACGTGCGAGACGTAGTAGATGCTTACTCCCCCGGGACGGTCGTCGCTGTCATCGCGATGGAGTCCGAGTGGCCGTAGTTGACGTTCCAGTTCGCGTTTTATGAGTGGTGCCGATATTCCGCATCGTGCATCTCGGCTTCTGTGGGAACAAAGCAGGACTATGTAGTCACGCGGGCAGGGTCGAGATGTTAACCGCTTCTGCGAGTCAGTCCCGTTTTGCTTCTTCTCCTCTGCGGCGGGTGCGTTCATGAACCGGTCCTTGAGCTCCTGGATATCTCCAAGTTTGACTCTGTCGACGAATGTAAACGAAGGCAGGAGTAATACCGTCGTTTCGTCTTGTGAGTTGCGTTGCTCGACGTCCGTTTCAGATTGCGAAGTTGGTATGTTTGATGCCGAGACCATAATACGCTGCAGGCTGTTAGCACATAACTATTATCTCTGTATCGGGGGCCAGCGGCTGGTAGTTTAAATAATGCACGTACGCCTTGTTCTGTACGACGCGAGGTATTTTCAAAGGCTTCCATCAAGCTGCCCTGAATGTTCTCGACCTTGGGCGCCCAGTCCGACTTTCCAGTTGCCACAAGGACATGTGTAGCAAACGGCTTGACTTTGCCATAGAGCTGTCTCTGGGTCTCGGTCTTGAATCGCGCCGGATATTTGATCGTGCAGTCTGCACAGTCCTTCAGACAGTCTGGCCCATCGATCTCGGGGTCTACTGCAGGAAAGATGTAGTCTCCATCCCCTCCCTTCGCTCCCAAGACAGATTTAGCGCGAGAGACCAACGAATTGAACATTTTTGACCGAGTAAATTTGAAAGAGTCCGTGTGGTGTGTTCAAGAAAACTGCATCGACCCTCGATCCTGGGGGGGGGAGGGGGGAGGGTTTCACCCACTTATAACACTTTCAAAAAATGCGTCTGCCTGCCGGAGCCCAGCTGAGAAGAGAACCAATAGCCGTTCATAGCTGGCCCGTTTGAACCGAACCGGGGAGAAAGGGAGAACGAAAAGGAAAAACAAGGGAAAAGGGAAAAGGCAAAGGGAGAGGGAAAGGGAAAGGAAAGGGGGGGGTGAGTCGAGCTGAAACCCATCGCCGAAACAAAGGCAGTTTAACTCCGACAATCCCTCAGCTGGGGCTCTGGGGCGCATCCTTCCCGCTAGTCCCGCGGATCACCCGCACCGAGCTCTCTCATAGGACAGCGCCCTTCCTCATCCAAAGCTTATATCCAAGATACTAGTTACATGTTCACGGCAAAAGGCTTCAATTTATCTATAAAAGATAAGGAATGATTTCTCAAAAGAGCTCTTTGTTTTTTTGCCTTTAATTTCTGTTTGAGTAGAAAATCTGGTTTTTAAATCTTCCTTAAACGCACTGCCAAAGGGAACGGAATTGATCGGTCTTACTTTTCTACCAAGGGCTCTCTATTTTGCTTCAAGCAATGGTCAATTCCTTCAATGACCGGCTGCATTTGATGGCTCCGTAAATATGCAACAAGCCTCAGTCCTCTCACCACCGAACGTAAAGTGAAAAAAGGTTCCTAGAGCCGCGGGTTCAAACGTTAACTGAGATTCGATTTAGGAGAGCAGCCGAGACAAAGATGCATAGTACAACTGACTGCAGCTTGCTTCTCAGAAGAGTCAGCCAGTCACAATAAGAACCACCGAATCCTTTGAGAGTTTTGTATAAGGTGTGGTAACTAGCTAAAAGAAAGGCTTCCTCAGCTGAACTTACCGGATGTATGATGAATTGTGATCGTGTAACGCTTTGTCGTTGCTTCGGCCAATCGGACTTAGAGCTCGGGGTTGGCTGAGTGAGCCAATCGTATCACCGAAACCCCGCGCGACCTCTCGGAACTATCGGAGCGCAGCCATATTTATGTTTCCCAACAACCGCCCAGGAAGCTCGAAGCCCCGTTTCTCCCAAAAGCCCCCTTTCCTCCAGCACGGAGTAATCGGTTGCAGAGAGAGAGAGTGCAATCATGGCCAGCGATGGGATGGCAGACGATCAGCAGGATATCGACGTGAAAGAGTGCCGCGATGACCTCTCCGAGCCGCCCCGGAAGAAGAGGAAGCGGAGAACGCTGGCCTGTCTGCAGTGTCGCAACAGGAAGGTCAAGTGCGACTTCGGCCATCCGTCCTGCGAGCGATGTCTGAAGACCCCCTGGCCGGAGAGGTGCACGTACGAAAACCGACCCCCGACCTTCTCTGCCGACGACGACGCCTCGGCCCAGTCGCGCCTCGAGCAGCCCGCGTCCGGCCCTGAACCCGAGCACGGTGAAGACCGGAAGCTGAGGACCCTTGAGTATCTAGTACAATGCCTGGCCCAGCAGCAATCAGCTCAGCCTGGCCCGATCCACGGTGGCTTACATGAATCCCGCCCGTCCTCTCCCAGGGTCACGTTCCATGCTGCAGATCCCGACGACAACGCCATCATCTCCAAACGATCCACCACGCCCGGCGCCATATATAACAACAGCCTCCATGGCAGGGAAAATAAAACGCGTTTCCATGGCTGCAGTAATGTCTACAGTTTATACCCCGAGGTGAGAGAAGCTTGGACATTACCTGCCGCTCAAAACGATAGAGAGAAAATCTAACATGCATCAACGGGATGGCTCAGTTTCCGGAATTGAAACAATACCTTCGCCGTCTCAAAAATGAGCACCCTGTCCTCGCAGGCTTTCTACGCGACTTGTCGAAGCTGAAGAAAGATCGGGTCCAGAAAACAACGCTACCCGGTGAGCTGGCCCTCGACAGCAACTACCTAAGCGGCCTTCTCCCACAATGGCCGGTGATCGACAGCTGTGTGGAAATATACTTCAACACTGCCGGAAGCGTGAAGCGGCTCTTCCACAGGCCGACCTTTAACCGACAGCTCCAGCTTGTCAAAGATCGACCTCAGTCCGTCCCACCCTTCTTCATCACCCAGATTTTCCTTATTATGGCAATAGTATGGAACGCGCATCCCGATGGAAGCATAACCCCAAGTACGGTTTCGAACTGGATGCGCTGGGGAGACACCTGGCTTCAGCATTGTGGGATCAAGCGCCCGAACATCACGACGTTGCAAGTTCGATGTCTCTTGGTCCAGGCTAGGGAGGTGAACTATTCCCAAAGGAACCAAGCATGGGCGGCCACGGGCAATTTCGTAAAAATGGCAATGTCCGCCGGCTTCCACCGCGAACCTCCACCGGACGCCCGGGTTTCCATGTTCAATAGGGAAATGCGACGAAGGGTTTGGGCGACGATCTTGGAACTTGACCTTCAAGCCTCCTTAGATCGTGGCATGCCGCCCACAGTACAGCACACTGACTATGATTGCTTGGCACCATTAAACATCAATGATGAAGATATCCAGGAGTCTACTACGGAGCCCCCGATCCAAAAGCCTTTGAGTATCCCGACGGACTCTTCGTTTCAAGTCGTTGCAGCCAAATCTTTAGGTTTACGATTACGGATCTGCGCACTTATCAATTCCCCACGCCTTTCAATATCGTCTATTCAGCTTCTAGAGTTGGACGAGGCAATCTCGCAACAACTTTCAAAAATTCCAGAATGGAAAAAGTCCAGTGGCCCGGACGGTGATATGAGCAATAAGATGTTGCTATGGCGGACGATCCTTCAAGTCCAGCTTCAGCGTGGCCAGCTTTCATTGCACTCGGGTTGTATTCTGGGCAACTCCAACTCCAAAGAAGGAGTTTTCGCACACTCATCCCGCATCCGATTGGATGTGGCCATGTCTATCCTTTGCCACGAACAACTCCTACTCGATCGACTGGGAAAACAAGCATGGTTCACTTTGAGTGAGGTCATTATGCAAGCCGCAGTGAGCGTTTGCCATTATCTGTACACATCCAGAAGTGGAGTTGGTAAGCTTTGGAATCTTCCTTTCGACTTTTTTCAACCCCGCCAATACTAATGCCGTTGCTGCAGGTTCCCCCGCGGTCCGACAGGTGCTGCCGGATCTAACACGATCATTGGTATCCCTGGCCGAACGTGTATTGCCTTGGTGGGAGGAAAAGTTCACTTCCATACAAAAGGGAATGAGAGAGTACTTCCTCCTCTGCGTCACCATCTCCATGATCAAGGGCAAACTATGGCCCGAATCTAGCGACGCGTATCGAAAAGAAGGAGTTGACCGAATGACCACATTATGCTATAACACCCTCTCAAAGCATATGGGTAGACCGAAACAGGACATTCCTGAAAAGAATTGGGTATATATCCACAATGATGATTATCTGATTAAACTCTAGCCAAACTAACCTGTCCGTAGAGCCACCCGGCCCCTATCCTCAATGAACCTGTGGTCATTGCTCCCCCAATGGATAGTACCTTTTCATCTTCCAGTGACCCCGTTGATTTTACTGTACGTACCTCATCGTTTACCCTTTCCCTCGCAATTGTGGAGATCAAATCTTGACTGACTGAATCGTTTCATTCTGATATTTAGTTCTTTGAAGATTGGGATGTCGTTTTTGGTGATCTTGCAGCTGGATTCCCGGAGTTTGGGGCTTTATGATGATTTGTAGCTCTTTGTACTACCTGGCAGGCTGGCGGTCCTGTTACCATGGAGTTATGTGATTCAATCAAGCATTCTGAGCTGGGCCAATTAGGTTTCATTAGGCGGCTAAAAAAGGGAGGTTAAAACTTGATGATGCTTTGACAATTGATTATCGTTATGTTCAACTGGTTTTTGAAACCAACAATTCCACAACCTTGCACAATTCAGATAGATCAAAAGGAATCAGAGAAACCATTCAATCATAATCTGACTCTACATGCCCACTAGAAAATCTTCCAAAAACACCTGCATCCAAAATAAAGGCACAAAAAGAACTCTGAACACAGATCTGCATTCAAAGTCAGACCACCAGGCTCATCCATATCATAAGCCTGGAATGCTCACCCGCTAATTCATGATAATATAAGAAATAGGTACCTGTCTGCATGAAAACCCCAAGCTCTAGGGCCACAAGCAAATCAAGACATGATGCTGAGGTCTCAGGCTCTGTTCGCAATATAATCTTTGTTTTCCACAGTGACACTCTTGGTCATGTGGTTGACCTTATACACACCAACAAGCCGGGAAGCGAGTTCAAACTGCACAACAGATGTCAGCAAGTCTGACTGAGGACAAACAATATACTGCTAGAGTCCAATGGTAAATGGGATTGATGGAACTCACCATGTTATTTCGCAAAGAGATGACAATGAACTGTGCGTTTTTCGTACGCTCTTTGATATATGAAGCAACAATCGAGACCTAGAAAACACGGTCAGAGTCAAAGTGGAGAAACGTCAGGGCAGCGAAATACACGTACATTTCTAAAGTCCAAGGCAGCGTCGATTTCGTCCATGACATACAACGGTGTGGGTTTATAGTGATGTAAAGCGAACACAAGAGCCAGGCTGGACAACGTCTTTTCACCACCAGATAGATTGCTGATATTCTTCCAGCTTTTCTTCGGTGGCATAACGGAGAACAGGATGCCTTCCGAAAACGGATCGAGAGAGTCGACAAGTTCGAGTTCCGCGTTACCGCCCATCGTTATCATTTGGTACATCTCTTTTAGTCGAAGAGATATAGTACTGAAGCCTTCCATAAATCCTGTTAATCGAAGAGAGCGAAGGGTGTCAAGCCGAGATTTAGCACTGTCACGATCCGCTAAAGCGGTAGCAAGATCTGCAGAGCGAGACTCATGCTCTGCAACCCGACGCCTGTATTCACTCAGAACTGAAAGATCCACTTGGGCGTTTTGAGTCTTTTCCTCTAGGGCAGCTATGACAGCTTTGAGGGATTCTTTATTCATGCCGGATAGCTCGTCTTTTGTATAAACTTGCAGCTGGTCTGTACCTTCTTCCTCGCCGAGATCGCTGATATTTTGTAATGAGAGCTTGGATAATTTCTCTTCCCAGTATCTCTCCCGCTTCTGATTTTCGATCAACACCTTTTGGTTCTCCTCTAGCTTGTTACGCATCTCAATCTCAACTGCGCGAGTCTCATTGAGTTCGGCGGTCTTTTCATCCAGCTCGGCCTTTAGTGCTGCGAGTTCTTCCTTCTTGGCGACCAAAGCCTGAAACAAGTTAGTGAATAAGTTTGTACGATGCTTCAAGCCGATACTCACTTCTTGTGCAGCTTCGGTCCTCTCTCTCATTTCGGAAACCAAATTGGCTTGCTCTGTGGTCTCTTGGGCTAATTTGTCGAGCTCCTCCGCTGCATGTTCAAGTTCTCTTTCAGAATCCACGCGGGATTTCTCGTGCTTGATACGAAGTTTCTCGTTTTTGGATTTTGATACTTCGGCATTGGACACCTCTTCTGTTAGAAGTGAGACCTGCTCCTTAAGCCCATCTACCTTGGCTTTCTGACCGCGAAGCTTCACACCGCCGATTTCCATTATCTTGTCTTGCAGAGCTTGGATCTCTTCTTCTATGCCAGCTTTTTCGGCGCGTAATTGATCAATCTCTGCTTCCAACGAGACAATGTGCTTTCTAAGTGCGACAGATCTGCCGTCGTCGCCTTTAGATGGTTTATGTTCCGCCGCAAGCTCCTTCACTCGGCGTTTGGCGTCTGCGAAATTCCGCCCGGCACTTTCAATTTCAAGTTGAAGCTTTTGAATGGCAGTGGTAATTTTTGGAATTTCTTCCTTTTTGTCTCTTAGCGATGCCTCCAATTGGCGTTGCTTCTCTTGGAATGCTTGGAATCTCTTCTCCATATGGTCGCGATCGGCATCTAGTTTAGCTACCTGATCTTTCGAGACCTCGGCGACTCTTTTTGACGACATGGCCCCTCTGGCAACACGAGTTCCACCTCCGCTCATCGTACCAGATACATCAATGAGCTGCCCATCAAGGGTTACAACTCTCCACCTTCGAGCACCGTACGCAATCTTATTGGCTTGATCCAAGTCTTTCGCAACAAGTGTGTTTTGCATGACGCTATAGAATGCCGGGCTAAACTTGGGGTCGACAGGCTTGACTAGGTCGAATAACCGTGGAACGCTATCTGGAGTAAATATGGGCGACATGTCTCGGCGAGCCAGCCTGTCCAGCAGGATAAAATTTGCTCGACCGAGGTTATTTTTGCGGAGATATTCGATGCACTGCTGTCCAACTTCCACAGAGTCCACCACAAGGTTGTCGAGCGCGGGACAGGCAGTGGAGATCGCGACATCGAATTTCTCGTCGATTGTGCCAAGGTTTCCTAGCCGCCCATGGAATCCTTCAATACGACCTGACTCTTTTAGCCTCATCAAACCCGCAAGGACGTTGCCCTGGTTCTGAGTGCTGCTGAGGCTTGATCGCGCTTCTTCCGCCTTTTGTCGAGCGCTGGACAAACGTGAACGGTATTCTGGTTCCTTCTCAGAGAATCTCCGTAACTCAGCGGTTAAGGTTGCGACTTCATTTTCGAGTTCGGTCAGCTCCAATTGACGTTGCTCTAACTCCTGGGCTTTGGCAGCAGCTCCCTCTTCAATCGAAACGACCTTGGCCTGGGCCTCTTCCAAAGCAACGGCGCCTGCGTTGCTTTTTTCATGGATGATATCCATTTCACTCTGAGCCACAGCCATAGCGGATTGTTTCTCGTTGATTTTCTCGTTCCATGGCTCCAGGTTCTTCTGCTTCGCAGCGATCTGGTCAGAAAGCCCTTGAGTTTTGCCTTTCAAGCTCTCGCGTATGGATGTAAGTTCCCTTTCTTCATGCTTCATTTCCTTTTCGAGAGACGTGATTTCAGCAGTTTTCCGTTCAACGTCCTCACCATGTTTTTCGACCAAACTTGCACATTCAGAAGCTGCAAAGCGGCTGGATTGCAATGCTTTTTCTAGCTTCTTCTTCTTGTTCGCCAAGAACTTTCGCTTTTCCTCTAACTTGACAGATTCTCTATCATACTTAGACATCTCCTTCGCGATAGCTTGGGTTTGTTTTTCCATGGTGTCATATTCTTTTGTGCTCCGCTTAAATTGGCGTTGTAGATCCTTAATGCCTTCTTCGTTACCCTCGTGTTTCTCAAGTTCGAGATTTAGCAATTCTTGCATCTGCAAAATAGCTTCCTCTGTAACCCGAGTGTTATCATTGCATTCATCGATATAAATTTGATAAAGAGCGGAGTGCTTTTCTGCAAGCTCGTTTTCATCCTTGAGAAAGGCCAAAGCTTTATTTTTCTTGTCTTCAAGGGAAGATTTTTCCTTCTCAACATGTTGGACACGGCTGCTTTTCTCTGAGCAGACCTCATTCAATGTCTCAACCTCAGCTGCGGCCTCGTCGATAGGAACTTTGTATTTTGAGGTGCCTATTATGTCCTCCAAATACTCTAGAAGACCATCATCATGGTCGTTTGCAGCTTTGGCTTTCATCTGAGCAATTGATTCGACTTCACCCTGCAGAATGAGAAACCGCTTGTGATCTAGGTCAATGCCACGAGCTCGTAGAAAATCGGTCACGGTCGTGAAGTTAGTCTCCTTGTTGTTCATGTAATACTTGCTCGTGTTGTTCTTAAAGGCTTTTCGAGAAACCACCAATTGCGAGTTTTCGATGATTTCGTGACCTCCACCTGGGAGATCGAGAACCTCTTGAAAATGCACCTCGACTTCGCAAAACGGGAGGTTCAGGAAATTGGCAGAATTGTGAATGAGCGCAGAGATCTTGCCTTGTCTCATTTTGCTCGCCCGGAAGCCAAAAACGAAGAGGAGCGAGTCGATGACATTTGATTTCCCGGAGCCGTTGGGTCCTACCACGGAAGAAAAAGAGGCATGAAATGGACCAACAACCTGCCTACCAGCATAACTCTTGAAGTTAGTCATAACTAGGTGGGTAATGACCATTCGCGGTTTCGGGCCTGACGGTTCTTCTACAGGAGCTTGTGGCATTGCGCGAGACTTCATTAAAATATCCATCGGCCTCTCTAAGGCGGTCGACATTGGGTTTATTGCTTCAACGCCAGACGTCTCAGGCTGTTCTGCTTTGTGCAACGAAGGCTGATCATCAACATGTTCTATAGCATCCGAGATAGGCGGCGCATCCTTTAATAGGGTAGAATCGTGCTCTGTGGTTTGCACTGGTGCCGAAGTGTCACTCGGCCTAGGTGTTTGTGACGCTCTCGGTGTAATGCTTCCAGCCGACGATTGCCTGTCAGTTTGTTTGTATGAGGTAGGGGTTGGAGTGATACTGTGTCTTGATGATTGTCGGCTTGGTTCGATTCTTTGAGAAGAACTCCGACGGGACGATTGTCTATCGGTTTCTTGGTACGGGGTGGGAGCCGGAGTGAGGCTATGTCTCGCTGACGATCGAGTTGGAGCAAGCTGCTGAGACGTGCTCCGGCGAGATGCTCGCCTATCGGTCTCTTCGTACGGGGCGGGGGCCGGGGTCAAGCTATGTCTCGCTGATGATCGAGTTGGAGCAACGTGAGACGTGCTCCGCCGGGACGATCGCCTGTCGGTTTCTATTGACTCGATAGGCGCTGAAGTGAGGCTCTGTCTGGTAGGGAATGGAATCGGTTCGACCTGCTGAGACGTACTCCGACGGTGCCGGCGCGAACTAGGTTCTGGAGATTGTGAGGGTGCTGGGGTCGGAATAGAGGGATTTTCCATGGTTGGAGTGATTGAAGACATACGAGTACTCCGATCAGTCGTGGTCCGCTTTGACCTAGAAGCAGCCCGCCTTCTTGTCGGGGATTCAGGATCCCCTGCGAAAATAGCACTAGCTTCCGCTTCACCAGAACCTTGCGACTCTTCCAGTCTCTCCGGTGGGAGGGTCCGTCGGGTTTTCCGCGGGGGCCGCACCGTGGCTTGGGATGCTTCAGCGATATGTTCGACGGTTTGTCGTCGCGACGTCCGCCTTGCCGCCGCACGCTTTGGGACTGGGGTGAATTCTTCGTCGTCGTCGTCATCATCGTCTTCTTGAGCCGATAGCGTCGGCGTTGCGTGGCCAGCCTGCAGTTCATCTTCCGAACTTTCTGGGACAATTAATCTCTTCCTGGTAGAAGCACGCCGCGAGGGCCGGGATTGCGCTATTGATGACATTGTCGTAAGATGTGGATGCTGTGCGAATGGAAGGGGGAGAGATGTGTTTGCGGGTCAAAAGACTCCCGCCATGGAATTCGCGACAGGTTTGTTTGTTGGGGGGGTAGAAGAGGAGGGCGCTGTTTATCTTTAACCCGAAGCAGACGCTTCAGCTCTCAAGCCACGCCTGTGGCGCACGCTATTTTGGCTGACTTAGCGCATACGATTTATACTGATATTATCCATTCCGATTGGCTGTTTGCAGGTATTTTCTGTACAGCCCTTTCCTTATGACTAATCAAATATTCCCCGGTCTTGGCAGATTTGCATCTTCCTCAATGAAAGAAAGGGCGCGGCTGGTCTGCAGGTGAGCGCAATGTCATCAGATTGCGGCGACGGTGGATGAACTTGTGATCCGCATTGTAAACCAGCTTCGGCAGCTTTGAGGATGGCGCGTTGGGAGAAATTTGACTCCACGTTCAGTTTCAAAGGAGATTACCCTTACAATCCCAGCGTTGTTGATCGGATCATTGCAAATCGGAGAGTTCTCCACAACACTCTCTTCGTTGATCGCCTTCTCAGTGCTTTGGGAATTGACTCAGGTGGGATGGATCCTTGATTTCCAGCTTTCTCTTGTGGGGAGGGGATACTTCGGATACTAAATAAGATATTCCAGCATCGAGATTCTATCCTCCAAAGTCCGTTGAAACACTGCGCAAACTTCATAGAGAAGTACTTTCCTCAAGCTCGCCAAATCACCACAAACAAGCCGTGATATACTATCTTCTAAGAGACTGCGAAGATGCAACCGACGGGTCCAGCAGTCTTCGCTTTGCACAGCAATGCTTTCTGCCCCAAAAATACAAGCTGTTGGTTGATGGTCTCTGGTACTTGGATGGGCTAGAATTTCAGGTTGGTCTTGTAATATGAACAAGGCACAATTACCTATGGAGTGCTAACCTTTCGCGACCTTTTCGTAGAGAGCATTAGAGTACCTTACAGAACCATGTCTCATTCCCACCTTCCCTGACGAAATCCTTTACGTCCTTTCAACATCTCCAAACCCAGATGACAGTCTGGCCGTTGCGTATTATACAGCTGTCTCCCCTCCCTTGGCCTCTAGAAAAGTTCTAGCCGCGTATTTTGGCATCCTGTGCCACTGCGGGGTCCCCACTGCGTTTTACTTCACCCGCGTACAACCCGCTGAAACTCGGCGGGAACTTTTTGAACAATTGATTGTCTGCGTGCTCTCCGCCGAAGCAGGCGAGGCAAGAGCAGAGGACGCGATGCAGCTAGTCAATTTACCCTTCAACAAAACAGAGTTGGAGTGGTTTGAAGAATGTCTGTTGCATGGCAGAGCCAAAAATTTCCCTGGCGCCAAAGACACGGCCATGATGCGACGTGTTGCAACGGGTCACCTTGACAAGTTGGGTAGCCTTGGGTCTCTGGGTGGTCGTAAAATTGACGGTTTGAACTGGGATATATTGAGAAGGAACCTACAGCCCCATGCTGCTTGACAAGGGGAATAACCAAAGTTGGTAGCATCTTGTGATTATAGGCAGTGTTACATTCGGATATGACATTGAGAATGCAGTGACTGGCGTTTTGGGAGTAGCATCTTTATGGAGAATATGTACTACTATGCAGCCTGTTCAAAAGCTCCTTACCATTATCTCCATTTTGCCTTATGAATCATTGGTGAGGGAATAGCATAATTTTGGATTTCTCACCTAGAATCATAGAAGATAAGCAATATTCCAGTATGTTGGCATTTGCTTCAAAAAGTATTTGGGTTGTCTGTAGGAACAACGCGTCCCAAAAGCTTTTCAACAAGCCTTTTTGCTCGCGTCTTGGCATCAACCTACAGAAACAAAAAGGAAGGGAAAAAGAGCAACATGAGATTCAAGGGTGATATAAAACTGCTCCACGCGTCTGTTCTCACGGTACATATCTATCTTGATCTTTGTCCTGGACCTCAGTAATGGTCATTTGTCAATACTACCAGGAAGGTAGATGCAGGTTTGGAGGTACGCGCGAAACCCGAGCTCCCAGCTCCCAACCTAGGCTGTTGAACAACCTACCCACTTCTCGTCCACCGATGTACTGACCTTCTACCTAGATCGATGCAAGAATGAGCATCCAGGGATCAAGTCGTTTGCTGGCAATCGGTTTGGTGCCCTCCAAGGTGGCGGCGGTGGTGGTGGAGGAGGAGCATTTGGAGGTAAGACCTGCCTTTGTTCCAAGATGTTTTGGACTTGCACAGGATGGCAAACTTATTGAACTTGTTCAAACAAACCCTCATTGCTTTTATTACTGGTTCTGTATCAGTCTTCCAGTTTAACTGCTCCTTCTCTAGAATATATTTACATTCAAGGCCTGCCCCATCCACTCTCTTGGAGGACTAGTGCTGCAAAAGTTATATTGTTTCACGTTGAATTGAACCTATCATTGACTAAAATGTGGATAGCTTCTCGCCCAGTAGCCCAGGAAGATTTACGAAAAAAGTAAGTGATCTAAATGTGTTAGTGCTGTGATTTTGCGGTGCTAAACATGAGAACAGGTATGCGTTGAATCCCGACGATATCAGGAGCGATCTCACAGCTGGACAGGGGAGGCCTGAGTGGATTTTATCTGCCTACGGCCCAGGGAGAAATGCGCCAGTCCAGCTCTTTGGCGGTCCCGAAAGGGAGCAGAGCTTCGAGGAAATGCGCGCTATACACTATGCTGCTGCGGCCGCCGGCAACACCCAAAAGGTTCTTCAAGATGCCAACAACCTCTATGCCGCAACAGAAGCACAGATTCAAACAATCTTAACCGACATTGACGGAGCTATAAAATATATCATCAATGGTACGAACCAGCATCCAAATCGAATTGATGTCATAGAAGGAAATGTGGCCGCGGCTGCTGGCCAGCAAAATGCGTTTGGTGGTGGTGGGATTTCGGCCCCAAATGCAGCGTTCGGAAAGCCAACGCCTTTCTCTCAACCTACGCAAGGTGCTGCCCCAGCATTTGGGCAACCATCCGCGTTAGCACCACCGCCGCAGCAGCAGCAGCAACCTGCTTTTGGCCGGCCGGCCTTTGGTAAACCTTCGTTCGGCCAGGCTTCTATCCTTGGGCAGGGGCCAGTAAACCCTGCGTTTGGCCAGCCATCCTCACTCGGTCAGCCTGCTTTTGGTCAGGCTTCCATCCTTGGCCAGCCAGGCGCGAAGCCGGCATTTGGTCAACCGTCTGCATTCGGCCAACCAGTTTCCCAAGCGCCAGTACAACCAAATCCATTCAACCAGGCCAGCACGGCGTCTCCCTTCACTCAACTTGCGAATCAGGGTCAAGGTTTTGGTCAAGTTCAAAGCCAAGCTCCGGGTCCATCGCCATTTGACAAGCCAGCGACTACAGCGCCCTTTGGACATCCTCAACAGCCGGCGAATCCGTTTGGCCAACCATCTTCCTTAGCGCCCGCCGCACCAGCGGGTTTCGGTACGCAAACTAAAGCACCAGCTCCTTTTGGCCAGCCATCTGGGTTTGGTACAACGGTTCCAACCATACAACTCGCCCCTCAGGCGTCTTCTATACCTGCTGTGACTACGATAACTAGTGCTAAGAGGGACCACACGAAATTAAACCCACTGCCAACACTTGGAGGTCAGACTCGACGTGACCCGGTGACAAATAAGCTACTTTCATGGAAAGGTCAGCCGATTAAATACATTGACAATGATCCCTGCTTTCAGCACCCAGACGATCCGACAATGTTCGTGCATATTTACTTCCCACAAGGGCCTCCTGCCCCGGAATCCTTTAGGAATTCAGTTGGTAAGCCTGAGGAGTATACGCCGGAGGTAGAAGCGGCGTACACATACTTGAAAGAACATGGTTCCTTTCAAAATGGGCTAATGCCATCTGTTCCGCCGAAGCCAGAGTGGTGCAGTTTTGAGCTTTGAATGAAGTTTCCTTGTGTTATCTGCATTTCGCCTTTGGTGTTCCCTGGGCGATTTTCATACGGCGGAGTCATAAGGATGGAGTTCTACGGAGGGTTATAGGCCAAAAGCTCTACGAGCAAGGTTGGTTGGAATTTGATTTCTTTCTAGTTCGGCTAAATTGCCATAATGTCCAATAAACAGTTATCCAAATTAACAAGGTTGCATTCTACCAAGCGACTTTTTTCAGCTGGAGGTTTGAGATTAACGTTGCGCAATTCAACACTGCTCGATGTTTTTGTATTTGATATTCTAATACAGTTCGACTGTACTATACATCTAACCAACCGTTTCCCGGCGTCCTGACCCTGGTAGAGCCATCGATTTGGAACCGTTTATGCGGCGATGGTAACTTCAACCTCAACACCAGCCTCAATGTTGATGATGATCTGCTTCACCGTCTCGGTAGGAGCGTTCAAACTACATTCAAGCCCATATTAACCACTGACAACCATAGAGACAATGGTGGGAAGTTATAGGGTGCGGAGGCGGATACTCACTCTATCAAGCGCTTGTGGATACGCATCTCAAATTTGTCCCAGGTCTTACTACCCTCACCGCAAGGAGTCTTACGGGTGGTGATGGTAAGAGTCTTGGTGGGAAGTCTGACGGGGCCCTTGGCGACGAGTGACTTGGATCGTGCACGCTCAATGAGCTCCTGGCAGACCTTCTCGAGGGAAGCAACCTTGCGGGAGGTCAAGGTGATACGGATCTTGTGGATTTTCTGCGACGATCAAGATGTTAGAGCGAGGATGTAGCTTTCCAACATTTTCACCAGCGCTAGATTATCCTGGTGGGATGTAGGAGCATCACATACTGGGCCTTCGCCGAAGTCCTTCTCGGGCTTCTGGTGAGACATCTTTGCGGCTTGAGCTGATATTGAGCGAGAGGTTAGCGACAACGATCAGCGGACTTGGATATTTTAAAGAAGCGGGGATGGATAAGGCCATACAGTTGTAGTGTACGAAGCGAAGTGCCAGTCAAGACCTGAACTGTCTGTTCGGTAATGTGATGACGGGCTGAGTGCGCTTGAGTCGGTCGGTCGGGCTATTGTCGAAAAATTGAAGCTTCCCTCTTTCGTTCTTTTTGGCGAAGAAATTGTGTTTGTGTGGGGGGTGCAAACTCTTGGCGTTCGCGTGCCCTGCGCTGTCCATAAGGGGACTAGCGCGGCTAAATAGTGTAGCTTCCAAGATCTCCCGCCCGCCACCAAATATTATCAAAAAGTCACTTGTTCTCAAGAGTTTTGTTTCACAGGCGCTCTGCTTTTATTAACAAGCTGGTTGGGAAAGGACGTGCTTTTGTTCTTCTCTCTTCTCAAGCTTCTCTTTCACTATACTGCCACCATTACAGCTATTCCTTTCGATCCCGTGGAGCTGTTGCCAAACCGATCTAATGTCCGGCCTCGAGTTCCCCCCACTCGCTACGGTCCCTCCGCCGAGTGTACGGGACCGCATTCTAAGTCAAGACTGGGCTGCCTGTCTGGATGCCTGGATTGCCTCTGTGGAATCTCGGCTGAAGGCTTCTGAAAGCGATTTCGAAACAATCGCTCCCAAAGATACCCAAACTATATCTTTTCTTTCTTCATACTTCAACACCCCTACGCCCTTGGCCGGACCAAATGCGAACATCTTACGGCGCTTATGTTTTCTCCTAGCACGACGAAGTCTACTTCATATGCCAGAGGACGTTCTGGATTGGAATTTCTTGAGGTCTTTCTGCATTGCCTATAGTTCCAGCCCCGCACTCAAACCCCTTTTCAGAGATGTATGGCAACGAGCCTCCAAAATACTGGCTCGCAGCATTGAGAAGGGCAAGGCCAACTTGATACAGCAACTCTCTCAAGAGGTCTTCGGGGAGGAAACGAATGTAAATGCTGATTTAAAGTCCTTAACACTCTTGGCACTTTCTATTCCAGAAGTCGGTTATGTTCTGATGACCGGATCCGATTATATTGACACGCTGTTTGAATCTTACCAAAACCGAAAGGACAAATCTTTACAAGATGCTATAGTTGCGAATGTATACGTGGCATTGTCGTCACTGATGACCATGTCTCCCCCAGCAGTTTCGTTGCTATTGGACCAACTTTTCAACATAAAAACCACCGCTAAAGTCGACGTAGCAAGTCCAGCACAGCCAAATTTGCTATCAGATCTTATATGCAGTACTAATTTGCTACGGCGAATAGATCGCCTCTTTTCCGCCAACCCGCAAAAGCGTGCCGAAAACCTAGTATCCTCCTTGCGGTCATACCGTAAAATGTGTCGCGGGATGCATTCCATCCGCAGACGTCGTTTGAAAGAAAGCAAAGGAAAGCAGCGAATGACTGAGGCTGATGACGCGAATGAGTTTCATGTGCATAAGATGTCACTTGTGACGCAGATTCAAGACCTCTTTCCCGATCTTGGATCTGGATATGTCGTAAAGCTGCTTGACTACTATTCCGACGACCTTGAAATCGTCATCTCCCACCTTGTTGAGGATTCCTTACCTGCTCATTTGAAGGCCCTCGATCATTCAGATCAACTTCATATCCCGGAGGTAATCCCAGATATCGCACCTCGTCCGACCCCGCCTCCTCCAGAACCCTCGGTTTCCAGAAAGAGTGTTTTCGACAACGATGAATTTGACCGTTTGGCCATATCTCCCTCCAAGCTCCACTTTGGTCGTGCAAATGCCGACATGACGGCGGATGACATCTTAGCGGATAGATCTGGCCACTCGGTTAACAAAGCCGCCATCCTATCTGCGCTTGCCGCCTTCGACTCCGACGATGACGAACGTGATGATACTTATGATGTTGCAGATGTCGGTGGAACCGTTGATTCAATGCCTCCAGGCGCAGTAATCGATCCCGATGCCGAAACGGCGCAAAATTCAGGCGGATGGATCCGCGTAAGCGCGGAGTCCGTATTATTCAACCTTTACAAGTCCAATCCGACGGCGTTTAATCGAGATGCGGCAACACGTCGATCGCAGCAGCGAACCTCCCTAAGGAAGGAAACGGGGATGACGGACGAGAGCATCGAAGGCTGGGCAGTGATGTTATCCCGTGATTCTAGACGCATGGCGAGAATGGAGCGTGACTATGCACTTTCTGCTGGGCTTGCAGGACACAATCAGTCTGATCTTCCATCAACCTCTTACCGCAAACCTCGCGCACAAGACGAAGGGGGAGAAGGAGGAGATGGTGCCGATAGTTCAAAAGCGGGAAATACTAGGACCCCTGGAAGAACACGGGGTGATGGTAGGGGAGGAGGAAGAGGCAGAGGCCGTGGCGGCCGTGGTGCCGCACGCGGAGATGTTGCCGGACCTTCTGGTGATCACGATACCGCGGTTGCAAGGAGGAGGAAAGATGCGAATAAATCATCGCGAGCAAATCATAATAGAAAGGATCAACGAGCAAGAAAAGCTGCGAGAGGTGGCCTGTAAAGTTGTACATGGTGCGGGATCTTTGGCCTGTCTTTTATATACATTTGCATGTTTGCAAAAGGATGCAGAGGTAGCTCACGGGTCCTATAAATACCTGCGATCTTCCAATATTGTCTGTCTAGCGTTAGCGTGCATAGCATATAGACAGCAAACACGTACGAATGTGTTTTATGTATAGGATATCCTCAAATAGTCGGGTTATCATTTCCAATTATTCTCCTCATATAGTTTGTCTAAAAAATTGAGAGGCAGAGATGCCTCAAATATCTACAGGATAATGTCAAAGTCAAAAATCTGATCGCTCGCACCAAGCCGTTCCAACCAATACTGGCGCATGCGATCAATGATGATGATGGTGATCCGAAAGCACACCATGTTGCGCAACGCTCCTCTGGCACTCTGCTAGAATCTGTGCCTGTTTTGCAACATCGCTTAACCGTCCAATTACCTCCTTATTTCCATCATAAAATGTGAATATCGCATATGGGATCCCCACCTCCTTGCAGAACTCCTTGACCAGATCCTGCGTCCGACGGAGGTTATGCCGAGGAATGCGAGGGTACAAGTGGTGAATAGCCTGGAACTGAAGACCACCGTGGAAGAAATCCAGCCAGCGAGGACAGTCGACGTCCATGGTGGTGCGAAGCATTTTCTGGGGAAAGGACTCGTCGACGCCCAAGTCGGCCGTGGACATTGCGAAGTGGGAGAGGGTGATTTGGACGTGTAGGGGCGCTGGGACCATGTGGCTAATCATGACGAACAAGAGGCGGCTACGCCAATCTGGGATGCTGAGATACACCACTCCGTAGCCGTACCAGGTCCAGAAAAAGATTTGGCCGACGATCTCAAACCAAACGTGCCACCAGGCTGGGCCTCGTTTGGGAGCCTGGCCGAGAAGTAGATATTCCCAGCTGAGCCGATAGAGATTGAAGCGCCCGAAAAGCAAGACGGGGTAGTAAAGATAGTGCTGGTAGCGAACTAGAAATTGCGCAAATATGTCATATTTCATAATACGGTCGTAATACGTGCTTCGAAGACTGCTGAAGAAGCGATGCGATATAGCGAACAACGGCATATGTTCGATATCGGGATCGTGCTCAGGCGAGTTTGTAACAATATGGTGGACGTTGTGATTGCGTTTCCACCATCCAAGGCTCAGGCCACCGATATAATCCGCGATTATTATTCCTATCGCGGTGTCGACGTGGAAGTTATGGGTGATGCCCATGTGACCGGCATCATGGGCGGTGAAAACCAGCTGATGCCACATGCATCCGAGAAAGAATGCAGAAGTAGCGTACCACTCACGCCGAAGGAAGAACACGAAAAGTGCGAACAAAAGACAATAGCGAGAAGCTTCTACCAAGTATGCAAAATAATTGCAGTTATACAGACCTGCGTCCTGAATGCGATGGTTCAGCTCTCTATACTTCTCCACGATGGAATCCTGAGTCTCTGGATCGAGAGGGGGATATTTCGCGACGTCAAAGACGATTTCTTCTTGCGTTCGCGCGTCGAGAAAAAGGGGTTTCGGCTGGGATTGGCCTTTAGAGAAGAAATCCGGTGGAGTCGAGTCGGCCGAGGAGATTGAAGTCGAGGTCGATCGCCGTCTTCTCAAGGTTTTCCGACTGTCGAGGGCCTCAAACAGAGGCGACGGAGGGGACGAGCTTTCTTGTGCCGAAGAGTTGGAATCATTGAACTCGCTATAGAATGAGCCACCCAAGCTGTCGTCGTCATGAAACACACCTCCTTGTATCGGTGGGAGGAAATTCGACCATCGCCCTTCAATTCGACCGATCTGGAAGGAATTCATGCGTTGTCGGGCTTCGAGCGAATGGAGCCTGATCAAAAAAAAAGTATTAGCGAAATCCAGCGCGTGCTCGGGCAGGATTCTCACGCGTTGATTTCATCAGTTGCATCTCTGCCAACCATGTGTTGTATCGCCTTGTCCCCACCGGGATGGAATTGTAACCAGGCATCAACTTTCAGGACTTTGCTTTCGAAGATAATAATGTGTCGGCCCTGGGCAATCAGCCTCTCCACCTCTCGTCGGGTTAGTATCACATCTTTTCGAGACGGAAGCACCTGTGCTGCTGCAGCACTCAACATGGCCCCTCGCCACGTCGCCTGAACATTGGTCATTTAACTGCCCTGGTCAGGACGGCGGGTGAAAAGAAAAACAGCGTCCGTAATGTCAATTGAAGCTCTCCATGCGAGTCCTTGAGAAATCCACTTAATTCTTCCTTTTGCGTGATTTTGATGATGAAAGGCGAAGAATCGAGGGTTGGTGGAACTGGAAGTTCCAAAGATCTGGCTGTTCTTATAAAAGGAGCGACACAACGGAGGTTGAATATAATATTTATAGGGAGTCAGCAAGGGGGGGGGGATGGGGGCAAAACCCGACAAAAAGAATAGAAAAAGGGGACTTCTGAGACCGTTTCTCTTGGCCGTTTAAGCTGACCCACACACCCGTTGCGCCATTCCTCTGATCATCGCCTCTCTCTTCTTTAGCCGGGGCCCCGGGGGTCCGGGGGGAACAAGCTGAGAAACTTCGAGCATTTATTTTTAGGTTTAGGTTACAGGCACAGGACCAGGACCAGGAACACGAATCAACGAAGCCCCGCGCTTGCTAATCCATGGTGATAGGAAAATTCAAAAATTCCTTGAACCTTTTGATTGGATTAGATTTGGGATTTTCGCATCCAATCGATTGAGCTAACTTACTAACCGCTTGCGGCCTAGTGTTTAAGTGGGAAGCTTGGCCCCGACATCCATCCCATCCTCCATCCGGACCATTCCACCTCTCTTCCTCCTTAACTTCAGGAGAGTGATGATCTTGCACACCACGCCATTCATCCACAGATCATAAGAGGAAACAACTCCATTGGATGACAACGATGGTCAGTAGCCAGTTACTGGTCTGCTTGTATGGGACGTTTGCTCAACTGACCATCCAAATGGTCCCAGCAGGAACCCCTCGAGGCACTGGTCCAAAGATGGCTGGACTGGGACCAAGTATGTAGTCAGGCTAACTCGCTTTTGCGTGCTCACTCTTATATTAGAGAACGGCCCGGCTCAGAGTTTGTAGGATCCGCACACCAAAGAGCAAATCAAGGATCTCCGTGACGCTGGCAATATCGCGGAGCTTGAAAAGCGTCTACGGAAACGTACGTAGCATTTCTCGCGGGCCCTGAAGTTTGTCTTTTAATCTTTTATTCCTCATGCTTGGGACAAGGATCGAGAATGAGCGTTAATATGCATCGGTTATACTCAGGTATTCAGTTTGGAACTGCAGGCCTGCGTGGGCGCATGCAGGCTGGCTTTTCGTATATGAACTGCCTGACAGTCATTCAAGCGTCTCAAGGCTTAAGCAAGTTCCTCAAGGAGTCCTACAAAGGCCCGGAACCGCTATCTGTTGTCATCGGAAATGATGCTCGACACAACTCGGATAGGTTTGCGCTACTCGCTGCAAATGCCCTGAGGGCGGAAGGTATCCGTGTCCTGCGTTTTGGTAGCCCTGTTCCAACCCCTCTAGTTTCATACGCAGTCCCATTCAAAAAAGCCGCGGCGGGTATAATGGTTACTGCTAGTCATGTAAGCACTTTCTATGTGTGTGTCTATTTTTCTTTTGTCTCAAAACTGATCTTGCGGCTAGAATCCTGCACAAGACAACGGTAAGCGCCCGGTTATGCATGCCTGTTAATAACCATCATCTCTTTACTGATTCTATCTTTCCAGGTTACAAAATGTTCGAGTCTGCGCTCCTTGTCTGGGAAGTTGTAAACTAAACTGTGCTTAGCTATTCTTCGAACGGCGCTCAAATAAACTCGCCTATGGATGCGTATATTCGTGATTCCATAGCTCAGAATCTTGAACCATGGCCACGCGTTTGGGACTCTCGCGACAACGGTCAATTCTCAGGTACAGACGTGGACGTGGCCAAAAGGGTTCAACAAGCTTACTGTGACGCTGTCTACGCTTTTGTGGTTGGTAGAAGATCGACCTTCTTTAACCCAAAAATCGGACTGATGATAACCAGGTCTCCACTGCTGACATCTCAACTTCATCTGGACCCTTCGTATACACTCCACTGCATGGTGTTGGCTACTCGATGATGTCGAGCCTTTGTAGCGCGCTAAGTGTTAAAGAGATGAACGTTGTGGCAGAGCAACGGGATCCGGACCCAGACTTCCCAACAGTTGTGTTTCCGAACCCAGAAGAGGCTGGTGCTCTAGATCTTGCGATGAAAACGGCCGATGATCTCAACATCAATATTATCATTGCTAATGATCCTGATGCTGATCGGTTTGCTGTGGCTGAGAAAGTCGGGTACGTTGACAAAACTTTCTTCATATATCCGAGGCGCCCTTTGCCTATTTCTTGTTTTCAGGCTGATAACGAGCAGTGGAACTTGGATTAAGTTTACAGGAGATCAGGTTGGAGTTCTTTTCGCTTCCCATATATTGGAATTCGGGAATCAAGAAAATCAAGAAAAGCCTATGGCGATGCTGAGCACCGCTGTTTCGAGCAACATGCTTGCTAAAATGGCAAAGAGAGAAGGATTCCACTTCCAGGAAACCCTGACAGGGTTTAAGTGGCTCGGTAATGTCGCGAAGAACCTTGAATCGCAGGGTTATAATGTACCCTTTGCCTTTGAAGAAGCCTTAGGCTATATGTTTTGCAAAGTATCATACGATAAGGACGGACTAACGGCAGCAATGGTCTTTCTGGCCGCTCAGGCACAGTGGAGAAAGCAGGGCTACACGCCATTCACCAAACTGCAACACTTATACCAGATATATGGCCATCATGAGACATTAAACACCTACTTTGTGTCCCCTGATTCTAGTATCAGCGCTCGTCTCTTCTCGAATATCCGGAGTATTCCCCAAGATAAACGCAAATCGATAGGCTCCTTTCCAATAATTAGGTATCGAGATGTCACAAAGGGGTTCGATACGGGGACACCAAACAACATTTCGGACTTACCTATTGACTCCACTTCCGAAATGCTTACGATTTGGTCTGACCAAGGTCTTCGATTTACAATCCGGGGTTCCGGCACAGAGCCCAAAGTGAAGAGTGAGTGTTTGCTTAAGCCCTAGCATGCCCTAGACGAGGCTGATTTATTTATTTGCTTGTGCTAGTTTATATTGAAAGCTGTTGTGCGTCACGTGAGGATGCTGTGGATGCTGTCTGTGCGGTCTTTTTGGCTGTTCTGGTGAATTGGATTCGGCCTTTTGCGCCCACTATGACTTATGCCTCTGCTGTGACCACATCCTCTGGTCACATCCTCAATATACCATGATTATCGCCATTATATGTTATACAATTGAAAGCATGATTGATTAGTTCACAGTTGGAATTCCAGTTAATTGCAGAATTTGCTAATTTTGCTATCACTGGAGGCTCTTTGCTGCTGCAAATTTTATGTGCCCTGAAAACTGAAAGATTCAAGCCATGTGAACTGTATCTATAACAGAGAACCATCAGCTGGCTATCGTCGGGAAGTGGCATATGCATAAGGTCTAGCCCCTTCGCGGGCTCCCCAAACCCGGTGGCATACTACTCTCTCAGCAAACCTCCATATTGACTACCTACTATGGGAGTGTTACACTATGAGAAATTCTTCGAGCAAACACATTACATTCGGTTATTTCTTGCCTTGCAAATATCGGCTGGATGGCTTTGTATGTATTTTTTTGCAAAGGATCTCTTCTCTTCCGTGACCCACGCAACAATTTTTATATATTTAAGGGTGCCCTTCTTATCGACCTACTATTTTTTTTTTCAGAGAGATCGAGAACTCTCGTTTCTTCAATTTTTTTTACACTGCACTCGACCTTACCAACATTTTTAATCCGCTGCGTTGTTTAGTTTGTTTCGCAAAAATGCCAAAATTCGGAGGTCGAGAAGCTTTTATCAAGTTGCCTCGAAGGGGTGAGCCTGACGTTGTCCTGGCGGTCTATCCTTCGTCTGGCTTGTCTGAGAGCGTTGACGATGATGGCATTTTCCCTAACACCAGCAGATGGGCGATACCAAAGGTTATTCCGCTGAGAAGGTCTGATCGCAGGCGGCGATACCGTCCCTTGTATGTCTTGAAATCTTGATATCATTGCTACGTGTCCATTCCATTTTCAATATCTAGATTTTGGAAATCGTTTTCTTTTTGGCTAACTAGCGATAACCCCACAAGTGACTACACGATCGATGACCCTGATTCGAGATCTGAAAGTGAAGAGAGTTCTGACAGTGATGAAGAGACGGGATTCAACCAGCGCCATGGACCCAAAAGCCAAAACGCGCGTCGTGATCAAGGCAATTACCATCTCCATTACCATCTCCACGAGGCCGACAATGCCTGTCCACATCCGATGCCATTGTGTCACACACCACATTTTCGCGACGTGCAACAATTAACGCGCGGAATACCATTCCCAAGACAAAACGGCCGCATACTCCTGGAGGCGCCGGTGCCAGCGCTCAATCATTATATAGGTAATGATTGGGCTTCTCGGTTCGATAGAAACCTTCCCAATATCAGGAGGACATGCACAGGAGTACTCCCCTTCCCATAGGTTGAGAGAGGGAGATCCGATTTGCATTTTTCTAGCGTTTCGAAGAAATTGATCGCATGACTGGATTTGCTTGGATGAATTCGACTGGTATTTTCTGATTCCGATGAATATAAGACTTAGTTATAGTTAGAAGGGCGACTTTGGTAATAATGGCAGTGATGTTAACTACTCTCCTGGCATGCCAGCTCCATAAACAACCGCTCGCCGCTCAATGAAACTCCAACCGTCTTCTTGTATATATATTTTTTTGGATGAAAAGAAAAGCCAAGAAGCAAGCCAAGAAAGTTCTCGTGATAGTTAATTCACCCACTGGCCTTTCCCTCCACTAGTTTTACCTTGCATTAGTTAGCTTCATCCTTGAAAAACGGGCTGTAAATACGGAGCAATTCTCCTCAGGCTCAGCCTCAATGATTGTTTCTATTTAATAAATTTTAATATCATTAAGAGAGGATGCTGCATTCTTACGGATATAGCATATTTAAAAAGGAATCCAGTTGACCAGATGGCTTTTTGTAAGTAGTTAAGCTGTGTGACTATTCAAGATGCCTGATTTACCAGACCTGGCTGACGGCCCGACGAGCGTTTGCGACTGAAAGTAACACGATTCCTTCCCAGCTATCACCATCTGTTAATGGTAACTGCGTTAATCGCGATTGTTTTCTTATGTATGTTTTTTTCTCTCCCTTCTCCGTGTACTTACAGTTAGTTATTCACACAACCCTGGGAGTTGATTTAACCATGTCGATCCGCAGCGATACTGGCTGCCGGCTGTACGAGCACCGACCTGAATAATGTCTATCTTCTGTCGCTCTCCTACAGTGCAGCCGCTACCAATGGCACATCTCATCCCGATCCGACGCAAATCAATGAAAACGTCGGCCGCACGATCACGAGCCTGGCGCGCGTCAACTCTTCCGCTCCATCCTTGGAAATCCGGGCCGGGTACCTGGGGATGTGTCTGAGGCAGGCGTCCGATCTCTGGATCTGCGCTCGGAATGTCGAGTCGTTGGCGATTCTGGTCAAGAACCGTGCGGAGAACTCATCGCATCTCGATCCCTTGAATCTGATCTGGACCGCCAAGACGTTCAAGGACCAGCTGGTCTTCAATGGGCTCATGTATGTCAACAATGCGAAATATCCCATTCGCTCCTGGGAATCTTTAATACACCATTAACTAGTAATCTGGTTGATATGGTTGATATTATGGGATATGCATACGTATTGACACTGTACATGCTAATTCATCACAGATTTGCATCCATCCCACTATTGGTGATATACATTGCACTCATCGCAACATTTCCTGGCTGGCACGAGGGAACCGGAGAAGATGGAAGTGACGTCGAAGTCCAACCTTTTCCTGCCCAATCGGTGATGTATGCCAATGCCGCGCTTATGGGTGCCACCATATTTCTCACCCTGATGTCGGCATTCTGGCAGCATATATCCAGCTCTGCCGGTGTGACGCTGGTCGAAACCCTCTCGTACGGAGCCGTTACTGGCCACGTTGGTGTTGTTGCCATGGTCCTGGGCTGGGGTGCGCTTATTGCTGCGGCTTTTGGATTTTTCGGGATCCTGGTCATGATCATGAGCGTCAAAATTTTGCAGAGGCTTACTGATGATTGAGATTGCACATATAATGCTTAATATTGCTATATAGTTGGAGAACATAGTTGTATTATTGGATACACAGCCTTATGTATGCCTAAAACAGGAAGAAGACATGGCACTTTAGGTATCTGAATGGATAACTAGTTGAGACCACACCATTTCGACAAGAAAGATTGGAAGATACATAGTTAACTTAGTATGTGGGTGCCAGTGGAGGATTCAGTTGGAATGCTGTCTTTTGATGATGATAAAAGGTCTTAAAAAAAGTTCTAGATGGAGTTGGGTTAACCATAGAGCCCCTTAATTTGGCATTGGGTCTTTCCTGCACAGCATGAAAATTGCGGCAGTCTATTCTATTCAAGGCCTTTTAAATGCTATGGTTCCGAAACGTCGAATTATTTTCTTGTTTAGGTCTATATGAGTCTGGAAAACATCAAGCCTTGCATTTAGCTCGAGTATGAATCTGTTTCCTTGTCCACAGTGCGTATTCTTCCCCATCCAAACATATATATGGAGTATGTAACTAGAGCCACAAGAGCCACAAAAGCAATGACAATTGTCACAGCAGCTTTAATACCCGTGGCCAAGTCTCGTGTCCATATGACTGCAATGATCGCCACGACTCCAGCCGGGACGAGCCCCCAGGCTGCAGCGCGTATGTTCCGACTCCGTTGTATCCACCTTGCAATCCTATCCTGGTTGAACGCAACGAAAATAAACGGAATGGACACGGCACTTGATATCCCAACTATTTAATGCAATAATTATCAGTTGGTCTGATAGACACAGGAGTTTATGCCGGAGAAGAAAGAATCTTACACAAAAATTTCAAAATATAGTCCAGAGGAAGCCGATTATTCTCGTCCAATGGGAACACATCAATGTTAATTGTAAAGAACGCAGCGATGAACGATAGTGGAAGCTATCCTTGTCAGTGCAATTGCTTCTCTTTCATTCAGGCAAGGTTTATGAATGGTGTCCTTACAAATATGATCGTGACGACTGTAAAAAGCAAAACCGTTCTACCATGCCGTGTAGCCTCGAGAGACTGAGCGCTGGAAATTTCAGCCAGGTGTACGCTCTGTTGAGTGAGGTTTGCCGTAGCTTGAGCTTGAAGGAAGGTGTTTTCAGCTTGTCTGCGAGAAGACAATGCTTCTAGAATATTGGCTTGTTTTTGTTTCAAGTCAAGTAAGTTGCAAAGCTGTCAATGTTAGTCTAGCTCATAACAATATCTAGGGGTTCTTACAGCTTGGTAAGATTTTTCTGCTAGTTTTTCCATCCGTTCAATTCGATATAGATGACTCTCCGACACTGTATTCCTTGTCGATGGCTCATTCTTATTTTCATCATTCGCATTCGCATGTTTGTCCATGTTCTTAGCCACGGCCTGACCGAAGATCTCCAGGGGTTCTTGTTGGTCATGTAAGATAATCTTCAAAATCCCTAGCTCGTCGCTAATATCTTTGATCTCAACCAGCAGTTGAGTTTCTTTCTGTATAGTAAATACATCATCAGGGCTCCGTATCTTCTCATCCAAAGTTGAGGCAAGGCGCAACGCAAATTCTTTGAAGCATGCGGTCTCTCGGTCAATCTGTCATCAATTCAGTGGATTTCTTGCGATTGGGACACTGACCATCGAGACTCACCACATCACCAATTGATCGCTCGAAAAAATCGAAAAATTGAAACTCATCTGGAACTTTGTGTTGGTCAAATAAGCTGACGCAAGTATCCGTGATGAGGGTTGCCAGTTCGTAAACGGATGTAATAGGGTCTCGAGATCGACTGCGTAGGTGTTTCAAAATCATTTGGTGTACGTTTAAGGGGTCGTTTCTGAGAAATGCCCTACGTTGCCTATTTTCTTCGGGGGATGACAATCGGCTTTCAAATCCAGCCTCGCTCGGCCAGCTGAGGCTGTTTTTGAACTCGGAGGCTGCCCATTCTTTCACCTTGCGGTGAACTGGTTTTCGATGTGGCTTTTGTTTCCCTGCCATCCATTTCAATACGCCACCGCCTTCTGTTTTCGTTTTATCCTTAGGCTTGGGAGAGAAGGTGTGGATGATTGGCTCTGGGGATAGGTTCGTAAAGCTAGTAGCTACACGCTTTTCGAAATCGAATATAGAAACGTCAGGTAAATGCTCAGGTGAAGGAGTAGAGCCGCCAGAGTAGATATCCCATCGCTGCGGGCAACAACTAATGACGGTACCTAAGATCCAGTCAGCACATTGTTGAACACGAGGAGAGCTTGATGTACCGTCATCGAGTATCCAAAGCCACAATTGGTCTACCATCCACATTTTGGATTGAATGCAATGGCCTGCCGCATAACGTTGGATGACTTGGCCGCCGAAATTCCTTTCTGACGTATGTGCGAGATGAGTGTAGAAGTACTGGTCAAGAGTTCGTCTTAGCTGAAGAGGTGAGTCGCCAGGATTGTTGAGCATAAAGTATCCTCTGACAAGATGATGGTCAATGTTGCTTGAACCCTCCTCCTCAGCATTTCGCGGTGCAGACTTGCTTTCTTCAATTTTTGGTTCCACTGATGCTGCATTGCTTTCAGTTTTTATTTTTTCGTTGATCACGGCTTCGACGCTTAGTAGTGACAACCCATCTACATTCTTTCCACTGCTTTGCCCACCATGATTCGTAGCAACATTTGGACGGGGCCTAAGATTGGCCTCTTCGGAGGACATCGATTCAGTTTTCAGACGTGGCGGAGTGACGTATTCTGAAGGTTTTTGAGGCCGTTGAGCGTCGAGAATCATCTGTTCATCTGGCGATTCTGCGAACTGTCCGTCCGTTCGATCCAGATTAGAGGACTGCTCCACGTCAGCGCCCCCTGCATCTTGTTGGGGCTCTAATGCCGCCGAAGACGGGGTTACCGCAGGCGAGCATTTCGTTGTATTTTCTGTAGAAAGCGCTGCTTCCTGGGGTCCATCCTCACCAGCCAAACCTTTAGCTTTACATGAATCCGACGCAATGGGCCCATCTTGTTGTATAGTCTCAGTCAGATCTCCCTGCTTTTCCCCGGAGGAGTCGCCTTTCTCTACATCGTCCACAGCCACTCGACTAAAACTTAAGTTTTGTTTCATCGTATCCCTTAAATCTTTAAAGGCTGAATGGAAATTTTGACCTGCGCGTGTAACTTGTGTGCGGATAGCACCTGTTGCCATGTCCGCGGTGGAGGACATTGCCTTGCTAGAAGTAGGGTCGATTATTAGCACGGGAGGACTAGACGATTTCTGGTTTGCAGGCGTCCACTCCGAATGGCGACGCGGGCGGGGATGGCTACGTAGAGGTGAATTTCGGATCGCCAATCGGTCTTCCTCATTTAGTAAAAAGTCGGCCATTTTCCGAAATCCTTCAGAGGTTTCAAAGTGCAAAAACGGAATATATATGCAAGTCAGCTGTTGCATTCGGTTTTTGCTTTTCGGGATTGTGACATACGAATAGCATGATATTATCTAATTCCTTCTCAGTTGAATCTGACTGCGCCTTGTTCATCAATTAGTACCGGCAACGAAGTTCAATTTGAAGATACCTACCCTGACAACCCGACACTGGGGTCTCATAAAGGAAGAATGGGTCGTTGAAGCGCGGTATTGCCGGATGGCAGAGTGGGACAATGCAAGCTTTGATTTGAATTCCTCATCGAGCATCGCGCCACTGGATCTTCGATCTCCAAGATGTCGATCTAGCAAGGTCTATTTTCATTTTCAGTGGAATACTCTGCGTTAGTCCTTTCGGTGAATTAAGGTTGCAAAACATAAAGTGGGGGCCATACATGAACCCATTCAATCTAGACAGTGTTAGACCATATCGAAAATGCAGAAGGGAAGGGGTGTCTCACATTGTTTGCAGGTAGGTGATACCATCTGAACGTAGGCTGTTGCCCTTCTATCTCCATTTTGCTCGCCGACCTCATGACTGCATCTGGTCCTTTTCCGTAGAGAATCTCATAAATCGACGCCGTTTTTTCGATTCTCTGCTCAGTTTGTCCCACAAAAAAGTCAACAATGGTGCCTTCGAATCCTTGACATGCTTTCAACTTGTCGGGCTGATCGGATGGGAGGCGTGGCACCCTGAATCGTGGTTCCAGAGTGGTCTTCGTTCTTGTGATTGCCGGGCCTTGGAGCAGTTGATCTGATTGTAGCAAGGCCATCATCCGGGTTCCGTTTTTAGCAAAATCCTCGATACGTCGGCCATCATTGTCACGAAGCTTCTTATTGGCTCCATTATGCAGCAAGAAATCCACTGCTTTTACCTCGTCACGGATAACAGCATCGAATAACGGCGTATGCCCGCCGCAAACAAGCGCGTCAACGTCGGCCCCGTGCGCCAAGAGGACCTTTGCTGTAGCGGTGTGCCCGTGTATAACGGCCTGATGGAATGCTGTGCTTTTGACTTCCTGATTGAACGACTCAACGTCGACACCGAATCCCAGTAGTAGCTCGACCAATTCAAGGTGCCCAGTTTGTGCCGCAATGTACAAAGCCTTGTCTCCATTTCGATCGGCAACTTCAACATCAACCCCTCTGTCGAGAAGGAGCTGAACCAGAGAGCGATTGTCGTCTCTTACTGCAACATGAAGGGCAGTCTGTCCATCGAAATCCTTGCTTCTTATATCGGCACCGTCGTCTAGCAGACGGCATGTTTCCTTTTCATCCCAGTTGCGGACTGCCTCAAGGAGAGGTATCCTTTCTGGGCGGTCGGAACCCAGAGAGCTCCGTCCATCTTGGCTTTCCTCAGTGGCCCTGGATGAAGAAATGGACATCCTCCGCATCGTCCCCGAGCTCACGAGAGATCTGAATTTTCGCGTTGTCGCATGATGTTTTTTAGCTGTTAGCTCTCCTGGGCTTTGCGGTTAGCAGTTTGCGAAGTGGAATTAGCGCCTGCAGGTGGGATCTTGCAGGGGCTGGGGAGCCAAGACATGACTGGCAGCAACTTGCAAGATGCAGCCAACGAGCTAGTCAGCCAACGCAACTGAGGGGCTTCAATCGACAGAGCGGGTAAAGGCGCCGACTCCGTAACTACCGTACCGTAAAGGTAGCTAACTATTGCGATATTGACAGTTCAGAGCTGTTCACAACGGATCGCGACCTTCTGCCATTGCCCTCCATTCCGGGGTGTTTTTTTCTGACACTTTCTGAGCTGGACAAACAACCCAGACACTTCCCTCCCCCTGTGCACCAAGACTTCCAAGCCGGTTGCCCAGTTAACCAAGGCGAGCCACGCCCAAGCCACAAGCGGGGATTCCTCCCGGCGGGCCCCCCTTTATAGTTTCTCCCCCCTTAGAAACTCCCCAAACACTCTCTCTCCCTTGGGACCCTAAAAACTCCCCAGAACCAAAAGCCAAACGGCTCTCAACTGAGCCCAAGGAAACAATAGTTATGACATTCCATTGCGGACAATTATAGCCTCGAGTAATTTATGATTTTGCAAATGAAATGATGACTTCACCAGGTCTCGAAGAAAGGGCACGACTGCCAACAAGGTGAGAAGAAGAAGAGGAGGAGGAGGAGAATACAGTACAAAGTTGTCTTGATAATTCCCTTCGGCTTTCAGAATCTCCGGCTAACTGGTGGCTGCCTTAATCTTCAGTGCGATGGATGAGTTTCTTGTTGCTGCGGTTGTCCGTTCTCGCAACAAGCTATACAGCCTTGAGATCCCTCTTGACCCATTTGAGATCCAACCCGTTGCGTCAACGTCACCATTCTTCATATCGACCGGACCTGTGGCCAGGTCTGGGACAAGAATATGCGATCTCTCGTAGCTCAGAATTCTCTCAACCCTTGGCCTCCTCTACCCACCCGGGCAGGTGACCATTTGCTCTTGAAGCCCACTGCCTTCAGTTACCCAAGGATCCATTGGCCCGAAGAAAGCCTAGATACATTATCAGCCAGATAGGTCTTCAACATGTGACTATGATAATAATTTAAGCACTTACGATTCTCTCTGTCTTCTCCATTGGCTCTCCTGTGGTGAAATTTCTCGAAAATACTTTCAAGGATATGCTCAAATCCCCCGTCCATCTAAAGCCATGCACAATATAGTGGAAGGTCTTCTCAGTAACGATATACCAATGAAAGGAAATTGCTTGGTTGACTTGCCAGTTCAGCCTTGAGAACGGTTTCCATTAAGGGGTTCTTGTACGATGGAGTTGCCTTAATCTCGATCAATAGTGCTACCCGAACCGGAGCATTTCGAAATAGAGCTTTCACGCAATGTTCCAACTCACCACTCGGTTGCGAAAAGCCGACCTCCATCGCAAAGACTAGATTAATATCATTTCCGGACAAATATCGCAACTTACCGTCCGGGTCTGGCTGCCGCTGTGCAATATAGGAGTTCCCAAGAAACAGAAACGTCATAGAATCAAGGCCACTTATGAAATTACTGATTCTGGTAGATATTTCGTAGGTAACAATTTTGGGAAGAGATGTCTTTTGTCTGACTGTTGTGGTGGAGAGCTTCTCATTGAAATATTGATTAGCTCAAGACAATGCTGTCCAATGACACTTCAACTGACCCCCAAAGAAATAACCCACCTGCATCAAATACACTGAGATGGTGTGTTTGTTTGCCAATATGGTTGATTCAGGATGGTGAGAATGTTGATGAGGAGTTGAAGCACAAGAAGGTTGAATGATAAACTTCACACCAGAAACAGAACCATGTCACCCACAGGAATGAAATCCACTTACTGACTACAAAGCTACCTACGGAATAAAATACTCCATACTCTGTAGAGAGTCAACTTAAAAGTTCAAGAAGAGGGGCTGCCCACACTGGGTGGTTTGAGATTGGCGAAGTGCTGCTCCTTAAACTTGAAGTCTTTTATAGTGATAGTATGTAAGGACAATGCTCGAACGAATAATAGTAAATTCTACAAACACTAAAAAAACTGTCCACATGTTGTCTTTGAAATTTCGTCGCTTTGCTGGCCTAGGTCCATTTTTCGATTTTAGATGGCACACCATGGTACCCATTAAAGAAGCCATGCGGATCATAATCCTTCTTCAGCTTTGTAAGGCGCTCATGACGCCAGGACTCATATCCGTAAAGGGCTGACAACGGTTCATTGCCGTGACCATAGTTCTGGTAGACGTGGAGCTTGTCATATCCGGATTTAGCGGCGAATTTGTCTCGCCAAGTGCGGACAAAATGATCGACTGGCCTTGCTACGCTGTCATCCTTGTACGACCCAATGAGATCGACGATATTGTGAAAGTATTTGCGGTGGGGGAAGGCGGAATAGTCATCGGGGAGCGCCTCGACGCCCTGGACCGGGAAAGTCTCGACCATCATGGCGGTTCCGTTGGCCGCGGGGTTCTGCTGCAAGAACTTCTCAAACTCGTTGCCGAACTCGACCCACGTTGGGAGATCAAGGGTCCTGGTATTTACGCTCTGTAGATTGTACCGTAGACCAGATGTGCAGGACAATGGGATGAGGCCCAAAACGGACTTGGTAGGCAGCTCTTCCCACTTCAGCATTTGCTCTTGCAAGCTCAAACTGTAAGGCGAGAAGAGCTTGGTGTATTTCTGTCCCTCCTCCATAGGCCCAGAGTACACGACGTTGACAACCATGTTGAGCTGCAATGATCAGCAAGATACTATGAGTACAAAACGTTGGTGGTTTTGTACTTACCTCGGCCGTCGCAGCATTTAATGATAAGAACATAAGGAGAGACAGCTTCTCATTCAACGCCGGAGTTGTCAGATTGTTGACAACCTCCATGACCTTTTCGATTGAGCTCTTAGCGAATACCATGTCTGCATTATAGTGGAAGCCTCCATGAGTCGCAGGCCAAGTCTCGTATGTGGACTCATAAACTATGCCATAATTCTGGCCAGAGCCTCGGATGCCCCAGAATAGATCCTGGTGTTGTTGGTCGGATGCTTCAATGATGGTGCCATTCCACAGCACTAAGCGGACCTTGCGAAGAGCGTCGCTGGTCAGCCCATGCAGGCCTTGGAGGCGGCCCAAACCGCCGCCGAGCATGGCGCCCGTTGCACCGACGCAGGGACATGAGCCCACAGCTGAGACATTGTTAGCCGGAACATGGGGTAATGCTAATTAAAATGTGGCATACTCAGTTCTCTTCCGGCAGCACCCACAGTATTGATCAAGTCGCTGAAATAAGCGCCCGTGCCAACAACGACTGTGCCGTCGGGTTTAAGGTTGACATAATTGAAGTTCTCCAGGTTGACCATGACGGCATCCCGAACCCACTGGAGAGTTGGAGAATATCCGTGTCCTCCCGACCTGGCCAGCCACGGCAGGTGCTTTTTGGACATGAAGTGGAGCTAAACGCCGCACCAATTAATTTCCATGATCACAGGGGATGATCAGAATGTACTTACACCTGATGAGAGATCGTGTTCGTTCTTCGGGAGAAACACTTTGTAAAACGTCGGGGCTTTGTATGTCGACCACCGTTCCGTTTTATTCTCAAACTCTGGCCAGGAATCGCCGTGAACCAAACCACTCAATTCCTCAGGCCACACATGGTCGTGAAATGGAGAGATACCCCGCGGATCAAAGTGTTCAGTGGGCAACGGCGTGCCCGACACAGTCTGGACGGCGGCCAGCAGCGCCGACAAGCCCTGCGAAATCGCGAAACGGACCATTTTTGTGTTCAAGAACTGGCTCAGGATGGCGTACCAGAGATAGTATGCATAAAGTACCTACAATACAGGATGGCCGCCCGTTTTATATGGGGTTCCTTGCGCTGTCCGCCGGCCCTTCAAGCAGCTGAATGCTTCTAAGCTTCCAGTGCTGAGGGATTGATACCCCTGAGCTAAAAATATAATCACGATCTCGTGGGGACTTGCCATCCCTGCGAAGCCCCCTGAAATGATGAACTCGGACCTGTATGTGGCACGTGGGGGCTAAGGCTTGAACCAACAGGTTTGAGCTACCAAGCTGGAATGCTTGTCTCCGCGTGGCTTATGTCGAGTGTGTATGGTGACTCGGGTCCGGTGATGGAGGTTTGGACTCGGGTCTGTAACGTGAGATAACGACTTGGACGAGCACCTGCGGCATAGAGCCCGTAGGTGCTCGGAAAACCAAAATAATATGAATTCTGTTGGTTGCCGGAAGTGTCTTATCAAATAGACAGACCGAGCGTCTTCCCAAATTCAGTTCGAGATTGCACACACTTGTCCGCTGACGTACAACACTGCCAGTCTTTGAGATCCGAATACTCCCCGTTCTCAGTCTCATCTTCATACTAAAATAGAAAAGCAGAGAAGACAACAACGAGATGAGCCCTAGCGCAATCCCAGCACCGTCCGCCGGCAAGACGGTCGTTGTCACGGGCGCTGCTAAAGGCCTGGGCCAGGCCGCCGTCGTCGCCTTTGCTGTAGCGGGAGCTGAGCGTATTGCCCTAGTGGACAGTTTAAGTACTTCAGATACCGTTGAAAGGGCTTCCCAGGCCGCTGCAGAGGCTGGTAGGCCAGCACCGGAGCTGTTACCTTTGCAGCTCGAAGTTGGCGATGCCGCTAATGTCGACGCCGGGGTTACCGAGATCCGCTCGAGATGGGGATATGCCGATATTCTCATCAACACGACAGGTCACATGTCTCCGAATGAACTGAAGCGACAATCTCTAGGAGCCAGCGAAATTGATGTGTGGTGGAAGATGTGGGAGGTTAGCGTCAAACATGCGTTCGTGGTCGCTCACGCTCTGCTGCCGCTTGTGCTGAAGGGAGCCGAAAAGACGATTGTCAATGTTATTACGGCCAACTCCTCTTTGCTCAAATCCACATCAGGGGCGCATGGTTTGTCTGAGTTGGCCATGATACGTCTCTCCGAGGGTCTGATGGTCGACCACAGGGACGAGGGACTGTTGGCATATTCGCTGCAGCCGGGTCACTATGAGGCGGAAGACATGCAGGAATCAGTGAATCTGAGTAAGTAGAAATAATATCCAGGAACATGGGAAGGGAGGCTGACTTGGGACAAATCGGTTTGGTGCGTTGATTAGAACTGGCGAGCGAAGCCCTCGTTTACTTGGTCAGCGAACGCCGCGAGTGGCTGGGTGGCAGACACATTGATTGCGGGAAGCATATGCGTGCTGTTATTTCTCACGATGACTGGGATGCGCACAATGACTTGCTGAAGCTTACCACATCGGTCAATAAGATTCCCGTGGCCTGTGGGAAGGGGAGGGGCCGTGTGCCAAGGAGTAGCTACTGATGAAGCTCTGGAAATCCGGGCATGTTGCCGATGTCATGGATGTTTATGATGACTCTTCATTCCTGTCTTAACTAAATGAATCCTATGATGAATCCTTGCAAATTATCATAATTGAGTACGGAGTAGTTATGTCAGAGAATTCTATTGCATGCTTCCGGGCCGAAAGCAGTGGCCTGGGACATTTCCACAAGCCCTGGTCACGTAACTTACAAGACCCAAGGTCCAACTAGTTAGTTAACCAGTTAACCACTAGATAACTAGATAACTAGTCGTTGGCAACCGGATATACAGGCATAGGGGGCCGAGTCACTGCGCAAAGGATATAACTATGGGATGTACTCCGTGGTCATGTGTGCAAGTTCCGTAATTTGCGCAGGCTGGCGTGCAGGCGGCTGATCGGGTGCCATCGATCGGCACAACGACTTCCCAAAAAGGAAAACAATTCTGATTGGCCAGGCAAATCAACCGAGACGCAGAGCACGTGTGCCGGTGCTGATTGGCTCATGAGACGACCTGATTGCAGGGGTCCCCTGCGTGCCTGTTGGGATTGGCCCTGGGATTGCTCGGGGTTGCTTGAGGCTGGTTGAAGTTGCTTGAAGACGGAGTAAATGAAACGCAAGCCCAACATGTGCTGATAAAGATATAAAAGGAAATAAGAGGCTATCATTTAGAGAAAATGGAGTTCTGTCCCTCGTGCTAACATCGGGTTATCAAAAATTCACGGTTTCCGTTCCTTTTCAGCTGTTCCATCCGAAGCGTACCCCATAGTTACCTGACTTGCCCCCCTGTCCACATCCCCCGCCCCAACCACCGCAGTTAACAGTATACAGCAACTCCTTGGCAGGCACATACGCCGACACTACCCAAGATGGTGATGCTCCGATTGACCGCCGAACAGTACCAGAAGCTGCCGATTCTGGTAGACGAGAAGACATGCATAGGCAAGACTTATATCATCACGGGCGGCAATTCTGGCCTGGGCCTCGAGACAGCGCGACACCTTGTCGCGGCATCAGCCAAGTGCGTCGTGCTGGCCGTGCGGAATCTGAAGGCGGGAGAAGCTGCTAAGAGCGACATTGAGAAGACGACTGGCCGCAAGGGAGTTGTCCAGGTACGTCTGCTGCAAGGCACTCAGGACTATCACAAAAGACTGACACCTACAAAGGTACGGCATATAGACATGTCGACCTACGCGTCCGTCCAGGGTTTCGTAAAGAAGATAACAAACGAGCTCGACAGGATTGATGGCCTCGTCTGCAACGCCGGGCTCATGATCGATGCGTGGTCGCAGTCCGAAGGCATGGAGACGAGCATGTTTGTCAACGTCATCAGCACTGTGTTCCTTGGCGCTCTCATGATGCCTAAGCTCGAAGAGTGTGCCAACAAGTTCAACATCAAGCCCACTATTGTCTTCATTGTCAGTGTCCTCGGGTATACCGTCAAGAGCGAGATGGACAAGAGCCGCAACGGCGTCATCTTTGACGGCCTCAATGACCGGAAGCGGGCCAATATGGATGCGAGGTGAGATTTACACTCTGATTTTCATCTTCAGGCTCTTGAGAAATAACATGTGGTCAAAGATACGGACTCACCAAACTCGTGGAAGAGTGCGCTGTACGCCAGTTTGCAGCCCTTTGCCCCGTCGAGCGCACAGGCGTCGTCATAACCATGGTCGCACCTGGTCTTTGCAGCACTGGCCTAGGCCGCGACGCCCGAACCTTCACGAAAATCATGCACGAGACGGTCCGGGCCATGATGGCACGAACCGCGGAGGTGGGCAGCCGCACCATCTTACACGGGTTAGTGGTGGGCGAAGAGGGCCACGGCAAGCTGCTGTCCGGTTGCAAGATCAAAGAGTTCTGGGTGCCCACGTGGCTCACCAACCAGGAGGGCCGGAAGCTTCAAAAAGGCATCTGGGACGAGCTCGTCTCCAAGCTAGAGTCTGTGCAGCCCGGCTGCATCTCACAGCTCAAATAGAGCGTTTTGTGTCATTCTTTTCTGAGATCGGCGTATAATTGAGATCCACCGCTTCTAAAACTGCTTTCCGCGCGGAGAAACAACCTGTGTAGTTAATTTTAGGTTTCAGACTATTAATACCACCCGTTGGGCTATTCCTTGCTTCTTTGGAATCGCACGGAGCAGCTAAAATGGCGGAGTAACCTGCCAAGTCACGGATATAAAGCTTACCCCACGCAGTCCAAGACCCTCTTATATCCCACAACGTTGACGTCGCATTGCCGTTTCCGGACATACGACCTTCCAGAAAAAGCATAATGAAATGATTTTAAGGCGCCTAGGATGCCAACCAACTGCATATCGCCACCAACATTGCGGCTGATGCCCGCGAAATTGCGTATTGCAGGCAAAAAATTGATCCATTTTATGCAGAAGCACAAATGACAAGGGCCAGTGCTGAATCTTACTGCTAACCCCTGATCTGCAATCGTCAGTTCTTTAGCGTTATGCATTTGATGAAAGGCTGTGCATGGAATTCAATGACCCCCCTTTCCACAAACCCAGTACCAACAGCCAAGTTCTGCAAGCACTCGCTGGGACGAAGAAGTTGGTGCCCAGGATGACACCGAGGCGAAGGCGACGGGCAGCTGGTAAATATCAACCGAGTTGATTCTAGGAGATTGTTGGCCAATAGAATCTCTATGTAGCTAATGAGGATGCCTGACCTATTGGTTCTTGAGCCGCCATAGAGAAGATTCTTTAACAACATGGTATTGATACTGGTTGGAATTGGTTTTAGAGAGATAGCAGGGACCCCTCGATAGGCCATCTGGCGCGCCAGGCAGTAAGCAACTGCTCCTGCAGCTGAAGTGAAGAGCTGAAGGACCTAGGCACCGCTAACGATAGTGAGGCGGTTCGTGTCGCCGTACTATATATTCAGATTCTCACCCGCGGGCCGGGTAAGAACGAAAGATAAGCTAATCAATAATATTGCATATTAGTTTTTGTGCTCGCGGTATAGTCAGAGATGCCTCCAATTCGAGAAAGACGATGGTGGACGAGCCAGGAAGATGACATACTGAAGAATGCGGTGCAAGCGCAATGTACCAACTCCTACCAACTCGATGGCATATAATGCAATGATTTTCCGAGCTAATGTCAAGGCCCACTACACAGCATGCAAGAACGGCAGCGTACAGAATTGGAACGAAATTGCGTCGATATTAATCGGACGCACCAACAAAGACTGCCGCAAGCGATGGTCAAAGATACAGGTCGACATTCAAAAAGGGGGATGGAAACGGGACGAAGATGAGAGACTGCAGCACGCAGTACAGCAGCTAGGGTTCAAGTATGTTCTTTCCCGTCCTTCCGCCTCTGCGTTCAAAAGTGCCATGTTGGTCCGGCTGTTGGTGCTGACTGTCATCGCAGATGGTCTCGCGTAGCCGCCATGGTGCAGCGCCGCAATGCAGACCGTACGTTACAAGCCAGCTTACTGAAATCGTTCGATCGAATGTCCCTACTGATATCGTATGAAAGCAGAGTGCGCAAAGCGCTGGCAACAAGTGCTGAGACCCGACCTGAATCACACGTCGTGGACCCCTGACGAGGATGAGAAACTGTTGGCGGCCATTGCAGTGTACGACAACAACTGGAAGCAAATTAGCCTGGCCGAGTTCCCGGATCGTTCCACCCACGACATACGGAATCGGTGAGTTCTTAGCCTTTCATCTGCGCAGAGCACAAGTTGACCCCTTCCAAAGGAGCCGCCTTCTTGACCGTAGGCGCCGGAATACGAGTACCAGGGGACCTAAACCCGAGCAACTACAGACCCCAGGTCCAAAAGAAGACGAAATGGTGTTATGCAGAGACGAATATGCTGATGATAACACCCGTGATTTCAGACCCGAATACGAATATATCGACGGCCGAGACGTACTGGTTGACCTGGATCTCGGAGATGGGTCCTCTAGTGCTGACAACTTTCAAAATACTCACGGGTCTCTCATGACACCAAATAGCTCTGGTATCATGTTCGACCAAAACTGGGCTGGATCCACAAAAAGCATACAGAGTCACCAGGGGCTCTCCGTATCAGATAATGATTGGCTTTCCCTGCGCAATCCGTTCGACGGCTTATCCTCGACCGCGTCTGGCTCCCAGCTTCCGTGGTGGGAAACTGGTCCTGCGGATCAACACTGTTTTCCCAGCTCGGTGACATCGGATGCTGGGGTCTTTGAAGTGTCCGGTGAAGCTAGAGACATCGATGGTATGGGCGGACTATACGGTGATCTGGATATGAGTTTAGGAATGGCTGGTGGTGATACTGTTTTGCAGAACGGGCAGAAGGGGAGCGTCAACGTGACCTTGGATCAAGTGGACCCAGATGTGGCAAACGAAATCATGGGCATCGTGCTCAAGCACAGCGCAGGTCTCGAGATTCGGTGCGTCGTCAACAGCAAATGAAGCGGTTTCGCTGGAGGTCCTCCTGTTCGATTCTAAATTATCTCGACGATTCTAATTGGTCCAAACACGAGTTCGCACTGTTTGTATAGTTATACTAGTTAGCTTCTTTGGGGCAACCCCTGGCCTGGTTAGCCGAACTTCACCCCGCACAAAACTGAGATATGCTAAAAAATATCCCGACCGTTGAGTAAAATCCAACAACCAAACTACAGATGTCCAGGGGACTGAAACAATCACACTGAGCTGCGAAATGAGAAGAATCTCTAGTAGTCATGACACCCCTGCCCTGTGAACCACGCCCGTTCTCAAAGAAAAACATGACGGATGAAATATCATGGGCCATTGCTGTTGGTGTGCTCAGGCCGGACCCGAGTTCGCTTGGCGTCCGTGTGTCACCATCCATCCATGCTTGACGTGTGCTTCTTCTGAGCGGGGATTTAATCAACGACGTTGAGACCCTGGGTAGCGCCACGATATGTACTGCTTATGGTGTTATTACAGTTGGTTTTCTCCTGGCAAATCCAACTTACCCATCCGCACACCTGAACACCCTGTTGAGCCGACCGCTTCTGCATCCCAATGGCTGCCTTCATCCCACCCCAGGTGAACCTGGATGTCACCGCCAATAACGGCATACGAACACTCCCAGACTTGGTCGATTTCCATGGCAAACACAACCCGCAGCATCTATTCTGCATCCAAACAACACGAGACCATGACTTCGTGCCAGTGAGCTATGAGAAGCTGCAACGTGCCATCGTACGCTGCCAGGCCAGGCTCAAAGGGGCGGACACCAATCTTCATCCGCCCACAGTTGATGTAGACGGCCATGTGACTAAATGCGCTCCGGTTGCCATATTGATGGAGAGCAATGTCGGACTGGCAATCTACGTCCTCGCATGCATGGGCATGGGTGTGCCAGCTGTGCTTTTGTCGACACGATTGAGTTCGTCTGCTGTGCGTCATCTCCTTCAGGAAACGGGTGCGAAAGTTGCCATAGTCTCTTCTCGGTTACAACCTCTCGCCTCTGAAGCCATATCTCCCTCAGACGGGACAACCGGGGATGAGCCAAACGGCGATGGCGGAGTGACGATTCGCGTCGCAGCTGAGTGGGAAACGCTTCTGGAGGAAGAGGACGCCGCAGATGAAAGCCAACCTGTGTATGCTGCACTCACGACCCATTTTATATCGGAACAGGATCGTCAGGTGATCATCCTCCATTCTTCCGGGACATCAGGGCTGCCGAAGCCGATACCCTGTTCACATAAATATTTCTTGGGTTATGCGACATGCCACACCTTTACCTCCGACGGCGAGGCCCACGGTCTGACTGTCTCGACGCTGCCACTATTTCACGTTAGGTTTCAACAGGTGCTATTGAACATTGAATCTCGAACTAACCTTTCAACAGGGTTTTGGCTTTGTGGTAATCTGTCTCTCGCTAGGTGCTGGAAAGACAGTGTGCATCCCCCCACCCTCAACGGTACCCAACGGCGCATCGGTTGTTACCCTCCTGCAACATTCTGGTGCGAGCGCACTGGTAACTGTGCCATCCATTCTGGAGGAAATCGAAGGTCTTCCAAAAAATAAGGGGGTTGAAGCTCTCGCGAGATTAGATCTCGTTGTGTTCGGCGGCGGCATGCCAAAAGCATCGGTCGGACAACTGCTAAACGCTTCCGGCGTCAGACTGATCGGCCAGTACGGCGCTACCGAGACTGGCCCGATGACACCGTTCTTTATCCCGGGTAAGGGACACGACTGGCGCCGACTGAGATTGCGACGCGACACGCTCGGGCCACTTCAAGTTAGGCTGGATCGTGTCGACGCGGAAGCGGGTCAACCCTCTCAGCAAACTTTCGCGTACAGGCTAAGCATGGTGCCATTTGGCTGGAATCACCGTTTCGAGCTGCAGGATCTCATCGTAACCACAACGGAGTACACAGCGGACAGCGACATTTCGCGGCTGGACTTTTCCGTTGCCGGACGTACCGACGATCTGATCTGCCTGGCAACCGGTGAGAAAGTGAGGCCTACAATTCTGGAGTCGCTATTGAAACAACACGACGGGGTTCAAGACGCAATCGCATTCGGGGAAGGTCAATTCGAGCTAGGCGTCATTATTGAGACTACTGATGCGCTGAATCCCGACCATGTCGATCAATTCAAGGCTGCTGTTTGGCCTGCAATTGAGGAAGCTGGCCGTCAAATGGATGCTCATGCCAAAATCACGTCGCCGGCCGCCGTGTTAGTCGTGCCTCCTCGGGATCTCCCAAGATCAGACAAGGGAAGCATATTGCGCAAAGCGGTCGCGACGAAATACGCAGAAGAGATAGCCGTTGTATACCGCAACCTTGCGGTCGCTACATCACCAGCGCTAGACCTATCATTGCCGTTATCCAGCATCAGGGCCCTCGTGGCAGAATGCGTGGCATGGCAACCCAATGACGAGGACGATTTCTTTGCGCGAGGAATGGACAGCCTACAGGCAATGAAGCTTCGCAGACTGTTAAAAGGCTCGGTGCAAGCGACACACTCTGCATTTGGGTCCAGCGCAGACAATGTTCTGCCTGTTGCCAGTATTGTTGACGACTTTGTGTACCGGCACCCATCCATCCGCAGCATCGTGGATGCGCTTCTCCCCGGAAACGCTACGACTGATGGAACAGTCGACGAAATACAGTTATTCGAGCAATTGGTGGACAAATACACCAGTAGAAAAGATCACACACGAGACAAAAAAGCCGTCGTGGTGCTTACAGGCGCCACAGGAAGCTTGGGATCTTTTTTCTTGGCGCAGCTTCTCTCCAGTGACTCTGTCGGTTGGGTCATCTGTCTCAACAGGCCCGACAAAGCGGACGCATTGCAAGCTCAGAAAAGCGCCTTGAGCTCTCGGAACATCTCAGCGAGCGATGATGCTTGGGCCAAAGTCGACGTACATCAGGCCAATACAGCGTCCCAATGTCTTGGGCTAAACGAAGCAGACTATGAGAGACTGGCGACGGAGGTGACGCATATCGTGCACATCGCGTGGCCAATGAACTTTAAAATGGGCCTTCAGTCGTATGATACCTCATTCAAGACTCTGCGGAACCTGTTGGACTTGGCGCGTAATGCACGCTTTCGTAATCACACAAGGAAGCCGAGATTGCTGTTTATATCCTCCATCTCCACAGTCGGCAACTATTTACTCTCCTCTGGCCAAAAGCTGGTTCCCGAAGTTATTCCAGATGACCAAGCTTCGACCCTCGATCTGGGCTACGCCAAGGCCAAGCTCGTATGTGAGAAAATCATTCAGCGTGCGGCAAGTGACTATCCCGAGATCGAGGTCGGAGTGGTACGGGTCGGGCAAATTGCTGGAGCCAGCAGCGGCTACTGGAACGCTAACGAACATTTTATCGCAGTATGCGCTTCATCTCAGAAGTTGGGCAAGTTTCCTGATCTACGTGGAGTAAGTTAAGAAGCCGATTCTGATATACATGCCTGTATTTTCCGCACTAACATGCCTGTGCAGACATTGTCATGGCTACCAGTGGATCTTGCTGCTCAGGCTCTCGGTGAGATTCTGTTCCACGGAGAACCGCTGCAGCTAGTCTACCATCTCGAAAATCCTACTCGACAGAGTTGGGAACATACAGTCACTTTGCTGTCTAAAGAATTGCAGATACCCAGTTCGTCCATTGTCTCGTTCGACCAATGGTTAAACCATGTTGCGTCTGCACCTGGGCCGGGCAACCCTGCTGCAAATATCATTCACTTTCTGAGAAGTGACTTTCGTAGAATGTCGTGCGGTTCCGTAGTTCTCGACACAAGTGCCTCGCGCAGAGTGAGTCGAACGATGGCTTGTATGGATTCTGTGGGGGATGATTCTATACGGGCGTACGTGAACTACTGGAAAAGTATCAAGCTGCTTAAGTAGCAGTGGTGATTCAGCATGCTCTGTCTTGGAGTGGCTAGAAAGCAATCACACCTACAAATGAATAATGAAATTCTTTTATTCACTCATATCCTATTGGGCCTGGAACATAAATAATATCAACAAGTCAATTACCGCTCTTGCTAGTCAGGAGTAATGATTATATGCAGTCATTTCTTGTCAGAGTTGGGATCAGTGAACAGCAGCTCTGATGCCCCGGCATTAACTAGAGGATAGTTATTCTCTTTTGGCCTAGTTGGCCGAGGCTGCTGCTCACTACGATATCTCTCCCAACTACCTCGACCATTAGGCGAGATTCCGCAGTATACCAACAGATAATGTCTACCGATGCCATCAAAAATCACTTGTTCAGCTTTGTCCCAGGCAGAGCTGGGTCGAAAGATCATGGGGGTAATTTTTGTGGACCCGAGTCGGACGGGCTTTGGTCAGACCCGAGTTGGGAAGAAAATGTGCACCATGTTACCTGCATTCCCAGTCGAGTCTCACTCCCTAGTGCCACTAATGGACATGTGTCTTATACTATGACCCGTCGTCTCTTCGAGAGAGGCTTTGAAGGCGAGCATACCTAAAACACATAAGGGCGGGGGTTACGGACATTTTCTCTCGAGACTTAACTGGATACTAGGAAGTATCTTGGTGGTCTCTTCACATTTTAACTATATTTTCCCCTTCGCTCATCTCCTCCAACTCAAGGAGGGAAAGTCAAACATGACAGAAACGTTCGAGTCCAGGACAGAGGGAATGTCGCCCAACGCCATTGCCGTCGTCGGCATGGCATGCAGATTCCCCGGAGCCGACTCAGTCGAAGACTATTGGCGTATTTTGGAGATGGGTCAGTCCATGCTGAGCAAGCCTCCCAAAGACCGCTTCCCTTCAAACGAACATCAGCGCAGCACCGACAAGACAGTGTTCTTTGGCAACTATTTGGACAGCATCTCTAGGTTCGACAACCGTTTCTTTAAAAAGTCCGGCCGCGAGGCTGCGTCTATGGATCCGCAACAGAGACTTCTACTCGAAGTTTCGTACCAAGCCTTAGAGTCGAGCGGTTTCTTTGGTCCTCGCGAGTCAGACCCCGATGTTGGATGTTACATCGGAGTATGTGCGTCCGACTACAACGACAATGTGGCCAGCCATCCATCTAATGCCTTTTCTGCACTGGGTACATTGAGGGCATTTGTTCCGGGCCGGGTCAGCCATTTCTTCGGTCTCACTGGGCCGTCGATCGCCCTGGACACAGCATGTTCATCGTCGGCTGTTGCCATTGACGCTGCTTGCAAGGCCATTCTACATGGCGACTGCAAGAGTGCCATTGCTGGGGGTGTCTCCGTATTTTCGAGCCCTTTCTTCTATCAAAATCTATCCTCCGCATCGTTCCTCAGCCCCACGGGTGCAAGTAAGTCGTTTGACGCCAGCGCAGATGGCTACTGTCGTGGCGAGGGTGTCGGTCTCGTCGTCTTGAAACGTCTTTCGGACGCCGTTGCGTGTGGCGACAATATCCTCGGCACGATCCTTGCAACCGCTGTCCGCCAGAGCAGCAATAAAGTCCCCATCACCGTCCCCTACAGTTCATCACAGACAGACCTATACCGAAAGCTCCTCAGCACCGCTGGAATTACGCCGGAGGTCGTCACATATGTCGAAGCTCATGGTACGGGCACTCCCGTCGGCGATCCTCTCGAATTTGGTGCGATCAAAGAGGTGTTTGGCACCAAGTCAAGAACGGATCCTCTATACTTTGCATCAGTCAAGGGCAACATCGGACATACTGAAGGCGCCTCTGGAGTCGCTGGCCTTATTAAATCCATCTTGATGATGCAGAACCACGCCATTCCGAGACAGGTCCATTTCCAGTCTGCGCACCCCAAGATTTCGCTGGTACCGGGGCAGGTCTCCATTCCAACCGAAACTGTCCCGTGGACTGCAAAAAGACTTGTCGCATGTGTGAACAACTACGGAGCTGCGGGCAGTATTGCTGCCATGGTGGTCGAACAACCGCCATCGCAGGGTGTTTCGATCGTCACATCATGTGGGCTAAGAAAGTATCCCCTTGTCATCACCGCCAACGGCCCAAAGAGCCTCGGTGAGAACTGTGCAAAGTTGGCGGATTATGTGTCCTTGCTAAGTGGTCAATCTGTTTCAAACACAAACCTGCTCGCAGACTTTACATTCAACCTTAGCGATAGGCAAAATAGGACATTGCCCAACATGTTTGCAACAACAGTCTCTAGCCTATCCGAGCTAGACAGCCAACTCCGCGCAGCGGCTTCTAATCCCGACTCAGCTATCTGCCAAACTAACCCAAAGCCGAAACCTGTCGTTCTCGTCTTCGGTGGCCAGACGGCTCGCTCTGTGGGCCTGAGCAGGAGCGTCTATGAGTCATCGCACCTACTTCGCAGATATCTCGACGATTGCAACGATATACTAAAGGAGTTTGGTCATCGCGACATATACCCTGACATATTCAACGTGGCCCCGGTCCATGACGTGGTGTTACTCCACACGATGCAGTTTGCGCTGCACTATGCTTGTGCCCGATCATGGATTGCCTGTGGTTTGAAGGTCGACTGCGTTCTCGGCCATTCCTTCGGCCAGCTTGTCGCCTTGACCGTCTCCGGTGTGTTGTCGCTCGTCGACGGCCTCAAGTTAGTCTATGGGCGAGCGATGCTCATGCGTGACAGATGGACTTCTGAGAGAGGCTCCATGGTTGCCGTCGAGGCCGATCGCGCAACTACTATGAACATAATCTCTTCCGTACGGACAATGACATCGCCTTCTGGTTCTGGAATTGAGGTGGCGTGCTTTAATGGACCGTCAAGTCATGTCCTTGTTGGATCTTCTGCCGAGGTCGATGCTGCTTTGCAGGCCACGAAGACGACCAACGCTAAAGCGAAGGTCCTGGATGTGACGCATGGCTTCCATTCGCGGTTCTGTGACCCCATTCTCCCAGCACTGGAGAAACTAGCGCAGGGTCTTACATTTAACAAGCCCGAAATCCCCCTCGAGACTTGCTCCGATGGGGAGTCCTGGTCCGAGGTTACTGCCAAGCTGATCGCTGAGCACACTCGAACACCTGTTTACTTTGAGGAGGCAGTCAAGCGGATCGAGGCGCGGTTTGGCGCATGCACATGGTTGGAAGCTGGATCCAAATCTTCAATCACCAGTATCGCGCGCCGTGCTTTGTCCGACCTCAAAGACCATTCGTTCTACCCAACCAACTTGTCTCGAGATGATGCCATGAGCGCCTTGGCAGACACAACAGTAAACCTCTGTAAAAACGGTCAACATGTTCAATTCTGGCCATTCCACCACATCCAACGTCAAGAATACCGGCCTTTGAACTTGCCGCCTTACCAATTTGAGAAGAATGAACACTGGCTCGATTTCGACCTACAGGCAGGAAGCGGCTCTGAGCCAACTTTGACGCTGTCCAAGAAGTCTGAATCGGCCATCGCCGAGTCGGAGCCAGAGCCAGAGCCGATTCTTATCAAGTTCTCGGGCTTTCAAGACATTGGCAACGGCCAGAAACAGGCTGTATTTGCTGTTGACCCGCGTTCTGAGGAATGGAGAGTACTCGTTGCCGGTCATTCCGTGTTGCAAGAGCCTCTATGCCCGGCAACACTGTACATTGAGCTGGTTCTTCAGGCGGCTAAGAGTCTGGCAAATATCAACAACATGTCATCTGCCCCATTCGCCCGCGTGGATGATCTCGAAATGGCTTCTCCCCTGGGTATGAGCCAGGACAAGATCGTCCAGCTTGTGTTCAAGCCGTCCGATGCTACCGGTCGGAAGTTCAACTTCTCCTTTCTTTCACAAAACCGCTCTGGGAAGTCTATTCCTTTGCAGGAACACGCCGTCGGCAAATGCGAAATTACTCCAGACGACGATACAACTGTCACCGCGGAGCTCGAGAGGACCAGGAAGCTCCTCCAACACATGCAGAACCAAAACCATGCTCAGAGATTTGCCAACATGGCCTCGCAACCGGGTGGTGAGGCAGTCTACGGGTCTGTCATCTACAAGATATTCTCCAGGGTAGTCCAATACCACGGCTTCTTCCAAGGCGTTCGAAGGCTCGCAAGCACGGGCGATGGCGCCGTGGCTGCCGAAATATACCTACCCGACAATCAGCCGGGATTCACAAATGATCTTTTATCTTTGCCTATAGCCATCGACAACTTCTTCCAGGTTCCGGGATTGTTCGCAAACTGCTTGGCACCTTGCCCGTCAGACGAGGTCTTCGTCTCTACCCATGTCGACCGCATCCAGTTGTCTCCCGAATTTGGCAAGCGACAGGCTGAGGGCAGCAGTCGTGGTTGGAGCGTTTTTGCCATGTCTACCTCCATCAACGAGAAGGAAAGCAGTAATGATATTTTTGTCACGGACAAGGATACTGGCCAACTCGTCTTCGTCGCCTTTGGAGCAAAGTTCAGCAGGGTGAAGACAGCAACACTAGCTAAGATCTTGTCTCGCGCCAACCCCAAGGCGACGTCCGCGTCTGTAAGAAATGAAACGACTCGAAGAAGTCTGGTTGATACCACCAAAGCTCCAGCATTTTCAGCTGTGTCGAAGCCTTTAGCCGTGATGCCGAGTCAATTGCAACAGCCTTTACAAGCCCAGCAACTGCCCTTACGAGAACCTACGCTTCGGGCTGATGCAACGACTACGAAAAGGATTTCATCGCCATCGCTATCGCCACCTGTCATTCACGCGAGACCTCAGTTGCCGAGCGTCGAAGAGGAGCTCCGACAAATGCTCAGCAAAATGTCCGATGTGCCCGCGGATCAGTTCCAAACGAACGTTACGCTGGACCAACTCGGCATCGACTCCCTGATGGCCACAGAAATCGTATCAGAGGTTCAAGAGGTCTTTAACATATCGATACCGCAAAATGATCTTTCTGACTTGCAAACCTTTGGATCTTTGTGTTCATACCTAGATAACCATGAGAGCCGACGAGGGTATGTCGATGAACTAGATCAGCCACCTCGAGCCAACCTTCTATCTCCTGTCCCATCTACGCTGGCCGTCACATCAATCGCAGAGCAAAATACTGTCCCCGAGATTGAGATTGAGCAAACCACATCAGTGGCTAGAATAGTGGCTAGAACCTCGGACATGTTGCACAATGAACAACAACAAGAGCTGGTCGCACAACTGGCTGGTTTGCTGGGTACTCATCTTGAATGTCCAGCTACGGACTTCGATCGCTCAACGAATCTCGTGGACCGCGGTCTGGATTCTCTCCTCAGCATGGAGCTCATGAGCGACATCGAAGAAATGTTTGGTGTTTCAATTGATCCATCGCTTCTATTGAGCGAGAGCACCTTTGGGCACCTCGCCGACATCCTCGTCACCTCGGTCACTTCTCTACCATCCGCAGGCAGCACGAATTTAAGCACGGTCGCTTCCACGCGGGCACAGTCAACTGGGACCACGACACCGGGCACCATCCTTGACGATATCGTCGACGGCGGTGATATCTTGAAAACGGCGACCAGGGTACAGTCTGCTTTGACAACAGGTGTCCTCAATAGCTCACCCCAGGCATTTGAAAATATCAAAGGGAGTTTTGACAAGTATGCCGAGCAATATAAGTTCAGTGACTTCTATACCAAAGTCGCCGACAAGCAATCAGACCTGGTACTAGCCTACGTGGTCGAAGCCTTGGCCGATTTGGGTGTCGATCTGAGGACGCTTAGGCCAGGAGATCAGATCCCACGAATCTCCGTGGCAGCCAAGCATGAGCGCATGATCAACGTCTTCAATGAAATCCTCCGCTGCGGCAAGCTAGCCGACTACAGCGGCAATGGATACGTCCGCTCAGATGCGTCCGTAGATACAATTCCATCAAGCGTCCTGTACAAGGATATCCTGGCACAATTCCCTCAGCACGCCAAAGAACACATGCTACTGAATCTATGTGGCTCTGACATGTCCAAACTCCTCACCGGTAAGATGGATCCTCTAGCAGTGCTATTCGGAAACAAAGCCAACCGGGAAATCTTGGAGGATGTGTACACCACGGCTCCAATGTTTGTGATCCACTCGCAGCTGCTCACGGACTTCCTCGAGAAAGCACTGACCAAATCCTCTCCCGGACCTGATGGTAAATTCCACATCGTGGAGTTGGGAGCCGGAACTGGTGCCACGACACGCTGGATCGTGGACCGACTGGTGCAGTGCGGGATACCCATCGAGTACACTTTTACCGACATCTCTTCTGCACTCGTCACGGGCGGTAAGCGCAAGTTTGCTAGATATGACTGCATGAAGTACGGCACCATCGACATCGAAAAGGAGCCACCCACCCAATATCAGGGACAGTTCGACATTGTGCTTGCGACCAACTGTATCCATGCAACCAGCAACCTCTACAACTCCATGGGAAACATCAACAAGCTGTTGCGGCCCAACGGTTTTGTGTCCCTGGTTGAGCTGACTACTAGGAATTACTGGCTGGACATGGTCTTTGGCCTCCTTGACGGATGGTGGCTGTCCGATGACGGACGACCATACGTACTCGCGACCCCCGAGTTCTGGGACAAGACAATGCGACAGGCCGACTTTCAGCATGTGTCATGGACGGGCGGCCACACACGCGAATCAGAGGTTGTGAGAGTTATCACCGGGTTCAAGCAGCCCGTGCAAGACCCATCCTTGTTTTGTAGTGTACCGCAGGAGAAGACTGGGAACGTTGAGACGGTTGTATTTGCACACGCAGACAAGAATCTTCCACTGAGGGCCGATATCCACTACCCCTCGCCGCAGAAGGCGGCCAGGCATGATACCTGGGTTACTGGTACGGTATGATTCGCGTTACCTTTTTACAAATGTGCAGGCTGGAGCTGACATTGCTTTAACATAGGCTTAGTGATTCACGGAGGAGGTCATGTAATGCTATCGCGTCAAGATGTTCGACCACGTCAAATGCAACTCCTGCTTGACAATGGTATTTTGCCTATATCCGTGGATTACAGACTCTGCCCGGAGACAACTATCCTGGAGGGACCGCTTGTCGATGTCGCGAACGCATATGCCTGGGCACGGAACTCGCTACCATCTCTGAACTTGACAAAGACCCGTGTCAATAAGAAGCTCGATCGCAGCAGGGCTGTAGTCATCGGCTGGTCGACTGGTGGTACGTTAGCCATGTCTTTGGCTTGGACCTCGATACCACGCGGAATCTCTCCCCCAACGGGCATCCTTGTCTTTTATTGTCCGACCGACTACGAGGATGAGTTTTGGCGGAAGCCCAATGTACCAGAGCACTCTGACACGTTCGGCAACGAATCATACAATGTCATCGACGGGGTTCACCCTGCTCCCATCACAGCATACAACGTGCCCCCCAAGATCAAGGCGGCAGCAGGATGGATCGCACCTAAAGACCCTCGCAGCCGAGTCGTTCTCCACATGAACTGGCACGGACAGACGCTCCCTATCCTTTTTCGCGGGCTACCGGCAGGGCCGAGCGTGCCACAGCAGGCTGCGGCAGGCTTCAATCGCCTGGAACAACCGCCGAGAGAAGACATTATCCAGGCCAGTCCATACGCACAGATCCTTCAAGGGAATTACAAGTCGCCAACTCATATTGTGTTTGGCACCAAGGATGATCTAATTCCATGGGAACAGGCTCAGCGGACGTTTACCGCGATGAAAGACGCCGGCATCGAGTCGGGGCTTACCATCGCGCCTGGGCAGCCTCACCTGTTCGATTTATACCGTGATCCCGATGGTAGTCGCTGGGGTTATGTCATGGAAGGCTATAATTTTTTGCTTCAAAGACTGGGGAAGGAAATTGTTTGAGACAGTGATTCGCGGTAATTGTATGGTTGTTAGACGGATTGGCGGCCGCTTTGTAGAACTTTGGCGTATAGATTACTAGGATTTAGAACGGAATAGAATATCTCACGATACTAGATCATGTTCCTGCTTCTCTCCCCTAATACTAACCATGAAAATTTGGCATATGGCTCAATGGCTAGTCTGATAGTATGTTTCGGGCCTTATAATTGAGGCTTAACTAGCTGTTGGGACCCGAGTTAGTTACATTGCTGTGGCCGCCAAGCCAGACCCAAGTGATCGAAGTTTGACTGCACATAAGATTCAACAAGGTACACTTCGAAGGCTAGTGTGAGATGCGCCAGATTAATTGAAACCATAGATATTAATGGTAAATCGCAGTTGTGCCGGGTTTGAATTTGTTTGTAGATCTCAAACGACCTCTGATAAACACCATGCAACTAGCACGTCTTTGTTTGGTTCTCGATTGCAAACCCTGCCGACTGGCCGAAATCGCTTCCCTATTAGCGATACTAGTGATTGCATTCAATCTTGTCCGATCATGGCTTCGCTTGAAACATATTCCTGGGCCACGGGTTGCAGCTCTGACGAACCTCGTCCGACGATTCTGGGTCACGACTGGTGATGCGCATCAGATACACACTGACATTCACCGCAAATATGGTACTGTGGTGCGCGTCGGGCCCAATGCAGTCATGGTATCTCAACCTAGGGCCATTAACACAATTTACGGGTTCAAGGATAGGCTTGAAAAGGTATGTCGCGGCCCGATTGATTCAATATATGCTTATAATACCCGCGCAGTCGGAATTTTACGACTCAATCATGCCGAGAATTAAGGGCGGAAAGCTCCCAGATATTTTTGCAACACGCGATGAAGACATTCATCGGCGGATGAGAAGGCCTGTTGCCCGTTTGTTCTCAGTTACCAATTTGACAACGTTTGAGCCGGCGATGACATCCACTATGGAACATCTTTTCTCTCGTCTGGATGAATTGTATGCGAACAAGGACATTGACTTTGATCTTTTCCGCTGGATTCAATTCTTCATGTTCGATGTCCTTGGCGAAGTCACTTTTTCTCGGGAGCTAGGTTGCCTGGAAAAGGGTGAGGATGTTGATGGCATCATCGCAAACATCTGGGCCTACTTCAGGCAGGTTGCCGCAGTACGTGTCCATCCCCACCGTACTCCGAATTCATTATTAGACTGCTTCGGGTATTGTTGCTGACCACAATTTCAGAATACCCAAATGCCTTGGCTTGATTATCTCTGGAGAGACAATCCGCTAGTACCCGGCTCGACTAAGAGAAACCCGCTGGCCGAGTTCGGGTTCGCTCGAATCATGGAACGAACGGGCTTGAGCGAAGATGAAAAGGAAAAGTTCGGCCGGAGGGATTTCCTCTCATGTTTTCTCGAGGAACAGGCCAAGGATAACACCCTGCCTCACTTGTAAGACGCCCAAATCAGAGCCACTCTCATGCAAACATGAATTGACGAATGCGACAACAGGTTCGTTCCCACCTGGGTAAACTCTAATATCGTGGCCGGTGCAGACACGACCAGTATCCTGGCCAGCGCCGTCATGTATCATCTTCTAAAAAATCCTTCTTCACTCGCCAGTCTCAAAAAAGAAATCGACGATGCCGCAGAAAAAGGCCGCCTCTCCAGACACGTAACATGGAAGGAGTCCAAAGACTTGCGGTATCTGGATGCCTGTGTCAAAGAAGCCACTAGAATGCACCCTCCTTTCGCCCTCCCCTTTGAGCGCATAGTACCAGAGGGTGGCCTGGAGGTCGATGGTTGTTTTATTCCCTCAGGAACCAGAGTCGGAATAGTAAGAACATCTAGAGTCTTGACAATCAACGAAGAAGTTTGACTCCTAACATTTCTGTGACAACATAGAACCCTTGGGCAATGCATCGTGAAGAATCGATGTTTGGTGCCAATCCTGACGAATGGCGACCCGAACGCTGGCTGTGCAGCGAGGCCAATCATCAAGAAATGTATAATTCCCTTTTAACGGTAAGTTCACATGAAACTCGACCACTTTCAAGTCCTCCAGAAGTGGTTATAGACGGCTCACTCTGCAATATTCAGTTTGGCGCCGGTCATCGAAGCTGCCTCGGTAGGCACCTTGCCTACTTTGAGACTTACAAACTCGTTCCATCTTTGTTGCAACAGTATGATGTAAGTATGAGGCCAATGCTGTTATTGCGGAGTCTGATCTAATAACCTCCAAACAGATTGAACTTGTAAGCCCTGTTGGCGACTGGACAGTCGAGAACAAATGGCTTGCCAAGCCGTCTGGGTTCCAGGTCAAGATCTCATCCCGCAACTCTTTGTAAATATAGACTGTTATAGCATTTCATGAGATGGATAACATAATTTTTCCACGGTGTCCTGGCAGTTATCGGTGGCAGTTTGGTTTGCTAGAGCAGCTCCATTACCAATATTAGCGATTGTGCCAGGAGGGCTTGCTTTGTCCTGGCGTTGCATACATAGCTCAGCCACCACACCATGCACTGTCATTCAGTAGAACCTAATGCCCTGGGGCTTCTCTTGGAGCTGTTTTCATTCCTTGTAATGGTGGGTGTCTGTGGGCTAGGTTTCTCATGCGGGATCCGGACCCGAGTTACTAGGATCTTACCCCATGCATGCCATCTGCGGCCCACCAAGACATGCCTTAAAGTTCCGACGTTAGCAAGGTTGGACAGGGTTCCAGTGTTTAAACCATACCTGTAAATCGCATAGCGAGATAACTCGGGCCCTTGCAGGCTCACTCCCATCAGCGCTGCTAAGACAGGCCTGCGGTCTATATACTTGACCACACTCGCTGAAGCACTCGCGACCCCTACAACGAAGTGTTTTTTTCAGTATTATCTCCGCTCTACTCTCGAGAAGATGCCAGCTCTTACCACACTGCCGCCGGCCCAGGCCACACCACCGCTCAAAGTTTGGAACTCGCTAGTGAAAAAATGTCTTCCGCAAGCAGAAAATAAAGATGTCGAGTTCTGGTGGAACATCACCGGATACCATCTGGCAGTAATGATTGATGCCGCTGGATATTCAATCGAGAAGCAGTACGAGGTGCTTCTTTTCCACTATCACTGGATTGTAAGCAAATATTCCGTCACACCACTGCATGCCATAGACAAACTGATGTTAACAAGAACCCAGGTGCCTCGACTAGGACCGGCACCAAAACCCGATGGCACCCCTGTATTTAAATCCCTGATTGCCTATGATGGCTCGCCTTTAGAATACTCCTGGAAGTGGAACACCACAGCCGGCGAGCCGGACATCCGCTACTCGTGGGAGGCGATAGGCAAGGATTCGGGCACGGCATCCGACCCACTGAATCATGATCCAACGCTGGACTACATGGAGAAGGTGACTCAAGTACTTCCTGCAACTGACTACTCATGGTATCGTCACTTCCTGGCGGAAATTTACCGCCCCGACAGAGGTTTTTACGCCAAGGAGCTGGAAGCCGGCGAGCCACCAGCCACCACCCTCATGCACGCCGTCGAGTATAACAAAAATGCCAGTTTCGGGCTCAAGTCGTACTTCCTAGCGAGAAAACTGTTTATGGGAGGCGATCCTGCGACCACTCAAGAATGGGATGATGCTATCGTGAAGCTTAACCCTGGCGAAGGCCACCCAGGCAGAGATGCCCTGATGCATTTCTTGACCACCAACCCCGAGGGCAAGTTGATGAAGCCCAACGTCATGGGCATGGACAACGTGGAGCCATCCAAGTCCCGCCTTAAGATGTACTTCACGTCAGCCCACACCAGCTTCAAGTCGGTCCGCGATATTATGACAATGGGCGGAATCTGTGACACCTCCGAGGAGAGCTTGCAGGACCTGCGCTCCATGATCCTTGCTGTCTTGGGCCTGCCGGCAGATTTCCCCGAGGAGCAGGAGATTTCCGTTGATGCCACCACCGGCGGCAACTCGTGGAAAGACTTTGAGGCTCTATGCGAGGGCTTCATATACTTCTTCGATATTGCCCCCACGAGTGGCCAGCCCGTGGTCAAGTTTTATTTGACCACTCGCAAGTACGGTGCGGACGACCTGACCATTGCCCGCAACTTGATCGCGTGGATGCATGCGCATGGCCGTGGCACGTACTGCGATGCGTATATTGGCATGTTAGAGAAGGTTGCTGAACATAGAGGCCTGGAGAATGGCAAGGGAATGCATGCCTATATCAGCTACCAGTGCTCCCAAAAGGGAGAACCGGACATCAAATCGTACATCTCTCCCGAACTGTACCACAAGGCCCGATATGCTGGCATCTAAGGGAATACGCCAGAACATCAACGAATAGCAAAATGAGAAGAATGACGCAATTCCAAGCGATCCGGAAGTATGTTACAGTAAAGTTTATGTCCAATTTCATGATGATTCACGTAATAAAATGTCCCATGAAACCTCTCTGCTCCGCAGTCGTACATGTTCCCATAGGCGATGGCCTGGAGCTTCATGCAACGCGAATATCCAAGGAAACTGACTTAGCTGCCGCTGAATAACAACCCAGCTGTCCAGCTCCAGCTTCTCACAGGTCTCAGCAATTAATGGCCACAGCCAGTAATGGACTTTGAGATTCAAAACCGATATCCCACTTATGAAAAGAATCCATAAGAGTAATGGTGGATCAGACTCCCAGGATTCCCATGCTGTGAACCAAAGGTCTTGCATGGCGCTTCCCAAGCGAACAGAAAGAAGGGAGCAGCTAGATACATCACGAGTGTACTCGGGCAGCAGTGTGGTCATAAATGCCAACATCGCAAGGTATGTTACGTCGCCATAAAGTCCTCCGGGCTTGGTAGAGGCTTTTTTTAGAGGCGACGCCTCTACGAGGCGATAAAGGAGCGACAGAAGTGTCTCCGTATAGTCTAGAGGGTCCAGCTTCAATCTTTGACTCTTCTCTACCTCGTTTAGTAATCTTGAGAAACTGAATAGATCTAACATGATGAGTGACATCCAAGTGGCAGCTCCGGGAAATTGCCCGCTGCTGACGTCGGGATCGCATAAGATTGAGTGAACGGGCACCTCATCGCCGCGAAACAGGGTACAAGTGCCATTTTGTATTGCTAGTTCAATATCGAGCCTGATAATAGTTAGAAGATTTTAACCGTCATTCATCCAGAAGCGAATAATGTTAAAATGAGGCGAGATGAAGACAAGCCGCGAAACCAATATCACTTTCACGTACCTCAATGGTTTTAGTGCTAGCGCACGATTCTCTTGCATCAACCTGGCGATCCCACCCCGCAGCTGAATCATGCGATAGAGCCCGTGGAGATGTACCAGTCCCGTTGCAGGCTGGTGATGTACTTGCTGGTAAATGGCGAGGCTGACAACAGCAGCTATGGCGCTGTCAGAAACGGAGAAGGGACCCGACAACTTAATGTTGATCAAAGCATACGCCTGGGAGATGTGGTGGAGAGTTTTGGACGATATTGCCGGTTTCCGCTGGAAGAAGTCAACGTAAGACGCGGATATAGCCAAAGTGCTATGAAAATCTGCCTTCCTGTGCGGTCAACGGATTGCTACATGAACCGGGGCAGGTGGTGCTGTCACTCACATGCTTCATCTGCTAGGATGTAGTTGACCCAGATAGACTTTATAATGTCGAACTTTGTACAGAACTGCGGCGGGAACAGGGCATCACTAATGTCAAAGAACCCTGTGATTTGCAACGTCAGACACAGGGGGATGCGGATGACGGGCCGAATAATAAAGGCAGCATACACCGATGCATGAGCGCCGTGGACTCGGAGTCGAGCTCTTGAGGGAACGAAGTCAGGCACAGGTCACCCCAGAACACCTGCCGCGGCATCACGTATCCGGACCCGGATCTTGTAGCATTCAAGAGGCGCTTAAGCTCTGCGACATTCTTCTGTTTCTTGGTAGATCGGTGCTGCTTGCCAGTATTCTTTCCTCGCATGACGTGGGAGCGGATGATCCGCCTGTCAGAGCTGCCTATTCCGCTGGGGCCCTGGTCAATGAACTGCAGCGCCATGGTGACTGTGATGGCTTCATGCTATTCTCGAAAGCAGGTCGGGCCAATTTACACGGCTTTTCGACGCTCTGGTAGCATAGTTAGATGATATGGGATTTGAAAGAAAGAAGAAGAAGAAGTCAACAAAGTCTGAGTAAATAACCGAAGATATTTTCATGAAGCCTTTGGCTGACTCGCAGGCACGTGATGGAAACTAAAGCTGATCTATAAAACTTAGTAAACGAGTATGACAGCCAATAGGAGCCCCAGAACCTCAAAGCAAACAGTGCAAATGAGGATATTCACGACGTGCTAGGGGTTAGTTAATTAGTGGCCCTTGATATCAAGGGTCAAATTGGTTTGGAGGAGGAGGGCAGTTTGGAGTCAACTCAACAACGACGCCAGACATCCCAATGGAAAAGTATTCGCAGTTCCGCGATCGAGGTAGGCTCACTGCACTTCTTCTGTTAATTAATTAACCAGCTAGTCAGCCAATAGTTAACTAATCGGCTTTGCAGCGTCTGGCATCGCACCATTCCTTCCCGTCGTTGGCCAGGTGCAACCACTCGCCCTCGCCGTGAAACTCGTTCTCTTTTTCATCCGACTTCCTCTTTTCGCTTTCATTGCACTCGCGTACTTTGGCTTCCTGCAATGGCTGCCAATCGGGTCTTTGGGGAAGAAAGCTTGTCTGTGGGCTATCGCGGGCGTTGCTGGCGTGTGGTGGACTGATTTACACATTGAAGGAGTCAAGAAAGGGTATGTAACTTACTTATCAGCAGACGCCCTTGACGGAAGAGGTCGAGAGTGACTTGGACTCATTCATGAAAAACGCTAATCAACTATTGATGCGGGCTCTTAGATCTCTTGCCCGACAACATGCCAATCGGCTCCCGCAGCCGGGGTCGATAATCGCCTCCTCATTCACCTCCCCCATTGACTCGCTTTATCTAGCCGCCGTATTCGACCCAATATTCACAATTTCTTACCCGTCTACGCGGAAGTTACGACGCGTTTCCCTTCTCCAAGCCATTCTACACGCGTTTGCTTTTCCCGAAACGGATCCACCAGCTTCAGATCTCACAGATCTCACAGATCTCTTGAAACGATACCCACACCACTGCATAGTCGTATATCCGGAGTGCACCACCACAAATGGAAAGGGTATATTGGAACTCAGCCCGTCGATTGTTTGTGCTCCCGCTGGTGCTAGCATCTTCGCCGTTAACCTGCGTTACGCGCCTGGCGACATTACTACTCCGATTCCGAAATCCTACCTTGGTTTTCTCTGGAACCTGCTGAGTCAGGCGACGCATTCCATCCGGGTCAGAATTGCAGAGAATATTGTTGTTGGGCAAAACAATTCAGCCAGCATCGTTTTCGATGAGCAGCAGGCATTGCTTACCCTAGTTGGGGACGCTTTAGCTCGTCTTGGCCGCGTAAAACGAGTAGGCCTAGGTGTCAGGGAAAAGCAAGAGTTTATCAAACTGTGGTCTAAAAGCAAGAAGGGCGTTCAAGGCTGAATGAAAAGAAAAGTTTCGAGGGGGCACACGACACTTGGTCTTTTCCATGAACCTTGTAGTGCTCTCCGACTTCAAAAATCGATTGGAGATTACTAGGAGCTCCGTACTCCTTTACCTACATCTCGATTACGGTGAGAATGCTCTGTCTTATCCGTTCGAAGCGAAAACCTACACCTCGCATATATGCAATCCGTACTTATATTCACATATCATTTTAGCCAAATTATGCTGCGAATCTCACTGTATAGGCCGCCTTGTTCTTAAGCCGTAAGTTTAAGTTACATTTATTCCCATCAGAATTCTTGCTTGGCTGACATTCCTCAGATGCCTGCTGTGATGTGACCCTTTCCTTATTAACCACGCAATACTTGCCAGATTCATCCATAAGGACATCCGAGTATTCAAGTAACTAGTGAGAGAGACCTTTACACACGAACAATGTGATCACCATCTGTCGCCGCTCCTTTCTCTGTGGCACGGCTTGCAAGTACCTCATTCTGAACCAAAGAAGACCCTTTCCTACCAATCATATACCATGGCAGACTAAAAACCTCATCCATAGCCTCCAGAGACCTTCCGGCCGTTTCAGGAAGGAAAAACCACATCCAAAGGTACCCAAGCAAGGTCACAGCGGCAAAGAAAAAGAAAGTTCCGGCCGGTTTCATCTCGGTATTAAGCAGCATAGTGGGAACGGCTTTGTTGAGTCCACTGGAAAAAAGAACACAGATGTTAATTCTAAAAATCAGTTCCGCTTGGTTCGGCCCAGAACCACAAATAAAGCACTTACTATTGATTAGCAAAGTGGAAACACATGACCATCGACGTCCCCAGGGCTCTCACACGGAGAGGAAAGATCTCCGCGTTGATGAGGTATTGGATACTGTTCCATCCGAGTGCCCATCCTATACCAGAAATGTATATCGACACTAGCGCTGCGGTTCCAGCTCTTTGCGCGGCAGCTCCTTTGTGAGACCCGACCGGCGGGACCACTGCCAGATAGATTGCCACATATAACATACTCAGAAACTGCAAGACAATGCCATATGACAAAGCTCTCTTTCGCCCTATGATGTCGACGAGAAAGAGAGCGCAGACAACCGAAGCGACAAGTTTTATAATTCCAAAAATCGCAGTTGCAAAGAGTTTCTCTGTCTGCCCTGTGGTTCCCAACATGCTAAAGAATCGTGGTGCGTATATAGTGATGCTGGTCGCTCCCGACCACTGGCTCAGCAATTGCGACATCAAACCTATCATAATACGATATCGATTCGAAGGGATTAAGAATAGCTCTTTGAGTGGCCCAAGCCAATGAAGGCCTAGTGTTGCCTCTTGTTCGCGTTCAAGCTGCTCGTAGATATCATTCATTTCTGTCTGTATGTATGGATGGTCAGGGGATAGGTTTCGAATTGCCGCCATTGTGGCGAGAGCTTCGTCATTCTTGCCTATCTTCGCAAGGTACCGAGGAGACTCTTTCACTCCGAATGAGAAGATTAAGATCAACCCAGCAAATATTATATGGATAGAGGTTGGCACAAGCTGCGGCGTTCAGGCTAATCAGCAATCATCGCTAGGATTGGGGCCTCGGAGTGGCCTTAGTTATATACTCTTACCCATTCTTTCTGCGATTGATCGCTAATATGCAGTGTACTCCCCCAGTTAGCGAAGTAAGCTACCACGATAGCAAGGTACACTGAGCCGGAAAATGCACACGTGCAAAGGCCACGGATCGCCCTAGGTGAAACCTCTGCTAGATAGGTTGGTCCGACCACAGTTGTCTGGCCAACTCCTATTCCAGCAATAAAGCGCCCGGCATAGACCTGACCTAGTCTACCATTTGCGGTCATATAGATGACAATTCCGACGGCCCATATGATGCACAATTGTCTGGTAGCCCAGATCCGACCGATCCGATCTGTTATGATGAATGCTCTACACTAGTAAGAGTGCGGAGATCCAAATACATAGAGCAAAAGGTGATCATACATCAATGCGCCGCCAATGCTTCCTATCTGGACCATAGCGGTGATGTTTCCCAGCTTATCCGCCTGCTCTTCTCGGCTCAGATTTGGGTCTTTCAAATTGTATTTGGAAATGAAGGATTCTTGCTCTGTTGTTCCGCCAATCAAGCCCTCGTCGATTCCTGTGGAATTGGATTTAGTCCTGACTGAATGTATAAAATAAAAGAAGAAGAAAAAGCCCACCTCGGCTTGCTCCCATCAATCCAAAGCAGAGAATGGCCATTCCCAGCTTCCAGTTAACAGCTTCACGGGGCGTATCCCCCAGGTTCTGCTTGAAAATATTCGGCATTGTGGCATCCGACACAACTTGTCAACACATGTATGCCGATGGGAGAAAAGAAAGGCCTTGTTCACCTTATTATATGCAGCCCACTGACGGTTAGAGGAAAACCTGGAAAGCATCTTGGTGACACAAAAGCGTGATGTTCGGTAATCAAATCGACGATCAGATCAACAAATGATGGGTAACTAAGTGTGGATGACAGCATAAAGGGTGGTGCAGATTTCTGCTTGGAATTTCAATTTGCAATTTCAAGTCTCAAGTTTCACAGCCAACAAACATTCTCGACCAACCTGTCCTCCGTACTGTCTAGGCTTTGGCGATACGGGGATTGCAGTAACATTCAACAGGGCATGGTGATAAGCTTTCCGATATTTGTTACACTGTCTCTGCAGATAGAGGGAATAAAACAACACCTGACATCGCATTCGTTAGCAATATCGTTAACCAACTACTGGCTAACTAGAACCATAAGGAATTCGGTCGGGGGCTTTAATCCTGGCGAGATCAAGACTACAAACCGCAGCAAGAATACCGAGGTGCTGAACATTTGCCCATGCCCAAGTGCGAATAGGCCCAACTTTTCATGGGTAAGTAAACACACTGGTGCTACGAGAGTGTTCACTTTAGCTAAACTCGGACAACGAGGACCCATTTGTACGTGCGGGATAGACCCTGTAGACGACACAGGTCACTCCGGTAATTTGATGCCCATTGGCTCCTGATTGCGATGTGAGACTAGTTAAGCCTCAGAGCAGAACAATCACGATTTTCTCATCTCGGCTTTGCTGCTTGAGACGACATCCCATCGCTTCTTCTTGCTATATTAGTTATTAAATGCCAACATACAATGCATCATGGCCGAACCCTTTGGGATTGCTGCTTCTGTTATCTCGATTGCTGGGTTTGTCTTTCAGGTAGCCAGCAACATCGTTGCACAAATTCAACCAGGGCGAGGCAGCAAGTCAACTTGATATCTAAATCAGATTTTGCGTCTTTTTAGACCTGCGGAAAGGGATCATATCTGCAATCTCATAGTGACCATATCACTTCTCATTTTCTAGCCACAACGAAGCAAAGGTCATTAGTCTTGCAGGAATGATGGAAACACTGCATGATATCTCAAAATGATATAGGAAGACGAGCGGATATGTTTTTGAGAATAAAATTTGTAGAAAGGTAGTTAGTGAACTATGAACCAAGCCATCGTTTTGGGAAAAAGAAGACGTTCATCCAAAGTTCGAATGCAGAGAATGCACGCCCTTGGGCCCCAGACTAAAATCCCGACTCCCGAGAGCCGCTGATATTCACCAGCTGCCTGCGTTTCCTAGCTTGGATCGTTCACAATGGCCCTTGAACCCTGACGGATGGGCCAGCAGGAAGCAACATGACAAAGTGATTCTCAGTATCACCACCATGGCAGATCAAACCGCCGGCGAACACAGTTTCCAAGCACCAAACGGCCTAAACTTCACGTACACAGTCCGATGTTCAGATCGCAGTGCCAATTCTCTACCGATCCTCATCCAATGTCCAGGCTGGGGCATCGGATCGCGCTACCTTGAAACCGGCCTCTCTCCACTAGAAGATCACTTTAAACTAATCTATTTTCATCCACGCGGGACATCCGGATCCTCCCGTCCAACCGATGCCGCCCAGATGAGCTGCTACGACATGGCCGGAGATCTCGAACTATTCCGCACACACCTAGGCCTTGACCAATATCCAGCCATCCTGGGCCATTCCCACGGCGGCGCAATCACCCTAGCATACGCCCACACATTCCCAGATCGAGTGGCGAGAATAATCCTCCTAGACCACAGACTGATGGGACTCGACGACACTTTCGCATCCAAACTGTTCCGAATCCAGAGGAAAAACGACACGAGATACAAACGGGCTTACGAGAAGCTATGCATCGCCGCTGCTCCCGACAACGATGCCGAATTCACCGAATTCATCCATGACATCGCCCCGCTCTATTTCTACGACCCTGAAACACATGTTCCGACATTCCTGGCCGCGCTTGGACAGGATCTGCTGTCTGTTTGGTGCTATCGGGCGGTCGATGCTGCTGATGCAAAGGTAAAAACTCAGGCAACTATGCTCAGCGGCTTGGAAAGTGTCGCCGCTCGAACGCTTATTATATTCGGCAGGCAGGATGCGCAATGCACCATCGAGAACCTAGAGCGGACCAAATCCGGCATTGTCCTCGCGGAGGGGATTATATTAAACGACTGCGGTCATTTTCCCTGGATTGAAAAGCCGAGTGAGACTTTCACGGCAATAAAGTCATTCCTAGAAACAGAGACACGGCTTATCAGTGCTTGCCACCAGCGTGGGGAATACTCCTAGCCTTTGTTCCGTAAACTCGTACTTCAATCGAGCTGACGGGAAGATCCGCAGGCACTTTCGTTTAAGTATGAGACAAGCAACAATTCCATGTGCCTTTTTCTATTACAAGAGACTAGTACGGCACCATTGATTGAATATTCAATTTGAAATGTTCATTCCTCGTTGAGGTCGTTATCCAGAGGCGCCGCACCAATAATATGGCGTTGGAAACGAAAATAACTAAGCTATTCACAGTCCTCCGGTGGAGTCGGATATTCAATCAAGATGATACACCAAGATAGAAAATGACTGGTAGTATAAAAATTGACAAAAGGAATCATAACACACCCGCTCCGCTGAAAACGCGATGAAAGAGAATATTGCGGCGGGCAAAAAGGGTTTGAAAATCATAAACTGCATGCCTTTAAGAGTCCCGAATCTTGAGTTGTTTCTTTGCAGTACCAATGTGCGTATTGTGTACTTTAGTTGCGAATCGAAGACTGGTCAAGGTCTCACTAAGATGCTCCTGCCGGGGACTAACCATCACAAACATGAGTGTTTTGGAATTGCCGCCCAGTGAGAATTGAAGCAGGTATGTGAGCTGTTTGCCGGTGGAACGTCAGCTCAGGTCTCAAAAGTAGTACGCTTCGGAAACATACCTTGCTATTGCGATAAGGAATATGGACACCCTCTTTGCCTTGACCGAGCGCTCCAATAACGTCACCAAGACAACTTAGGCTGCGATTGATATTCTGTGTTTCTCTCAACCTATCCCCAGTAGCTCCGCTATGGCTCAGGCGCTCACTCCCTGCAAGATCCACAAGGTTGAGGATACCTTCACTCCGCTCTCCGGTGACAGAATTCTCTCCGATGAGTTTCAGAATAAATACTGAGTGCGACCGAGACGATCGCCAGTTAGCCTTTGTCGCTGCAACAGATCTGTTCGCTGCAGCCTGGCAAAGCATTGATTCAACTGATGCCGGTGAATCCAAAGTAACTGTTGTGATGTTAGTGATTGTTGTTTGGCACTTTTGCATATCATGCCGTATTTCGTGCTTCTTTTTATCATTGTCAAACTCTTCGGCCTTCCCAAGCAGATCGTTAAGGTTTTCATTGTACACCTCGACGAAGCTGCCTTCCATGCTATATTTCCATCCCTTCTCTTCGAGTTCAGCTGCCGTCTCGTATATTTGGGCGACAGCACGTGGAATCATTCCGTCATCGGACGACATCGTGTGCGTTTTCCCGCTACCTGTTTGCCCATAACAGAATATACAAACGTTATAGCCATCCAAAGCGCTTTGAACAAGTTGGCTGATTTCCTCAAAAACATCAGGGTTCTGCGACGACGGTCCAAATACGTGGTCGAAGGAAAACGAGAAATTTTTGGTCGTAACGTGACCTAGACTGCTCTTCTCTTCGGGCCCCTGAATGGAGATTTCTCTCGAGTCGACATCGGAATCTGGGAATTGAATCCTGGCTGCAGCATCATAAGGTTCGGTCGTTAGTAAAGGCCTCACTCGACAGAAAACCCGAATATTCCCCTTGAGTTCCTGGACTTGGTTGTGCAACCTTCGTCGTAACGTCTCCTCTTTTCGTAATTTCTCCTTTGCAGCTCTCGTTTCCACAAGGGCGTCATTAAGCTCCTGGTCAAGTCTTGCAAAAGCATCCGACTGTTCCTTATTTCCCGACTCGAGAAACTCGATGCGGGCCTTCAGAGCACGGATGGAAGATTCCAGAGTAGCGCTACTACTGTTTGCAGTGACTAGGTTCTGCTGAAATTCGTTGTTCATCATGTGGGCTCTATCAAGATCAGCCTGGAGTCTTTCTATCTCTCGCCTGAAAAGTTCGATTTCCCTCTCTTTGGTCTCAACGTCGATCTGGCCGCGCTGTCGCTCGACGGCTGACTCCGCGTTGAGCTGTCTTAATTCGCGTAATCGGGACTCTCGTTCTTCCTCAAATTGGGCCTCCAGGCGGCGCTTCTGACCGTGCAGCTCCTCCTGGTGCTTTTGATTGATGTCGTCAATTTGTTTTTTCATGTCGTGGCGTATTGTCTCGGTCTCGATCCGATGTCGACGGTCCATGTCATCGAGGGCGATTTCATTTTCACGGATGGCATTTTGCCATTTCAGCTCTGTGGTCTCGAGCCGCAGTTTGACGGTGTCAACTTCCACCCGGAGGTTAACATTTTGTTCCGTAAGGCCCATCTTCTGTTGCTCCAGGTCTCGGACTATAATAATGTACGTCAATACAATGCCCTGCACCATAATTGTTCAAATTGGCCGTACCCTGAGATTTGTACAGCTCTAGTGCCTCTTGAAGCCCGATGTTGTGAGAAGCTGAGTCTTTGAACTGGTGCATAACACGTCCAATTACCGCTTCAAGCGTTTCTTCTTTCTCGGCTTGGTCCCAACCTTGAATATGAGAATGACGTGTCAGATACCGGTTTACTTTTGAAGGAGTGCGGCGTGAAGATCTGAAGGAGGATGCAAGAGATGGTGAAGGAGAAACAGCGGCAGAAGAAGGGATAATCTTTGGGGGGGAGGTGCGATAAGGTAATCTCGAGGCCGGTGGCCGATTTGATTGGTCTCCTGAGGGCGGCGCACCGAACAGCCCCTGGGAGTTGATGGACAGGTCATTGATGGCAGCGGAGAGTAAATCAACGCTCAGTTTCCTGGCCGGATTCCTGTACGACCTTGCGGTCGGAGAGCTCGACCAATCTGACATAAAGCTCATATGGTTGTCATCGCTCCCTCGATGTATTGGTGTGGTGGGCATTGGGGAGGTGGATAAATGCAACGGGGGACTGGGATTCGCACCCTTTCGTTTCCCTGAATTATCACCAGCCCTCTTTGCCTGATGCGTTTCCATCGAGGTCACTGGCCGAGCGTATGAATTTCTGCCTGTGGGTGCATATCCGAACGAGGTTTTAGGGCGGGAAGGGCCTTGCGCGGAGGGGACTGCTGCCGAGGACGTTACACTTCGCGTCGCATAACGCGATGTTACTGAAGCGTTGCGGACGGATGTGGATGACGCGATGGACGGGATACTCGAGGGAGGCCGGATGGTCGCGCCGACTGATTTGGAAGCGCAATGGCCGAGCTTAGTCCTGGAAGGTGGGGATGGTTTTCTCTTGGAGGTGGTTTCGGCGGCTACTGGCCTGTTCGGTTACTGATGGGCTCCGACATGAAGCAATTGTCGTAATGGGGGGAAACATACACGACGAGTCAACCTGTTTCCTTTTCAAGGGGCCATTGGCAGAGGGTAAAGAAGGGGAGGCATTGTTAGTAGAGGTAGTGATATCTTTGAAAGTCCCTCTCGTCTGGCTTCTCGTGAAACGGGGAATGGCGGATGACTGGGAGAAGTTAGCCGCTCAACGGTTTTTCTCTAAGAGAACACGGAACCAAAAAGGACGATGGCCCGCCGTACCCGACACGCGTTCTCCTCGCCGTCCATGGCTAACTATGTGATGCTTTCACGCCGTTTAAGTTGTCCTAGTCGTTGTCAACCATTGACGATTCTTGCTCAGAAAGCCGCGACCGAGTCAAGGATGGGATCGCGATGCATGTAATTTTTCCTGTCGAAGGAGTGAGCCGTCACACAGTAATAATGACAGTATTCATCGTGGCGCGTGGCGGTCGGCTGTCGAGATGGATAAGCTAGTTATACGATTGACGGCGGGTTGATGGAACACAGAGAGAGCGAGAGAGTGAGAGAGAGAGAGAGACGGGCTTGACTTTGTTGTTGTGTTTGGTTGTCGGGCCAAAACAAACAATGTAAACAAACCAGCCGTTGTACTAGTGTGCATTGGGACTAGTCCGTTGTTTAGTCATGTGCGGGTCATCGTTAATCCGCTGCCTCTCTAAGGTTCCATCCAAGGTCGAGTCCGGAATGAATTGCCGCTTCAGTCCAAGTGAAGCTGATGTCTGCGTATGTCGGTTTGGCTCTCATAGCTTTGGGGAGCTGTATGGAGTAATTATATATGTAGTCTCCTAGGAGGTTGGAGTTTTCTTGTCTAGACCAAAATGGCCTTGATATTGCTGACTTAAGCGCCCGCCAAGGCTTGGACCCGCGCAAGCCGCCTTGACCCCCTTCCCTTGCCCAAGCCCAGCGTTGCCCCCCCCGCCGCCCCCGTCCTCGTCTGTGTTCAATGTTGTCGTGAAGCCTTGAGAGCAAAAACCCCAACCACCTTTCCTCCGTGTCGGAATTCGCTGAAGGACTCCTTGTGGCTCAAAGTGGCTATTCTCCTTTTAGCCTGGCGCTGTCCCTGCTCAATTGTTCATTTCTTTGTTGCCTATTCATTCTTCCTCTTCTCTCTCTCTCCCTGAAACTGCCCGCAATCCCATCTTGAAACCTCCCCCGTTACCTCAGTTTTAGTTATAGGCCACTGTGTCGTGTGCCCTGCCTGTCGTCCTCTCCTGCAATAGCCAACCTTGGGCCGCATTTCCGTCTTACAACTCCAACTACTTCCAGCAGCAGAGCTTGGTCTCTTGAACTATATAGCACCATGGCCGGTCGCTTCGTCCGCTCTTCTAAATACCGTTAGTACTGCTACTTGCCCCGTCTACCCTGTTCCAGGGCTTTTCATTTCTTACGGCCGCCTCTAACTCTGACTCCTTTGATCTAGGCCACGTCTTCGGGCGCTCAACGCGCAAAGTATGCACCGTCTCTGCAACCTTACTATCCCTTCATCGCCGTGTGCTCACTACCTCAGGAACAATGCTATGACAACCTCCGCATCTCCACCAATGCGTGGGACACCAATCTAGTCAAGGTGCATCTACTTTCCTCTAAACTGCCTGGGTCTGGACTCATTTCTAAACGTCGTCTGGACAACCTGCAGGTAAACCCGCAATACCTTTCAGTAAACTGGGAAACAGCCGGCGGAGGTGCCTTCGCGGTCATCCCAATCAACGAAACCGGCAAACTTCCAGAACGACTGCCCCTTTTCCGCGGACACACCGCTGTAGTATTGGATACTGATTGGTTAGAAACTCTTGCACCTCTCCATCCTGGCCTCCAATGCCGAATCTGATCCTTTTTTTACTAGGAATCCCTTCAATGATTCTTTGATCGCGTCGAGTTCTGAAGATGGAAAGGTACGCATATACAATATCTCTCAAGCTCCTACAACGGTCTAATATGGACCGACCGGCAATCAGGTTTTTCTTTGGAAGGTGCCGGAAGGCTTTACTCTCCACACAGATGCTGACCAGGTAACCGACATTGCGCCCGTATCAAAACTCAGTGGCCATCCACGGTAAGGCAGGGATCAGCCATAAAACGTCGAAGCCAAGTAACATCAGAGCTAATGTCTGGCTATGTAGAAAGGTCGGACATATTCTATTTAACCCCGCAGCCGAGAATATTCTCGCATCCGCCGCGGGCGATTTTTCTGTCAAAATATGGGATATCGAAGCTGGATCTCCAAAGCTCACACTTAAGCTCGGAGATGTTGTCCAATCGCTCTCATGGAATGCAAACGGCTCACTCCTGGTAACGACTTCTCGTGATAAAAAGCTGAGAATATGGGATGTTCGTCAAGAAAAGCCTGTGCATGAGACTCAGGGCCACTCCGGCGCGAAGAATAGCCGAGCTGTGTGGATGGGAGAACATGATCGCATTGCAACCACTGGATTCTCTAAAATGAGTGACAGACAGATGGCTTTATGGGATGCTCGCGCCCCAAGAGAGCCAATCAACGGATTTAAAGTTCTAGACTCCATTTCTGGCGTTTGCATCCCACATTGGGATGAAGGTACCCAATGCTTATACTTGGCTGGAAAGGGGTAAGTTATGTCGATACCGTCCGTTCTTATTCCAAAACTTAATTCCTTCTTCTAGCGACGGCAACATTCGCTACTTTGAATACGAGAACGACAAGTTTGAGTATCTATCAGAATACAAATCCAGCGATCCTCAGCGAGGCGTTGGATTCATGCCCAAGCGTGGTGTCAATATGCACGACCACGAGGTGGTGCGTGCATTCAAAACAGTAAACGATACCTACATTGAACCCATATCCTTCATCGTTCCTCGTCGGGCAGAAGTATTTCAGGACGATATTTATCCTCCAACAACTGGAGTGAAACCAGCAGTGTCATCCAGCGAATGGTTTGAGGGAAAAGACGCCCTTCCCCCTAAAATTGATATGGCAAGCCTATATGAAGGGGAGGGACTTAAAGAACTACCACCAGATGCTATTCCAGCACCAAAAAAAACGGTCGCGACTCCCCCACCGTCAACGGATTCCGCGAAGGAGCCAGTGAAGAAATCTCAACCTGAGCCAGAAATCAAGGCGGCCCGGCCAGCGGTCGTATCGCCGCCGCGTGACAGCATGAAGGAACAAGGCGCTTCGATGGCTGCGATGGTTTCTAAATTCGCCGATGACGAAGAGAAGGACGGTGCCGACGATAGTTCTCACTTTGAGGTGGTCTCCAAACGGGGTGAACATCCTCCGGCAATCGCTGTCTCTCCTGCTGAAGTCGAGTCAGTTACCTCACCACCTGGGCTATGGAAAGCTAAGAAACCCGAGGCTGCGAAGCAGGCTCCTTCGCTTGAAAAGGTAAGCCAAGCGATATTTTGTTCCAGATATGATTTGTGTGTGTGCTTGTTACACCTGTGCAACGGTCTTTGCTAATGTATTTTTTAGCCTCACACTAAGGAGAATGTGCCAAACCTACCTGTCACCACTCCTGGTGTTGTGACACCAACTTTAGATGACTTCTCAACCAGTAAACAAGAATCTCTAATCCAAGAGATGGAGCAGATTAAAGCCTTGCTTGCTGAACAAACCAGAACAATTGCCGCCCAAGCCCAACAGGTTGCCACTTTGACCAATGAGATTGAGGGCCTCAAGGCAAAATTAAGCTAATGCGTTGCCTTTTGTACGGAGTACTCTGCATTGGTATATGTCCTTGCTGTGTCACCTTTTCTTTTTTGGTTATTATTGCCCCGAGCAACCTTAGATTGCACTTTGGAGTTAAATGAGCTGCTTTTGGTTTTGCAGCATATCAATTGGTCTTTTGTGAATCACTTGGGCGGGGCTTATATAGACCAATCCTTGTATATTTGTTCAGCCAGTCTGTGCGTAGCTGTCCATTCTCACATTTATAGCTGTATGTCTTAGGTTGGGAACTTGGGGTCCTTAAATTCCCGGTCAGTAGTGTGTACCACAGCATTACATTGATGCAAATTTCACAAGCCATGTATCATGCAATCACATCAGTCAGTGAAAAGATATTGAAGGCATTATTGTTTCTTTTGATTCTTTTTATGTACTCTGTATGTACAACACACATCAAGTTCAGTTTGTCGCCTGCACAGCACCAGGAAATCACACAAAGGGGAACGTTCACCTACCATCTCTGACTACCCAAAGCACGCCATGCAACACCAAGAAGATGGAAGCAAGTCATAAGCTAAGTTTATCACAAGAGGTATCAAGATTCCATACTTCTGTTCATCGTCAAGGATCCCAGCAAACATAAAGTATAATTATGGTCGCAATCTAGTCATGTTTTTGTCCCGAGTTCTAAGAGGATTTATTCGTAACTGGTGATACACTCACCCTCGTCAAATGTCCAGGCTTTTGTTTCCATTAGTTAAAACCCCATTAACAAGATATTCGTTATCTTGGAGGTTTTTGGTGACTTCATCTAGTACACCAGCGCTGGCAGCGACAAATCCAAGGTATGGCTTGCTGGGCGAAAGGACGCGAGAAAGGTATTCTGGGTGATATTGGACACCCACAAACCAAGGGTGGTCTTTAAGCTCCAAAACCTCCATTCTCTCCCCTTTGTCATCCTTTCCAATGAAGTTGAGCCCGGCTTCGGAGAGACGATCTATATACTCTGGGTTCACTTCATAGCGATGGCGGTGGCGTTCATCTATAGACTCATTCGCTGTTCCATAGAGGGCTCTGAGCTTAGACCATTCCGTACCCTTCTGGAACATGGTTGGCCGCAATCCAAGTCGCATGGTTCCTCCCAGGTTAACCTTGTCAATTTCGGGCATGTAAATGATTACGGGATCGTCGACATTATCGCCTGCTAGTTCAACAGATCCGGCACCGGAAAGTTTGCAAATATTTCGCGCATACTCAATCACAGCAATCTGCATACCAAGACAGACGCCCAAGTAAGGCTTGGGTTTTGTCCTCGCCCAATTGGCGGCCGCAATCATACCCTCAGTACCTCGTGTTCCAAAACCTCCAGGGACAAGTATGCCATCAGCAGTGCAAACCTGGTGCCAGGCTTTGTGGTATAGTTCCGGAGAGTCGGAGGCTGTCATTTTCTCAAGATGGGACGAGTCAACCCAAACTAGGTTTAGTTTCCTTCCACACGCCATTGCAGAGTGTTCTAGCGACTTGATGACAGAAAGGTATGAATCATGCAAAGTGGTGTATTTGCCAACCAATGCAATAGTGACAGTTTCAAAGAGGCGATCTTGCGAGGTTGTAAGTGTCTTCCATCTCCGCCAAGTGGCCTGGCCCTGAGAAAGAAGTTTTGGTTGAACAGTAAGATTATCAATCTTAAGTGTATCACGAAGGACAGAGATAAGGCCTTGCTTCTCCAGCAAAAGAGGAACATGATATGTGGTAGATACGTCATGCACACCAAACACTTGGTTGGGTTCAACTTGACAAAACATCACTATCTTGTCAATGACTGATTTTTCAAGAGCCATGGAGCATCGACACGCAATCTATTTTTTTTGCAACAGAGAAGGGTCAGTACATTACCCTTTGGCGTTCAGCAGGGGCATCTCTTACTAAATCGGGGCTTAATCCGGCCGATCGAACATCACGTATGGCTTGTTGCGTCGGCTTGGTCTTCTGTTCTCCGTGTATAACGGGAACTAGCGAGACATGGATATTGACAAAATTATCCTTGCCAGCTCGTCGACGAAGCTGGCGCATAGCTTCGATAAATGGGGCACTCTCGATATCCCCAACAGTACCACCAAGTTCAATGATGCATACGTCGGGGGATTCATTCGTATCATCGACGGGTATTCTTGCAACGCGTTGGATCCAATCTTGAATCGCGTCCGTCAAGTGGGGAACCACTTGTACGGTGCGGCCAAGGTAGTCACCCCTACGCTCTTTCTCAATGACATGTTTGTAGATCTTGCCGGTGGTGATGTTATTCTCCCGAGTCAACGTGATGTTAAGGTAGCGTTCATAATTTCCGAGGTCAAGATCGACTTCACCTCCGTCATCCAAAACGAAAACTTCACCATGCCTTCAATCCCAAGTGCGAGTCAGTAGCGTTCGGTGAGAAAAAGCCCATTAAAAACGCAGCAAACCGGGAAACATACTCGGTAGGTGCCATTGTCCCCGCGTCAACGTTCATGTAGGGGTCTACCTTTATCGACGTAACGTGCAAAGGCAGTCAGCTTTTGATACTAATAATCTGATTTTCCGGATGCACATATCTTGAGTCCAATGGTTTTCAGAAGCAGACCGGTCGAAGAGGCTACCCCCAGGCAAGTAAGGTTAGCCAGGGTGATTCCAGGGTTTCCAAGCGACAGCTCCAGCGCCCTGCCCAACTTCCGTCCAGACCATACCTATCACGCCCTTCCCGATGCCGCTGATCACACCTGCAAGGAAAGGTTTTCTGTTAGATCATTCAAACCTCGCCAACAACGGTTCTGAGAAGGGATCGGAAACACGTACCTCCGGAGACAAGAACGTACTTCATCTTGGCGACTGCAATGGAATAGATGCAAACGTATGGGTGCCTTTCCTGGCCGCTGCCAGGGGGGAGGGAGAGAAGGAAGAGAAGGAAAAGACTGCCGACGACAAGTTGCGAGATTCTGACTAAAAACTTTTCTCGGTCATCGGGTCCTGGTAGCCCTTGCCCTAACCAACCAACTTTGTTCACAACGCGTCGCCCGGATCCGGTAAGGCGCTGGTGGAGACTAAATAAGGTCTGGGCGCCACTCTTGGCTCTCCAGCCTTAATTATGTAATAAACTTATTTTATAAGCTAGTCCGATTCAAGGCTAGCAGCATTCCCTTCAGCGCTCTCGAGGCTCCTAGTTAGGGTATGAAGCTTATGCAGAAGAATAGGTAGCAACGTTGGTGAGATTTCTATCCAAAAGCCTACCTCTATTACACTGACAATTCCCGCCCAAATACACAGATTTGCAGACACTTCATATCCCATACACATAACAGCCAGAATCAAACAAGCAGAGAGAAAGTCACTGAACGCTAGACCAAGCAGCAAGTGGTCGAATAAAGCAACGCTTGAGCTCTCTGTCGCCATAGGGGCCTAAAACAATAAACAGCCTCGAGCTTTCAGCAAGTTCGTAGCATCAAACGGGTCAGGAATATTTCTATCCCCATCGGGCTGCCTCCCTCTCTTGTTCTACCCGTGCTGCTCTCGCCTGGTCGTTGGCTTCGTCTTCGTATTTGTAACTCAAGCGCCTTCCGCCCTGTAGATTCTTTTCTGATTTGCTTTCACGTCGACGGCTGCCCCTGCCATCACGATCAGCATTCATTGCCTCTCGTCGCTGTTGCTCCTTTAACAATCGCTCCCTATTTCTCGCTTCACGCTCCAAAGTATGTGGGTCTTTGTCTTCCGTTCCTGGCTTGGCCGACGTACCGTTAGACCGGACTCGGTCTGCGGGCTTCTTTTCTCCGTTCCCATTGGCATGTCCCTCGGCTCCGTCACGCCGTGCTCGTCGGGCATGCCGTCGTGAACGCTCGCTGTCGGCCCGAGACTCAGATCTGTCACGACGACGTTTCCGCTCGCGGTCCTTATCACGACTTCGATCCTTGTCTTTAGTCCTTTCCTTATCGCGATCTCTTTCCCTATCCTTGTCTCTATCCCTGTCCCTTTCCCGATCCCTGTCTCGATCTCGGTCTCGGTCTCGGTATCTTTCCTGATCACGATCTCGGTGGCTTCGGTCATGATCTCGGTCCCTCTCCCGTTCACGACGCCGATGTCGATCATCTTTCTCTTTAGCGCGCGCTAACCGTCGGCCCTCGCTATCTTCCACATCCTGCACCTTTGACGAGGCTTTCTCTTTTGATTCCTCCTGCGGATCTCGTCGCGTAGGACTCCGATGCCGACGAGAAGACACACCCTTCTCATCGCTTCGCCTGTCTCTGTCTCTGTCTCTGTCGCGATGACTACGATGAGACGATCGATGAGAAGTCTCAACGGAAGCGGATCGAGATTTGACACTCGCCTCTCCCTCACGATCAGGGTCCTTGCGTGATTTTCTACTTTGGCGAGACCCATCACCTTTTTCATCCTCTCCATGAGAGGAATCCGGGGACCGTGAACGTGAACGTGAACCACTTCTATAGCGCGAGCGGCTTCTGCGTCTGTGCGCACGAGATCTCCGTGACGGGGAGCGTGAGCGTGACTTAGATTTCGATCGTGACCTTGGTCTCGAATGGGATCCGCTCTCATCCTCTGCCTTGGTGGGCGACGTGCTTTTTAAAAACAGTTAGATACTTGAATGTTACGATTTTTGCTGGTAAATCACAAACCTTTGGGTGTCTACATGTGACTGGGCAGGTAGTACGTGTGCACGCCCTAATATCGAATATCCTCTAGCATTACGGATACTAGTATTTGGCAGGCCTTCTCTCATTGCTCGCGGTGCGGCTGGGGCACCCACCACGCCCACGCCCCTGGGTGCAGTGTTGAAACCATAATTGGCAGATATTGGTGGGTGCGGCTGCGAATACCCAACTGATCCACTGGAAAAATAGTTTTGCCCGTAACTTGGCTGGTAGTTCTCCCCGACGACTGGGATATTCTGACCCATCGAAGGAGCGCTAGGCTTGATTTCCACTGCGCCGGAAGGATTCGCATTCTCCGATTCCAAGTCCGTAGTGGTGGGAATGGCGGACAGTGTCTCTGGAGCAGCATCTCCGGACGGTGCTTTTGTTTCGTTTGAGGGTTCGTCAACGGTTGGGGCATCGTCGGCACCCTTTGGCGGTTCGCCTGTTGGTTGGTCATCATGCGCATCATCTTCGCCACCCGGCCGGAGTTCGTTATTAAATTTGCGCTGAATCTCCTCTGGTGTATCAGTGGTTACTGCGAGCGCAGGGGCACCGTTACTTTGGAGGTGTGGTGGTATCTGATGTTGGAAGGGCCCTACATTAGTAGAGTGGTAATTATCATGCATACCCGACATATAGCCACCGCGACCACGACCGCCGAAACCTCGTCCACGGCCAGCACCACGACCACCATACGGACCGTAGGAACCATGGTAATCATTGTTAGGATGCTGCATGTGAGGATAATTTCCCTGTGGTTGTGACATATTATATCCAGGATATCCAGAATACGGGCCGAAGCCAGCACCCATGCGATTAGCGAATGCATTTGCATTGAATTTATCTGGGCCTCCATTCCACATATTGTTTTGAACATCCCAACCTCCATACATTCCTTGACCGTTATTGAAATTCATTCCCATACTCATATCACCATTCATGCCATTCATGTTCATTCCGTAATCCGTAAACATTCCCTGAGATGCAGCCATCGGATCTATTCCCATTCCAGGCAGGCCTAAAGGAGAAGAATGTTAGAAAACAGTCACGTCTAGTTCAATCCGAACGCAAAAGATGGCGTTATTGCTTACCCATTTGGTTCGGAAACGGCATCATGCCGGCAGGCTGCATTCCATTGGCCATAAAAGGCGGCATCATTTGGTTGAATTCCGTAGGTCCTTGCCAACCCATTGGCTGGAATCCGTTTGGATTGATCGCTCCCATGGCCATTCCGTTACCCAGTGATTGGTTCGGTTGCGATGAATCCTGCGCGGAAGCCCCATCGCCTTCGACAGTAGAAGTATGGTTGGCAGGTGTTTGGGAGGCGACTCCTGGTGACGTCGACTTTTCGTTCACGTTGTTGGAAGACTCAACGTGAGTTTCCGTGATCTGTTGCTGCGATGGACAAATTAGAATTCAGGTCGCAGGCAACGTCCGATTCCATGTGACTCACCTCTTCCGTCGGTGAAGGTTCTTCCTCAGTGCCGGCAGGTTTGGCAGTAGGAGATGAGGCTGCGTGAGGTTCTGGTTTCCCACCTACGACTGCCACTTCGGTAGAACTTTGATTTCCCAGCTGTCCTGACACCTCTTGTTCGGCAACACCATTTGGTTGTGAAGGCTCTTCGGATGGGGTTGATGTCTCAATTGGAGGGTCTATCTTGGGCGCAACAGGTTCTGCGACTGGCTTGGCTGGGGGCCGTTCCTTTTCCCTTTTCTTCTCTTCAGTTCGAAGGAAGGCTTTCAGCGTTGTTCTCAGAGCCTTGTTAGGTTTGCAAAGGCTGGCATCGAGCGGCGAGTGGGCGCACACAGGACAACTTTCCGGCAGTGAACCTTGGCCTAGAAAAAAAAAAAAAAAAAAAGGAAAGGTGTCAGCGGATTCAAACAGGCGCATTCCTTTTTGAAAAGGGAGCAGTATTACAGCTTTCGCAGATAGCTTGATCACAGCAGGGCAGCCGAAACGCGTTCAAGGCCAGCTTGTTACAGATGGCGCATCGGAGTTTGAATGGTATCTCATCTTGGGCAAGTGAACTGGACTTTCGGTTAGCACAACGGGCACGTAGATCCTCAGGGTAAGCGAGTGGACAAAATGCTAACCCGGCAATGTCTATTAGACCGGATGACGGCTCCAAGGTAGCCATGCTAGCTCGGCGACGGGTAGAGATGCGATTGTTAATCGCGTAGAAGGGCGAGGAAGCTTGACGCGAGCGAAGACGGAGATGGCAGAACTTAGGGTCGAAGTGGCATGGTCGTCAAAAGCCAACGAGAACAGGAAGCTATATCGTGACAGAAACGCATAACATTATTATTTTTACAGCCAGGTAATAGAGAGATAAATTCAGTAGTGAATGGGGTGTTATAAAGAAAGGGTGACTGGAGTCGAGTCGAGCGATACGAAGGATAACAATAAAATAGCCGGTTTTGATTCCTTCTCTCTGATGAACTGAGAATGAAACTAGGGAGTGGAAGATTTTGAGCCCCCCCACAGAGCGCGCCATTTTCCGCGATGGATCAACGTTAATCCGAAGCTGACCCCAAAAGGGCAAAAAGCTAAACAAACAGCGAAGAAACTGTAGGAAGCCAACAAGGCCGGGAAAAGAAACCCAAGGGAGACGAAACAAAGGTCGGTATCACTCAGATTAGATCAAGTAATTTGCTTTTGCAGCCATCATCAATGCTTCCCCGAAGCCGTTCACGCAACCAAAACAGCCCGAGTACTCCCTAGATCACGGCTTGTTGGTGATACCCTCTTTGTGAACAGAAGAGTCCTTCGGGTTTCGCCCCAACAGCCGGCAAACCAGGGGACGGGGAAGGTTGGGCTACGGCAAACGGGGGGCTGAGGCATTTCCAGTGTAGCTCTATCATCAGCGGATCCGACAATGATGTTTCCACGAGTAAGATCAGAGGGAAGGCATAAGGATCAAACAGAGGGAAAAAAAAAAAAAAAAAAAAAAAAAAAAAACCAATGACAAGGGAAGGCTCTGATGGCTAGCAACTATTCGGGAGAAGATATGAATGGGCTTAATTTCTACCTTGAGACATTCAGATTAACTACCTTGGCGATGATCCCATGTTGCAAAAGACGTAAATCGGCATTGTTTGCGTATTGAAAAAATATGTTCACCTAGATCAGGGATATAAAAAAATGTTTTTGAGGAAATATGTGACAAGAAAGGTTGAGCTTTTCCTTCAGAAGGTTTTCTCCGACCACAGAATCTTTAAGAGGCTTGTTCTGAAGGCGTCGAGCGTGAAGAAAGCTGATAGGCTGATCCTCCGAGATTGAATTGCTTGTGGGGGTTGAAGTGAGATCTCAGGGGTGGGGGGGGGGAGAGAACTTGGAGTGACTGCGGTCTTTGCTGGGGGGGAACGGAAAGAGAACTTGGAAAAAGGGGATAAATAGGGCTTCCTTTAATGACGACAGGCCCCCCCCCCCCCCTCCTATTGAAAAAATATGTTCACCTAGATCAGGGATATAAAAAAATGTTTTTGAGGAAATATGTGACAAGAAAGGTTGAGCTTTTCCTTCAGAAGGTTTTCTCCGACCACAGAATCTTTAAGAGGCTTGTTCTGAAGGCGTCGAGCGTGAAGAAAGCTGATAGGCTGATCCTCCGAGATTGAATTGCTTGTGGGGGTTGAAGTGAGATCTCAGGGGTGGGGGGGGGGAGAGAACTTGGAGTGACTGCGGTCTTTGCTGGGGGGGAACGGAAAGAGAACTTGGAAAAAGGGGATAAATAGGGCTTCCTTTAATGACGACAGGCCCCCCCCCTCACCTCACCTCCCCCCCTTTTTTCCTTCTCTTCTCTCTCTCCAAAAAGGAACATCCGGGCTTGTGGCAAATTCGCTATCAGCCACCTCACTCTGCTTATTGCCACGCATCAGATCTAAAGCATCTTTCACGGTTTCAACTCACCCCATCACCAATCTCCACGCATTTTCCTTTCTTGCTTCCACTTATCTCCACGTGAGATCTTATCTTTGGAGCTTGGGCCAAGAGGAAAAAAGATTCGCTTCCGAGCCTCCTCTCTCTCTATCTCTGTCTTTCTCTGCCTCTAGCTAAAAAGTAGTTGAAAAAAGAGGCCGCTTTGCGCGAACAAGGAAGAACAAGAGCAGCAGCAAACCGATAAAACAGATTTCAAAGCTCACGCCTGTGGCACCCATTATATCAACTTGGCCTATTTATGTGAAAAAAAAACTGCGGAGAAGGGTTACATCTTAGCCTGCCTGTCTCGCCCCGATCCGAGCGTCCACCGGAATAACAGCTTGTTGATCTTGCAAAACAAAACTTGAAGCTTTTTAATTTTAGCCTTGGTATGTTGTCATTTACTCCATCAGACCACTCCGGTCCATATTCAAATCTGAAAATGAAAAACATAAAAAAAAAAAAGATAATAACAATGTGGGATTTTTTTTCCTTCGTGTTGTACGGGGGGCGCGTGCCTTGTTATGCCGGTCATGCTAACAGTTGAGTGTTTGCTACCTAGCAATGACAGATCAGGACAATTCCTATAGACCCCGGTCCCCTGACTTCTCCAGTTTTGCCGGAAACCTACAACAGCAGCCCGTTGTCGATCCCTACAGCCAACATCCCTATGCATTTCCACCCCAGTTGACTCCCCAAGCTTCCTACGACGCCTCGCCGTTCTTCAACCCTCACGTCCCCCGTCCCCCCGTCTCCTACCACCCACAGCCACCATTTGCCTCCCCCTTCGCTGAAATGCCTCCTCAGACCCGATCGAGAACGTTGTTGCAGCAACAGCACCACCACCTCCAACAGCACCACCAGCACCACAACCAGCAGGAGCATCAGCTGCTGCTGCAGCAACATATACACAATTCCCTCCAACAGCCCGCGGTCGAAGCACCGCAACCACAACAGCATCCGCACCGGCAGCGGCCCAAAGCACGGCAACATTCCCAATCGGTGCCCCAGCATCCCCAACCTCCGCTGGGGCAGATACACCCACACCCAGAGCTAGGACCTGATCCTCACACATCAAATGTTGACAACGTCAATGACGAGCCATCGGCAGGGCCGTCAATGGGGATAGAAGTCAAGACAAAGTTCCCCGTCGCAAGGATCAAACGGATCATGCAGGCCGATGAAGATGTTGGAAAGGTGGCCCAGGTGACTCCTATCGCCGTCTGTAAGTTTTCTTTCCCTTGGGGCACGAACAGCCCTTTCCTAGCTGCACAGATGAAGTAATGACGTCTCATTCCCCATCCAGCCAAAGCACTCGAACTGTTCATGATCTCCCTCGTTACCAAGGCTGCACAACAGGCAAAAGAGCGCTCGTCCAAACGCGTCACTGCCACTCACCTGAAAGAGGCAATTTCGAAAGACGAAGTTCTCGATTTCCTCGCCGACATCATCTCGAAAGTGCCTGACCAGCCCAGCGGCAAAAAGGATGAGGATGGGAGTGACCCGGACGAGAATCATCGCAAAAGAAAAGGCAGCAGTCGGCGCAAAAAAGATGACTCCGACGACTAGCATGGAAATAAACACTTTTTATATGCCTTTTTTCTTAATTCTTTCTTACGTCAGAGTCTGTGAAGTGCCCATCCTCAGCATAAAGGCCTGGCGTTGGTGGATTTCTGGGATCTCATGAACATTATCCTCTACGCATTACGCAGCATGGTCTTAAACAGTGGCTTTTCAAACTGGGTGATATGGAGTTGCTGCCTTGAATATTTGGCGTTCTCAGCGTATCTGTAAATAACTGCAATACTTCTTCAGCATTTACTTCAGACCATCCCATTCCGAAAAGCAGGAAATACTGGTTAAAATGACTGATTCTTCGCTTCGCATCTGTGAAAAATCGCTAGCCGTCCAAAGGTATTAAAAAAAAATCATTCAATCTCGATACAGCTTCGAGTGGGGTTGGATAAATTTTAAATATCTGCAGAAGCTCTGTTTCCTCAAACGTCAAGTTCACTTTTAGCGGGAGAAAGGGGGAGAGAGTCCATAACAGCTGCAACGCCATTTGCAGTCTCCCGAGTTCCAAGTATCAGGATGATAACCACCTCAACCCCAGCGGCCAGCCAAAAAGTCCAGCCTTCACGAGCAATCTGCAGCAATACAATATGAATAATGGACTTTGTATGACTTGATCTTCCTTTCTCGCTTCGGGTCTGGCTCTATCGCTAACCAGCGTGCAGTGGTCTCGTCTCGTCCGAGGTGCTTCCTCCTCTTCCTCTCGGTCCCTTCGCCGCAACGCCGCTGCTGAGCGCCATACCGCGTTTAAACAAATCTACAATGCCCTCTATGTATGGATCAACTGCCCCTGGCATCATGCTATTTCACCGTCGTAACTTATCTTGTTGCCTAGCAAATATGGCGCAACTCGCCTTCCCTCGCTCCAGACTCCCCGTCCGTACCCCGGATACGCAACTGTATCGACCGCTTGAACACCATCCTCAGCGATGAGTCCCGAGGACCATCACCGCATCCATGTCTCGCCTTCGCTGCCACGTCGCAGGTCTATCTGACCATCGCCAAACTCTCGCTGACCACGTACGATCCGTGCATCGTATCCGCGACCGCCGTCTTCTTCAACATGCTGATCGATGCAGAGGTGGACGGCATCGTCGACAACCGGACATTCTCCCGAGCACTGGTGGACCTGGCACGCAGAGCAAGTTGTGCGGGCGAAGAATGCGAGGGAAAACTGGTGGAGTTGATATTCGGAGTTGCGAATAATATCCGGCTGCGACCGATCATTCTACCGGCCTGGTTCTTCCCGACCGGTTCGAGCGGAGGGGAAACGGAGGCTCGAGAGGCGGGCGATATCTTTGCGGGCGCGACTAGGAAGGAAGACTTTCCTTTGTTCTATTTGCTTCTCGATTACGTCCATTTTTCGGGGAGAAAGGGCGATTTCGCTCGCACAGGCCTACTATATATAATCGAGACGGCATCAAAGGCAAAGGACCTCGAGCGCTGGCTTATTGAGAGTGACTTGGCTACATTGATGGCTACCGGTCTGGGAGGCCTGTACAGTCAATTGGGCAGGTATGCTTGCAACATTATACCCGTTTATATTGCAAATAGCTAACGCCTGCTCCCAGGGTATTGCCTCAGGCTCATGATGTTGATATCCCTCCAATTGTTGCTCTGTCCGACGATACTCGCCTCGAAGCTTTTATTCGATACGATCTTGGTGGGGATATGGATTCTTTTCTTTCGTACCTTTTGTTTTGGCAAGACGCTGTTGACCATTGCAAATCTGTTGAATTGAATGATACCCTTCTAGACCATTTTCAAGTTCTATTCCTTGAGCAACTACTGTATGAGTCCACTCACCATCACCCCTCCACGAGAAAACATAGGCTGACTGACGCGCACAGTTACCCATCGCTTCTCGAATCTTCTGATGTTGATGGAGGTTCAACTCCGGCCGTCACCACCTACCTGTCACGGATTCTGGAGTCCATCGACCAGCCCGAGCTCATACATCGGATTTTACTGTTTTTGCTAGCTTCTCCATCTGAGAATGAAGCCATTACCAACAGCCCTGTGGAGCAGAAAAAGATGTCAGTCAGTCGCCGCAAGTCCCTCGACATCCTTTCTTCGTTCGCAGAGGCCGCGGCAATACCATCCCCTGCCCTTTTCAATCTGGTTGACCTGCTGTCAATGAGTATCAAATCGCAAAACAATCAAACCCTTGTGGCTACGTTAAGACTAATAACGGTTATCATGCAACGCCATCACCACTTCGCTGACTCCCTCATAAAAACGTTACCCAGATCGGAAGCTTCGCCAAAACTACGATCGCTTGGCGCTCTTAACGCGGAATTACAGCAGCTGTTTAGTTTCGCTACGGCGATCTACGACGGCCCTTCACTGGATCAATCGTATGGAAGTTACCTTGCCAGCGCGTCGTGTGCACTCTCCACCCGAACATCAATCATGCCGTGGAACAATTTATCCGAATGCTCACCGGACGACCAATCGACACTGCAGGTTGACGACAGCATCTTCGAGGGAGTCCTGGATCGTCTGAGTAGCTTCTTCACCAACAACGTTATCACAAACCTTGCTCTCACGAACGCAGTCGCGGCTTTAACAACCTCGAACCTTGTCTCTCTAGACGGCTGGCTTCTCATCCCACCAGAGAAATATCGACTTTTGACAGGCTCGGATAAAGATGGGGATCCAGATCAGCCGTCATGCCCATCTGTCAACCCACAACGCCGGGATATCGATAGTAGCCAGTTAAACTTTGCATACGCACCACCATCTTGTGCCGGGGATGATCTCCCAGCGTTGACGTCAGTTCTCCTTGAGCTGATCAATCAGGTACAAAGTTGGCGTAAATCGATACCGGATTTCGATATCCTACTTGCAGGCCGCCGGGATCTACTCCGTCTCAGGGACCAGGAAACACTCGTTTCAGAGTCGGCAATGGAGATGGGACCACATTTATCCGATGATCGGAGCGGTGCCCTGGCAGGGATCAGAGGAAATCCCGGCGCGGAATTTTCCAGAGGACGAAATTCATCGCAGCGACGAGAGATGGGAGAGAATTCCCCGTCACGGCTCCTATCGCGCCCTCGATCAAAACACCCCGCGTCCCCCGCTCGCAATCTATCTTCCCGCGCTCCATCGTCGCGGTCACTTTCCCAATCGCGCACACATTTCCTCCCCATCGATCTTCACAAACGGCTTGCGAGCCCCATATCAGCCGAGATTGGCCGCTCCTCGGATCGTAGATCTTCATCAGAGCCTACCGGCGCCATGTCTACGTCCGCTGGAACCTTGGAGACATTGGATGACGACGCGGGAAGCGAAATAAAGGCGGAGAGCGTGACGCTGGGCCATGTCCTGACAAATGTTGTCATATTGTATGAGTTCGTCCTGGAGTTAACCGCACTGGTTCAAATGAGGGCAAGTATGTTCCAGGAAGTGAATTTTAGTCCGGTCAACGGACTGTCATAAAAGGCGATTTTTCTCTAGGAGCTCCGAAATGCTGGGAGAATGTGCCTATTTGTGGTGATGGGAAGATGTGCATTGGAAATAATAGCTGGATTGGCCAACATTCAGCAGTTTATGTCATCGCTCGACTCTCAAAGATTATAGTGCCGCATCGTCATGAATGTTTGCCTGTGTGACGCTGCATTATTCGTTTGTCACCCCCTCAGAAGAAACAACAAGACTGTGGGGGCCTAAATTCCTGCGATATCCCTAGAAATTTCCCTAAAAAGGAGGCCGGCTGCGGCATCTACTTACACCGCTAAGGCACCTTATCTGAGACAGCTTTTAGGCCTCAAATGCAAGGGCGGCACTGTGGTGGATGTTCTCCCAATTCATGTATTCAACTTTTGATCTTTTTTGGTGTCTTTGATAGTTAGATATCTCGCTCTTAGTTAAAATGATGTCTTTTTTTGGATAGTATTATTAGACCTCGACAAGCTGGGTTTGTTGTGTCTTTGGCAACGCAACTTGATCCCCCCAGACAGCTTTGTCTGCAAGGCTTTCTTGCAAGATTTCTCAACAAGAAAAAGCAAACAAAAACGATCGACCTTCCCCATCACCCAGTTCGGCGCGCCACCTCGTCACTCTGGGTCCAGGGCAGCCAGTTCGCTTTCTGGCTGGGCTGGGCTGGCTCTGCTCTTCGTTTACGACAAAGATCATCTATCCACGTTTTTCCAACGAAATCAATTACGGTGGTTTGGGTCGACACGCCAGGCAAGGGAAGGGTGACTAGTCGACCGAATCACCTGCGTCGAATATATGCGAGAAACCCCCCCCTGGCTAATATTGGTCCCCATGATCCCATAGTTATCGTTTGGATTTGTGAGATCCTTGCGAACCGGCCCATTGAGTCTTGAGGAGGGGGGGCAAAGCCATGGTTCTGGGAGGAGTTTGGGATTCATATTTAAAATCAAGGACATGCCACCGCCTGCGTTCGCCTTCGAGGGGTTCTGGTCTCGTCTCTCGCAATATGCGGCTGCGAGGGGAGTGATCGAAACAATTCCGTCCGTGTCTTGAGAGTTGGACTGGACGGAGTCGATTGTCCTGTCCCTATCTCCCAACTACTTGCTATAACCGACTATTCGAAATTTGCCAAGTTCGTTGATGTCACTAGAGTATGTATACATCCCATAGTTAGAGCTTGGAATCAGTGAGATTCTCCATATGGCGTATTTTCCGTGGGAATAGAGTTCCATCGGTTCATTCCAGCTGTTCGATGCTATACGAAGCGGTGGAAAGGAAAACTTGCAGATCTTGCCCCCCAACGACCAAGATAGCTCCAGGTTTGCTGCAGCTGCAGCTACACCAGTACATCGAATGCTGCAAGTCAAGGTATTAGCAATCTCCCGGCTGGTTCGGCTTCGCTAACCCACATTTCAACACAGGTACCCGTGGCAAGGTGATACAATTGCGTCGTTGAAAATCCTGATGTCTGATATCAGACGATAGCACTCGAGGGAGTCCCGTTTTTGAGCCGACCCTTCTTCTTCTTCCCATGAAGCATCTAGCCGTTCGTTAAACGTTTGTCATTCAGTCGCTCGTTTTTTTTTCAACAAACTGAAAGTAGTATATTAAAGCCGTTGGCATCATGAAGCAACGACACTCTCTCCCAGCTGCTGCGAATGTCTGTCAGGAGCGTAGTACAAGCCCGCTCTTTGGCCCGGAACCATCCTACTTCTACCCATTCGCTCGTCCAGAATCAGCATTAGAGTCAGCAAAAGAATCAGACTCCAAAGCCTCCCTTTCGCTGGCTTCACAAGACGGCCCACTATACCTTCATGGAGCCGTGCGAGATCTCCAGGAGCTTCGCGCTCTGTATATCCCATTCATTTCCTCCGAGGAAGACCTCACCCCGTCATCGACCACTGTGACCACGAATGCCGTGAATTCATCGCCAGCTGCCTCCGTTCCGTCCTCTCAGACTCGGCTGCCGCGCACATCATCCACCTCGGCATCGTCCCCCCCCGGATCGGCCAGACACTCTTTCTTCTCAGCGAAATTCACACCCTCAGCACGACCCAATGTCCGCTCAGGCAGATTATCCAGATCGAGTCTGCCAGATTCTCCAATATCTCAAACCTCGAAGACAATTGAACCCGAGGCAGAAGCACCACCGAACGTTATCCCGGATTCTTCTTCCCGCGTGCTCGAGCAATTCGTGAAATTGATCAATTCTATTGATATGCAGTCTTTCAGCGGCAGAGAAAAGGATCTCGGTAAGGTCACCTTACCAAAAACGGCTCTGTGCTTTACTGATTCTGGTTTGTGTGCATAGTAATGGACGTGTATTCGGACGCATGGCGTTTTCGATCAAACACATCTCCGGAAGCGAAACCCAAAGCCTCGAAACGCGTTTCCTCAATTCCTCCGGGCCGACAGATTAATTTCTCCTCGACCGTGTATAATTATGGGAACTCCCAATTGCCCTCCAACCTGCCACTTTTGCGAGTGTATGTAACTAGTCATCTAAAAAGCGACTCCTATTGACCCATACTAACTCGTATTTTGCATACAGCAATCTCCCAATATGGCCTATTCTCTGCCTCGCTGCGCAATTCTCGCAACGCGCGTACAGCATGCCCTCCGAATCAGAAAGAGAAACATTCGTTGAAGCAGACGTCAGAGGCGGAACTAACGCGATGGTGATCAAGTCCGTTGCTCTCGACCACATTGACCTCGTCGTCCTCTCGATTAGAGGGACCAATTACACCTCATTCAATGATTGGGCAAGTAATATGACTCTCGAGCCAGAATCACCGACCGGGTTTCTCGACGATCCTGAAAACCTTTGTCACGCCGGCTTCTTGGGCGTCGCTCGCCAAATGATCAAGCCCATAGCCCTGCGCCTCCGACAAATCCTCCAAGAAAATCCCTCCCGCTCTGCCGGATCACTAGTCATAACCGGCCATTCCACCGGCGGCGCCATCGCAAGTCTCCTCTACGCACACATGCTCTCCCAGACCAATCAATCCGACCTAACCGACCTTCGAGACTCGTTCAACCGCATCCACTGCATCAGCTTCGGTTCCCCACCCGTCTCCATCACCCCCCTGAACAAACCCAGCGTAAGAGAATTCCAAAACTGGCTCTTCTTCAGCATCATAAACGAAGGCGACCCCGTCACCCTCGCCGAACGCGCCTACGTTCGCTCCCTGATCGAACTTTATAATTCACCGATCCCCGCTGCTCGACCGGTGAGCTTCCTCGCACGCAAACTCTCCTTCTTCACTTCCAAGGAGCGCAAGAGATTCGACAAGCGAAAGCCCACGTCTGCGATGTGGTGTAGACCGCCGGCGACGCTGTCGCTGCCGGGCAGGCTGATAATTCTGCGGGGCAATGAAGGGAAGGACGGAAAGCAGTGCACTGAGGCGTATCTGGCGCGGAATGAAGAATTGGCGGGAGTCGTGTTTGGCGATGTGATGATGCACTCGATGACGCTGTACCAGAGACGAGTGGAGATTTTGGCGACCGAGGCGGCTTGGACGAAGTTGGACGAGGGATCTTGAAGGATTTAACACGTGTTCCTCCTTTTTTGAAAGGGGAAACAATTCTTTTAGGTGGTCTGGGCGGAAATAATCAGGGTTTCGAATTTCGTTTGATCCATCCCAACTGTCTTTTTCATCAGTCATGCCTCTCTATGCTTGATTATTGATTATGCCGGTTATGCCACTCTTACCCCTTTCCTTTTTCAAGTTGACATAAACTACTTATACCCCTATTTTCTGTTTTAACAAGCACTAAAACATAAAGACCAAAATCCTTTTTCATATGCCGTCTGATGGTTTCAAGTGTTTAATATTTAAATGATTTCTTGTTATACAGTGGACCTGTGAAACAATAAACACAGTATTATAAATGCAAAAATCACCCTAGTATCCACTTCTTTGCAAGCCTAGAAAAATAATGATGCCTTTTAATTGTGTTAAAAGGCATCAAGTCAATGGAAAACAACGCATGGTATGCAAATCGCTAATATATTTGTCCAACAAAATTATACGGAGTCGGTGATGCAGCCGTGACTGGCGTCCATAACAGCTCTAAGTAATGACAGTCAGTAATCAAGAAAGACGAAGTTGATGATCGTCAAAAAGCTGCCGAGTGAACACAACATACCTGGCATATTTCCCCAGAGTTCCTCTCATCGTCAATCCTGTTGGACGACCAAGACCAGCTTCCTGCTTCTCCTGCCACTCCTTCCTTCGCTGCGCAAGCACATCGTCACTGACTTCAAGGTCCAGAACTCGTTTCTCCGCGTCGATAGTGATGGTGTCACCATCTTCAACCAGACCGATTGGTCCCCCAACAGCAGCTTCAGGGACAATATGTCCAATCAAGAATCCATGGGAACCACCGCTGAAACGGCCGTCCGTGATGAGGGCAACGGAAGAGCCCAGTCCGGCGCCCATCAGGGCGGAAGACGGTTTAAGCATTTCTGTGAAACTCATTAGTACACGCGTTCATCGATGTTGGGGAAAAGGGAAAGGTTCAACATACCCGGCATTCCTGGTCCACCCTTTGGTCCGGTATATCGGATAACAACGACGGTCTTCTCGTCCTTTTTGATCTCGTTTCTTTCCAAAGATGCAATGAAGTCATCTTCGTCGTCGTAAACTCTAGCTTTGCCTGTGAAATTCATTCCTTCTTTGCCTGTAATCTTGCCCACGCTTCCTTCGGGAGCAAGGGTACCACGGAGAATCTGGATATGACCTGTCTTCTTGATTGGGTTGCCAAGGGGGCGGATGATCTTTTGATCAGATGGGAAATCAGGAACATTTTCTACGTTCTTGGCCAGGGTCTGACCGGTAACGGTCATTCCTGAACCATCGAGGATACCCTCCTTCAGCAAGAATTTGATCAGGGATGGAGTTCCACCGATAGTGTGCAGATCGGCCATGACATATTTGCCAGAAGGCTTAAGGTCTGCGAGGAAAGGAGTGCGATCACTGACGGCCTGGAAGTCGTCAATGGTGAGTTTGATGCCCACAGAGTCTGCCATGGCAATTAGATGGAGGACTGCGTTCGTAGAGCCTCCAGTAATGTTAACCAATATCATGGCGTTTTCAAATGCAGCTCTCGTCATGATATCTGAAGGTCGAATATCCTCAATAAGAAGCTTCTTGATGGCGTTGCCGGCAGCCAAGCATTCATCTTTCTTTGCCTTCGATTCCGCTGGGTTGGTTGACGATCCTGGTAAAGTCAGGCCCATCACTTCAATGGCAGAAGCCATGGTATTTGCTGTGTACATTCCACCGCATGCACCGCCACCGGGGCAGGCATGGCGAATAATATCGAATCGCTGCTCTTCCGTAATTTCGCCCGTCAAGAATTGGCCGTATGCTTGGAAGGCGGACACAATATCGATGTCAGCATTTTTCTGCGTCACAGCACAGCCAGGTTTGATCGTTCCTCCATAGACCATCAAACTAGGCCGATTCACACGGCCCATCGCCATGATGACACCCGGCATATTCTTATCGCATCCCGGGATACTGATATTTGCATCATACCACTGTCCACCCATGACCGTCTCGATGGAATCGGCGATTAAATCTCGGCTTTGCAAGCTATATCTCATCCCTTTTGTCCCCATACTGATGCCATCGCTGACACCAATAGTGTTGAATTGATATCCAATTAATCCTGCCTTTTGCACACCTTCGCGCACAAGGTTGCTTAGATCCAACAGGTGCATGTTGCAGGGATTGCCATTGTACCAGACACTTGAGATGCCGACCTGGGCTTTCGACATATCGTCGGTCGAAAGCCCGGTGGCGTAGAGCATCGCTTGCGAAGCTCCTTGGGAGATCGGCTGCGTGATATGGCTGGATACTTCATTGATTGGCTTCCCTGACTTTGTAGTACTCTTCGATGTAGGCTTTTGCTGAAATGCGGAACTGGAGGAGAGGGTGCGACTGCGCAACGAATTAGTTATCTGTCATTGAGTGGCTTGCAAAGAGCTTCTGGACATATTTCGACGTACTAGGAGAAATAATTGAGGAAGCGCTTGTAGGGCATATGCCCTCGAGGCCTGAGCTGAAGCATGTCGGGGCGGAGGGGTGCCAGCAGGGGTGCCTTGACTACCCCAATGTGCTCCAAAAAAAGCGGTCAATTGAGCTTAAGTCACAGTATCGAGATGCAAATGCCAGACAACCAAAGGCTCAATGGGGCACAGCAGTGCCTCTTTCAATTACTTCGGTGCGATTGCCTGTTTCTTTCTTTCTCTTTTTTTAATTTCTCAATTCCGCGCTTGTTGAAGCTTCGTGTGGAGAAGGACGTTTTGGGGAAGCTTCCCCCTCCGATGTCGCCGATGAGTCAGAAATACGCGCCAATTTAACGAGAGCTGTCCAACCAGAAAAGAGGCATTTGATGTTGTGCTTGCTTGGGGTAAATAAAATCCTTCCCCACCGCGCTTGTCAACTCCAGATAAACTACCTATATAAGAGCAAAATTCATGGGCTTGTTGGATCATCCAAAGGTTGTATTTGGGGTCTATGAACCTATCTGTCAAATATTTACAAGAAGGTCAAAATGTCAAAAGTGCATCAGTTGTCATTGTTCCACGGCCAGATCTTGCCGTAGTACTTTCTCTTCGGGCCATTGTACTTCAAGGAGTAGATTCCTCTCTCGATGCTGTTGAGGAGAATATATCCACTCTTGAAGTACGGGTATACACTCCAGCTGCCGAAGAATGCAACCTCTCCGCCCTTCTCATCATCTTCAGGGTGGCAGTCGAAGAATCCAGTTTGCTTGAATGATTTGCCAGTGGGGTCTCTGTCAACAGAGCTAATGTCAACAATGCGGAGACCGCTACCGTAATTGGCTTGATATGTGAGGCCGTTAAGAACGTATTGATTGTGGTCGATGGACTTGACGGGCGACTGGTAACTTCCGGTATGCTTGGGCTTTCTCAGGTTCTTGATGTCGAAGATGTAGGTGGTAGTATGTCCGTTTTCAGCTTCACCAGCACCGTCTTTCTCATCAAGTTCGTCGTCCAACAAAAGATATTCCATCTTGACGGGGTCGGTCAACCAGCCTTGGTGTGTGTATGACGCACCGACGTATGGGGTTTTCGAGATGATTGTTGGCCTGCGCTTGTTCGTCACATCCATGATTGTGAGGGTGTCTTCATTGTAGTTGAAGCAAATCTCATGACCCCAGAATTCGACATGGGGTCCGGTGTAGATGACACATTGGGCTTGTAAATGTGTTAGTTACAACTTTGTCCTGTAGCTCAGGTTGTTTGCTTACCGTCATGCACGTATCCATCCTCATGAGCACAGCCCGGTGACTTTGGCTTAGCGGGGTTGGAAACGTCAAGCATATAGAGACCCCCTTTGCAGGGAGTCTTGCGGCCCGTTCCCACAACATAGATCATCTTTGTAGCTTCGTTGGAGACAATATTGTGGGAGCTACCAAAGCCACTGTACCAGGCAGTCAAATCCTTCTTGATATCGAAAGTGACTGGAGTACTGATATTGAGCAACTATACAGTCAAGCACATTAGTCAGGAGAAGATGAAAGCGCAGCGCGTGCCTATACTGACCTTTCTCATATCGAAGACCTGGAGGCCATGGTCTGGTGACTCGGAGCCGATGTAGCAATATCCATCGATCACTTTCATGTCACGCCACACGGTGCTCGTGGTCTGGGTTGGCAATCTGCCCTTGAACACTAGGCTACCATCCTTCATAACTTCCACGAATGCAGTTCCATCGGCATGGCCAACAGCACCGAATTCTCTGCCATCCGGGGATGTCCAGCCTGAATCCGTGTTTAACTTCCAATGCGCAATCTTCTACGGTGCAGGGAAATAGACTTACCCCAAACATCATTACCCCTTCTCGCCTTGCTGCCAATGTCTGCATGAGGCAGGAAGCCATGCAAGTCAACATTGTCACAGGCATATTCGCCTGCCTTCCCGTCCACGCACTTGACAACTCTGCTGGAGGCAGTGTATCTTCCGGCCTCGAAGAAGCCCTGCTGTTCCATCTCATTCTGCGTTTGGAGCTTCATGGCCATAAGTCGCTCCATGGCCTCTTTGTTGGCGGCGCTGGCCAAGCTGGCCGATGCCAGCAGCATAAGAGAAGAGAGGGTCTTCATGGCTCAGGGGGTATGCTTGGACTGGGAATAAATGGGAAGTTGCCCAGATGAAGGAAATGCCAGTTAGTTTACGAATTACTTGGGGATATTGGAGAGTTCTTATACCTCTCCAATTGACCAACCCACCATGATCAGCAAGCCCGGAAAAGCTTGTCATAGACAGGGTTTAACTGAATTTGCAAGGAAGTAGTACTCTACTGGGCTTTGGAGTATGGTAGGAAATTAATCATGAAAAAAAGCTAATACAGGGACGAATAGTCACCTTGTGGGCTGGGCGGAAAGATGTGGATTCGGCATGCTTGCAACCAGATGTGCGGTGCCATCAAACGGAAAGAAATTCCGAAGAGGCGACCAGTAATCCGCGAGTCATAAAACAATGCGCTTCACGGAAAAGTACTGATATCTCTGATCCGCATGGTCGTGCTGACGAGAGGAGCGGTTCTAGCCAGGCCTGAAGACCCTGAGTGAGAGACGAACATAGAAGTGCTAGTGAGGGACAAATTCCTGCCCAAGATAGGTGGTTGATATCCCCAGACCTGCCACCGGACGATGACATGCGTTACATCGGGAGTGGAGGCGGGAAGGAATACCCATCCAGCTGCATCCATCTGGGGATGGCGGGGAAACGCGAAGGAAGAAACATGTTCAGGAATATTCCTGGAGCCAAGTCAAATGACCCCCCCATCCTCGGCCTAAGTTGTCCAAGGAACCTGCGCTGGGCGGATGATTTCGTAGCGGGCTGAGCGCAACGACGATTGCCGCTAAATGACAATTTGATGCAGGCCAGGCCTGAAGTGAAGAATTCTCATGTGAATCCAGCAACCAGATTGGGTTGCAGCGCTAAGGTGCTGCGGATCATAATGGTCTGTCGTCCTTGTGGGCCAGTGTTGAAAAGTAGCATCTCGATGATCGACTCCGTGATACGAGACAAATTTGGGGAAACACAGAGTAATCCCTGTCGCTGGTAAGGGGTAAAGCCTAAGAACTAGCACTTTGTGGGCGTAGGCCATTAAGCGCAGGACAGGGCCAGGGATGTTGGAGGTGGAATCTTCACAGGCCTTCCAAGGCTACACACGGGGATTGAAGGGATTCCCCAGGCGGCCGGGAGATTGACAGCATGTTGACAGAAGCATGATCTGGCAGCATCGATCTCGACTGGACAACCTGTTGGATTTGAAATGGCACTGCCGTTGTTCGCCTTGTCGGTTCAAGAGAAAGGGAGAAGAGGGGAAAGAAGGGGAGGAGAGAGAGGAGGTTGGGAGTTGTTGAGGCTCATTGGCGTGAAACAACTGACTAGGCTGTTTGGGATGTTTGGGCTGTTTGCAATGCTCCTGCACTCCTTCCATTCCCCCCCTATTCAAGCCAAGGTGAGGTTTCCCATCCGCATCCTCCCATTTCGTATAAACAGCCAGCTAGTGTCTCTCGAGGCGGTCAATTCTGATCCCACAGTCTCCTAATGCGAAGACATAGCTACTGGTAGCTACGCCAGAACGGCCCAAGGGACACTCCTACGCCCTTGGCCTGTGGTTGAAAAAGGTTTCGCTGAAATCCCTGCTGTTTGCCATGTCGCTTAGCAGGGAAGGACTCTTCTCATGCCGGCTTTCTGTCACCATGCCATCTCAATGGTATGCCTCTGGAGGATTCGGGTTAACTTATTGTACCTAGCTAACTAGTTATAGGTTACTCCTTCCTACCTGCACCATCTCAACGGTTTGTCTTTGAAAAAAGAGATGACCTCAAGTTTTACAATTTCTATCCTCAAGGCGGCCACAACTAGCCATTCAGCTCTTATACCGTTCGTGGAATAACGGCATCCCATCATTATTGATCATATCTGAATAGAGTGGCAGCCTCGATCACCCCGCATATTTGCCCTTGCATGCATGGGTCTTCCTTGTGTCGGCATCCTCGCCTCCTTCCCGCCCACCGTGGAGTTGCAGCGTGTGCGACTTTGGTCGATTCCGGATTCCCGTGGAATTACCAGGCTTTTCTCCGGCGAGATTTCTCATCACCCTTTCCGCCGAACTTGACAAACCAGTTAAACCCAGGTCAACAGTTTGCAAGAAAAGGTGAGGGTCGGCGCCAGGGAGTTGACACAGTTTGATTTGACCCGTCTCCAAAATTTCCCAGTGGATTGTTGTCGCGCTTTGTAGCCGACCCAAATGCTTCAGACCGACATGATGGCGGCAGAGTACTACGGCTTTCACGAATCCGAAAAGAAAATTTCCCGAACCACATGAACCGAGTGACGTTAACGAACTCCGGAAGCTAGTCGAACGCCAGAAGATGACCGGTTACATATGAGAGACGGATATTTTAGTATCTGGAAATCCAGCTTTTCTTTTCCTAATACAAATTGCACTGTATCAGTCTGTCAGTTCTCTCGGCCGCTGAATACGACAACCCAAATTGAAGTGGCAATAAATACACCCGGAAGATATCGAGGACCTTGGAGAATTGATTATTTTCAACACCTTCAGCTTTGAAGACCCCATAAGAGTTAGGAGCGAAGGCCCTTGCCGGTAAGTGACCCCACACTCGTCTATGTCTGGCTTTTAACAGGTGACTGGGATATCGTCATGTACACTCTTCACTTGAGACAGACTTACCACTCCTCGCTCGTCTGTAGATATCTACACCGGCCCACATCTCTCAGCAGTGGACTAGGATAGTACGATATTTGTCCAACGAACTTTCGGCGCATCTATGCATCCTTTAAAGCTCAGCGCGAGCAGGCTGGGCTAAAACAGCAACGTTGTTTTCAGATACCGGCAGTTTCCTGGGATACTTTGGGCTGATAGCTTGGGTGCCAAAAAGGGCCCGAGGATGCCCGTTGAACGTGCCCACCGGATGACTAGTCCGTTTTCGCTAGAAGGTCAAAACACCGACCGGATATATATTAACCAACATGGCATTTCGCGTTACGAAGACCCAGACATGTTGCGATGATTTATACTCTGAACGATTGATTAAGAGCCTGCACGTTGGACAGAGAAGAGGCCTTGAGACCAGATCAGGAGCCGTTTAACCTTTCATATATGTCTTGAGAAATGGATTGGAGCGCATACTCCTCGGATTGCTTGTTAGACGTAGGTAAGCCACGGAATCATACATACCCTTTTCATTTTTGGCGATGTAGTCTATTTTTTTGTCCTGCATATCACAGAAACAGCCTATTGAATTTGTGCAAGTCACATACTCCATTTGGGCATATAACTACTGTATGGCTGTTGGTAATATGCCTTGATGCATCCATGGTACCCGATGAACATCGCGCATTATGTCTTCGCATTTCAATGTTGGCGAACGTAGCTAGGCTAATGCAAATTGAAATATCAAGTATGGAAACAAATATGATGGAATGACGGGTACTGGAAGAAAGACCAGTTGACGTATCGATCTTCCTTGGTTGTGGTTCAGAGTTGCTATGCTCCTACCCTATTTCTTTACAAGCATAACCACGGCCTGATGGTCAACTCTCTCTCTCTCTCTACCAAGATCAACGCTGTCAAATTGAATAACTATCTGTTATGTATGCAGTCCAAAGTAGGACTCAAATCCCTATCCATACATTATCTTCCTCCCGGTCATGCAAACTTTAGAACAAAAAGAAAAGGTAAACAGAAACCCTATATGTACAGCGCATAAAGAAATAAAACTGAGGATATCTTAACCATGAATCATCAAACAACAACAAAAACACTATGAGGTGTGTCGCCGAGCAAACACGCTCATCCATGAGTCAACCAAACAAAAGTACATCTGCTTGATCAACAAAAAACAAGGAATATACAACTAATATACCCAGAACATGTTAAAGACAAGAAAGCACTCAAGGACATTCTCTATTCCCCCTCTTCAAGCCTCCGGGAACATTGATTGCTTCACTCACCCATTCCATCTTCGCAACCTCATCTAGCTGCAAACGTCGACTGCTCCTCTTCAACAAGCCCCGCACACATAGCTGCGCACCTTCCAACCCAGCACCTTTGGCAGGATCCCATTCGCCATCATCGTCACCATATCGATGCCAGCTCCATTCACATCGAGCGATACGATGTGGTGTGCGTGCGCGCAGTTTCGCAGGGTCTCCCCTCGTACCGGGCAAGGCGTCGAACGGAAGCCTATTCTCTACGATGGCATAGAGCAAAACTCCAAGTGCCCAACCATCCGTGGATCGACCGTCGTACGGTTGTCCCATGAGTATCTCCGGGGCAGCATAGTCCTCCGAACCACATCGTGTGTGGAGCAAGGGGCTTTCTGGTGGCTGAGGAATACGCCGCGACAGACCCAAATCCGTTAACGTGACAATAGCTCGTGGATACGTTTGCCAATCGGAGATGTCCTGCATCACCGCGGCGGTGACATTAAGAAGGACATCTGAAGAGACAGATTTAGCCCAAGCCGAAGGTAACAATTAGAGAAACAACACCTACTTTCAAGCTTAATATCTCGGTGGACGATTTGGTTTTGATGCAAATAGCGCACCGCAGCTACCAACTCGGCAAATATTCTCCGAATACCTGGCGGCGATAAGGAGGTTGGCCCCTGGCTAGCAAATTCAAACAAGTCCCCTCCCGGACAATAGTCTAGTACTAGCAATGCCCTTTTGCCATCGCCACCAAATGCCTTTAGCTGGATAATCGAAGGGTGATTGATGGACTTTAGGATCTCAACTTCTCGTTTCAGAGACACTTCGACTCGTTCCTCATCCGCCCCACCTGCTGGGCCATACTCCACTACTTTCACAGCGACCAACCGGGGTTGAGCGGGAATACCTTGAGATTCGTCGAGTTCCGGACCTGAAAGAGCTTCTTGAACAGCTAGGACCACCTGGCTGAACGTGCCCTGGCCCAACTGGCGGATCATCCGATATCTTCGGGGCTGCTGCGTTTTTATCGAATTGACATTGTATATCTGAGCAGAGGAGATTGTCGGGCCGAGTATGGCTGGACAGGTACCATTTGGGCTGCTATCTTCACCGCGGCGTGTGCTTGGCGGACTTGGTGGGTGCGCGCGAGGGAGGGTTATGCCGCGCTGAACTGCCAAGTACTCCTCGCGGTGAAGTTTATTCTGCACAGTTTGTCGTGGCGATGGCGAAGCATGGCTAGCACCGTTTGGACCGGTCAACGGGTGTTTCAGAGCAGCTGGGACATGTAGAGCAGGCGGGACATACTCGCTGAGGCTCCGATTACGCGCATGACTTTTGCGCGAAACTTTCATATGCGCCTGCTCCTTCTGCGCAGGTGCCTGGTCTTTATCCGGGATGAGATCACACGGTCTACGTTGGCCAGAAGAGGATCTCGGCGGTCTGTGCGGATCTAACGACTTTAGGCTAAAGGTGGAACCCCGGTATGAGGCCGTCGAGGGAGACCGCGGAAGCGACTGGAAGCTGCCGGATCTCCAGGGCGAGGCACCTTGGATAGGTGACGGCAATGGGGTAATATCGGTCAGAGCTGCGAGCTGAGGCGACGAGAACACTGAGCCGGGAGAAACGGATCCCGCACTAGACTGAGGAGCAGCCAAAGCAGCGCGGAGGCTTGATGTTCTGCGGGGCAAGCTCATAGATGATAGACTGGGCCGGAGAGGCCCGTCATGATGATCTGGCTGACTGCCGGGCGCCATGATCTTTGTGCTTCCAAAATCCGTGCGCAAGCTGAGAATTGGGGTCTTTGGTCCAGGCGCCGATGGTTCGTCCGGCGACATGGTCGTTAGCAGCCTCAAAGAGTCACCGTGGGAGCCTGCATGGGAGGTCCGGGTTGTCGGAGCTTGGCCGACCGGGCTGTCCACACGACATTCTAACTGAGACTGCTCAGATGAGGAGCCTGAACGGGAAGACGGACGCTCGTTCGAGGTGGCTGCCGTCAGCGAGGAGGTCCGCGGTGATGCAAGGCCATGTGGCGCAGAACCAATGTTAATTGGCTCAGGCTCCGAGTGGGGAGGATTCTGTTCTACCATCGAGAATGGAATTGGTTGCGGAGATGGCGGGCGCGTCAAGGTGGTCTCCAGAGACGCAACGAGGACGAGTTGGAGGCCAGAGCTGAAGAAGCGATCAAAAAACGAGCCTGAAGGTTGTTCCCGCCCTCAAAAAGATCTAATTATAGCTGGTCACTGCATGAAAGCGCAGGGTGGAGGGGGGCGACCCTGGTCTTTTTTCTGCGGATGATGTAACAGCAGCACTGGCGGGGAGGGGCGACTTGGAAAGAATTCAACAGTCTCCCCCCTTTTGATTACGGAAACAAGATCAGAATGAAATTTGAGAACTGAGGATGGTGTCCCCAGAGATCTCTCTCTTTCATCTCATCCTCTACTCGCCTGGAAACCCTCGAGTCGGGCGGTCAAACAGGAGAAGATCGAGCGATAGTTAGAGCCTTGGTGCTGCTTTTAGGGTTGGCTGACTAACTAATTATGGACCTCCTATTAGGCTTTAAGGTTATTCCGCTCCCATCAGAGCGCTAACCAAATGCGGTTAAACCAAAGGGCTAAAATATTCAATGCAAACAAAACAAACAGTCCCTTCTCCGTCTTCCTCCTTTCCTTTCCCTCCTTCCTCTTGACAAGTCTGACCTTTTCCTCCCCCCTTCTCCTTCTCCTTCTCCTCCTTGTTTTCTTTCTCGAGAGTCGAATTGTAGACCATGGCTACCCGTCCTTACCTGGCGAATTCTCGTCTCGGTCCTTCATCATCTCATCTACCACACTCCAGTCAAAGTCCGGAGGCACTGCTCCCCATTCTTCGCCGTCCCACGGAAATTTGGCAGCGACACTCAGGTCAATGCCCTCCGCCCTCAAGTCTGTCCACTCTTTAGGGAACGTAGCTAAGTCTTTTGCTTCTCTCTCCTTCAGCTTTTCGAGGGTCAATTCCTGTGCTAACTGTCAACTTAATCTTTCTCTGTTGTTTGTGGCAACGGGGTATTTTGGGCTGACACACGTGGCATATTGCTGGCATCTCTGTTTCATTCTCCCGCAGTTCTCGCTTGAGTTTCTGAAAGGTGCTCTTGTCATAAATCGCCGTCCATCCGTCAATATTCTTTCTCACCCAAGTGCTTTCGTTATCTTTTGGGACTCGTTTGTACGCCAACACCTTTTGATTGAGTCCTTTTGGCTTGTTAACAAGGATGCTGGTCTGGTTGCTCTCGCCCTCGTCTTCGGTTGCTGGCAATTTGGCTCTCTCACGATGAAAGTACTGGATCATTTTTTGACGGTGTATTGCGCCAATTAAATCCTCTAGATTGCAAGTCTCTTCCAAATGCAAGTCTCGCGGAAGCCAGTCCGAGCCAGGCAGATCGCAGATGATACGGAACTGGATCATTCTTGGCATCTTAAACGGACGCCGGGCTTCTTCCAGTCTTGCCAACTTCGTATACGCGTCGGATATAGCCCCCGTGGTAAGCCGTTCCACTTCCTGCTCGGAGACTCCTTCCTTCAACAGTCTGCGATCAAGCTCCTTGATTGCTGCCAGTAGGAGCTGTTTATCACTCTGCACCATTTTCTTGACATACTTCTCATGGGCAGCTTCCTCTGCTGCCTCTTCTAGGCTTGCATTGATATCAAAGTCGCGCATATCTGATGGGTCCGTTCCAAGTGAAAACTTAGGCCTGAACATCGGCTCCCACGGCGGGTCGCCGAGTGGTTGGTTCATGGGCCAGTAATTTACCCATCCCACGATACCGCGATAAAAGCCATCAAACCAAAGCCATTCGATCATATCGTCGACAGTCGCGGGGCCGCTTGGCGTTGCCTCCTCGCGCGAGTTCTGGTTTGTCTGCTCCATGATTCTTGTGTCAGGAAGTGAATGTGACGGAATCAGTTGTTGACAAGCAAGGTGCTCCACAAGGATTCTTGCATTAACGAGGGAAAGGGAAGTGTGATGGTATTTATACAAATGAAATTGGAGGTTTCCAATTGATTGCTGGAAGCAAGCCTTCGCTCGTTGAGTATGTTTGGTAGGAAGCAACGAACATTTGGGCAACTCATGGCTAGGTAGGTACCTACCTGCCTACCTACCTAACCTACCTATGCTTGTTCGGTAAGGAAAATAAATTTGCCCATTTAGCTCTAGGTAAGCTGCCTTGAGGCCACAAGCTACTGGTCTTGTGATATTCCGCACTTTTGATTTCATCTCCCATGCCAGGACAAAATAACAACAGGGCAGAAGGAATGGCTATGTCCCCATTGCAGTATCATCTGATTTTTGCCAGCGTTCTTGTTCAATGTATAGGTCAAGGCGGAGTATTGATGAAAGATTCATGATTTCCATTTAACTTATGCACATGTAACACGTTCCATCAGATGAATAGATGTTGAAAAGATTTAACTCCTCCAGCTAACCGCGGTAACAATGACAAGGCAAGAAAAGTGAACCAAATGAAAAACCTCTATATGTACATACAATACAAGAAATAGTCCCCAATCATACCAGTAGAACGTACTGTCCATATATGAAGGATGCTAGGGCGATGCTAACTCGAATACTTCACCGATATGCGCCGGAGTGGAAGATGCGTCTCTTTTTATCAGCGGGGGCAAAACAAATAATACAAGGGAAGAAGGAACGGCGATGGGGTCGACTTCGAGGTGAATTATGTAGACCAATTACGATTTGGCAACTTGGCCATTCCAATGGCAAAGACTTTTCGGAGCCCTTAGTATATCGCTACTTTGCCTCTCGACAAGAAAGGGGAGCAGCAGGCGACGGGTTAAAACGGCGGCACTCTAGGACAAGAACACGCGTCGAGTAAACTGGCAGTCCCGAATAGTTAGAGAAAAAAAAGATCTGACAAAAGCAAAATAGGGCATAAACGTGTGTCTGTACATACAGTCCAGGCTGCCGCGACACCGGCGACAATTCCCCCTGATATCATCATAGGTCTCAAACCCCTGGTGCTCTTGAAGAGCATTCCACTCAGCGCACCGGCGACAACGCTATTTGCCGCATCATGCTTGCCACGTGCATACCCCAGAGTCGAGTTGATTCCATTGTATGCCATGGCCAGCACGCCAGCGGAGTTGCCCAAGAAGGGACCACGCCTCGTCACAGAGTTGAGCACGGCGTTTAGCCGAAGCTTTGGCGGCGCACCGGGAGGCGCTTTCCGTAATCCCTCGGTAAGACCCCAAAGACCTCCAGCAGACAAAGCTGTAAGGTATGTTGTTCCAGTGCCGTAGCTCAAGTCGTCGGACCAGCCTCGGGACGGAAGAGCGGATCGAGAACCCGGCAGCTCATTCAACGTAGAGTCCTCGAGGGTGAGATAGTCTAGAGTTTCGCGGTTAAGGCCCGCGAGAGGGTGTAGTTCCGACGGGTCTGGAATGGCTGTGCTGGAGAGAAAAGAGGTGACATCGTGGGCGGAAGAAGGGTCGAAAGCGGGAATTTCGGTCGTCGACGACGATTTGCGGCCGGAGAGGGAGTCCCAGATTGACATGATGTACGGGCGGGCGGATATTACAATAAATAAGAAGGTAAATGAGAGAAGAGTCAGGTATATGCGCCCGTTGCGCCTTTTCTGACTGCCTGTGAACTGTTCGTATGGGCCCGGGTGCTCAGGATGATTCGATTCAAGAACGGGGAAAGAACCTCAATTCCCTTTTTTTGGGCAGGAGCAAAAAAAAAGCTGAAATCAGTTGGGAGTTTGCTTCGTTTGCTCTGGGCTGCCGCTTGCTGATTGGCTGCTAAAAGCATGGACCTCAAGGCTAGCGCTAGACCAAAGGCGGAATAGCGCGCAAGTCAACCCGTTTCACCCAAAAAGAGGTTTTTTTTCCTCTTCGACTTTCGTTGCTTGAAGGACGGGAGGAATCATTCCATTTCTTCTTTTATTTTTGCTCGGCAGGATGACTTCGGCAATAGAGGCGTTTAAAGGATCTGCCGGAAAATTTGACCTGGAATCATATTTTCATGACAGAGAGATTTCTGTCGTTCCGGAAGACATCTTAAGGAACATCACCAAAGGCCCCCTGCGGGCCTTTTTACTACAATGCCGGGATATCCAGTAAGCGCCTCTATATAACGATGGATAGAGTAAATATCTGACCTACAATGTACATTTAAATTGTTAATGTTTCTTCCAGGCAACTGTTGCAGGTGTGGAAGTGCCTTGTTCATACATTTTCAGCTGCCAATCTGCCTGGATCGCACAATACGGCTATCTGCAATGCCGTCAGCGCATACCTGGAGTCCGCATTGAAATCTGATTATGAGGAGCTGCGCCGGTTTGTCTTGTCCGAAGCAACCTGGTTATCCCTTTTCGAGCACTTTCTGGACCGTTATCAGAGTGGCCGCCCCAAGCCCATGAAACAGGTCCTCGCCACTTTGATGCTCATCCTTCAGAGATGCATGGATCCCAGCACCTCCAAGTCAGTGTGCAAGCACATAGCCAGGATCATCGTACCAAACATCATTCTGTTTGAGCCTCGCTCCAGATTGAAAGCATCTCTCGTTTCGCTGGAAATCTTTGTTCGAAAGGAGGCTATCAACGTGGTAGATTGGTTACTTCAAACCGAGGAGTGGCTATGGGCGCATCACCCAGGCTGGATACCGCTTCTTGGCGAACATTGCACCAATCTCAAAATACCCCTGTCTGCCCTTAGGGATGAGAAGGCCAGAAATGAACTTCCGCCAGGAGATTTACACGTATATGCCGCACGCATATTTTGTCTGGTCTTACTACTGAATACGCATAATCGGGATATCTCGCTACCAGCAGGAATGCTCTTTTCTCAATTATGCTGTCGACTTAAACATGTGGCAGCTGCTCGTGAAGTCCCATATTATACCAATTGTGGTGACCCGTTTTGGGTCGCTCCGTTGAAATACGTTTCTTTGATGAACCTGGATTGCCTAGAATCCATAACCAACCATGTCCTTTACCCTCTATTCAAAACGGAACCTAAGGACTTTCTCCCCTTTGTAGCCACTTTGCCTCTTGACAGCATTCGGTTAAAAGCGTCCATAAAAGCGTTAAATAAAGAATTCACATTATTATTCGCGATTCTTGAGCACGGTAAACAATTGGGCCTCGTTCATGACAAGCAAGGTGAGTTATGCTCTTATCTAATTCTGGGGCTGGGGGCTGAAGAAAACTCCAGCGCTCGCGGTCCTGAGTCCAGTTGTCGCCAAATCGTCCATTTTGTTAGATCCAAAAGATTATCAACAGTTTCTGCGCCATGCAGACGAAAATATTAGGATTCCTGCCTTGTCTTTGCTCATTACTGATCCAGCTACTGCCAAACCCTACACATCAACTACGTTCCAGGTTCTCATGAACACTCTTCCTTACGCGCATTCAGAAACCGACTCCAACACTCGCAGTCAGCTTCTGAGCCTTTTGAGAAGACTTGTTATTAGGTTCCGCGGCAGTTCAAACGCAGTCCACGCCCATTTTGATGACAAACCTGGAATGGGACTTGAAGAATTACATCAAAAGGCTGCAGTACCAAATGCCATAACATTCTTGTATTGGTATATTGATTTCCTTAGACAGGAGCTTCGGCCCAACGCTTCATATCAGAGGCATATTCTAGCTCTGAAAGTTTTAATGTTGTTGCTGCAATCTGGAGTTGATGACCGAATCGACCCTGTGCATTTCTCAAAACTCGGACAAGAACAGCAAACTTGGCGGTTCAATATCGAAATGTTTCAGCCCAGCCTATTTAGAGCTATCGCGGATCTACTACTTGATCCATATGATGATGTCCGAGAGACATCGATGATACTTCTTCGCTTTTTCCCCCGTGACTTCCTTCAATCACGCCCGGAAGCTGCAGGCTCAAGCCCTTATTCACAATTAGTGGCCGCTGTGCCTAGAGCGGAAGTTATGGCGGGGCATACCGGTAGAGCTGACCACTCTGACACTGTCGGTCGGGTATATCGTCTTCTGTTTGATCTAGCTGGCGCTAATGACATTGAGGGCAATTTGAATAAAACCCCATACACCGTTGTCGATAACTTGCTTAAAAATTTAGAACAAAGCATCTCATGCTCTCCTGAATCATTTCATGCTATACTCCACAATACTCCCCTTCAAGGGCATGTCTCCGCTCTGAGGTCAGTCGGGAAATGTGCAATTATCTCACTCCGGCCATTAACTAACCAGATTGTAGATATATTGTGGAAACTCCCAACTTCCACGTTATCGTTTCTACTTCCCAAGTGTTAGAGCCGGCCTGGTTGCGTCTGCTAGAGAGAATTCTGTCACTTTGCTGGAGTATTTGGTTTGGAGTTCAAGACGTCCTCTGCGTTGATTCACCAGAACGAGAGCACGAGAATCTGGACGAAGACTTGGCCGGTCCTAAAGATGTTCTGTCGTTCTCATGGCGCGCGTTGCGCGAGTCGAGGTACCACTCTCCGTTTCTTGGTTTCTACATTAGATATTTGCTGACAGGTAAGCCTCCTGCTAAACGCCATTCTGGTAAATACGACATTTGCCCCTAGTGGCTCTCAACATGGAATTGGATACGAAACGCTTTCAAAGATAGGACGATTGAGCTTCGACCAATTAGCCGAGTTGCGACATAGAGGCGCTTTTTCCACAGTGTCTCAGACTTTCGCCTCATGCTGCCTTCGTTGCGTTCAGTCTGATGACCCAGCGACGCAAGGTTTACCAGCTGCCTGGTATAGGGTAAGTTCCGCCGTCCCTGCCCTTATGGGACGACACTAATCAATTAGGATACTATCCAAATCATCTACGACCAGGGCTCTAGGCTTACCAGAAGATCTGCCGGCCTTCCGTCCATAATCACCGGAATCGCCTTGTCTCAATTGAAAGGTGACCTTTTCCAACAAATAGTGGAGGAACTCCAAGATATCGCTCGGACGAGCCCGATGGAGACAGCTGACAAGCCCGACCTGGAACTACCTCAAGTCCATGCGCTGAACTGCTTGAAAGATATCTTCACAAATACAACGCTGGCTGCCAGTACGGAGCCGTACGTCATGTCAGCGTTGAACATATCAGCTAATTGTCTTGGATCTAGAATGTAGGTGTGCCTTTGCTGTTATTGTTTCAATATCTAGTATCTCCTTTCTAACCTAGCCTAGTTGGGCAATTCGCAATTGTGGCTTGATGTTGTTTCGCGCGTTAATGAATCGGATGAGCCGTCCCACACCTGAGTCTCGTCGCGGAATATTTGTAATGCCAGGTTCGGAATCTAACCACAGCGTTCCCTTTGCGAAGTATCACGGAATAGTACCGCTATTGTCAGGTCTTTTAGATACCCCTGTGTCTGCCACGCAAGGTCGTGAAATAGAGACAACTAGCAGTTGGGATCTCTCCATACTTACAGAGCGTGTATTTCCCGCGCTTGAGTTGATTGGAAACAAAACGCCTGCTCTTCGCTCCAGTGACGATGATATTCTGAGAAAGTTAACACTGTCTCAGCTTTCAAATCCCGTATGGGGAATAAGGGACCATGCAGCAAGAACGTATGTTAATCTAATAAAGCGGTCTGAACTTCTGAAAACAGTTCAAGAGATCTCTACACCCGAGCTCTTAACCCAACCGCAGAATCAAGTACATGGATCACTCTTATGTATGAAATATTTGCTTCAAAAGTTGTGGGAGTCTGCTGGGTATTGGTCTGGTACGTATAATTTCGCCGCCGTCCTAAGCCCACGTAGCTAACGAATCTAGGCAATACTGATACTGTGATGATGACGATTGAAAATATGTTCAAACACTGTTATGATTTTAAATTATCCCCATACATTCAAGCCTGTTTCTTTGAAATATTGGCGAATGTTCTAGAGGCAAGCATTGGATGCGGGCAGGAAGGTAAGTTGAGCATATTGCATTCTATTCTGGGGTCGCGGATATTGATTCATTCTAGGCAAAATCTTGCCGTATTGCGGAACCTTACTTGAAAACAATCTGTTTGAACAGCTTCTTTATAAGGTTCTCGATTCCAACGCGGGTTCTTCAATCTCGCGGTCGTCGTCCCTTTTGGTCCAGTTCCTGGCTTATGACCTTATCTTCCTAAAACTATTAACGACAGATTCCCCAGAGGAGCTTTTGCAACTTATCGAGACTATCTCGGCTGCAGATCTAGATGCCAGCCCTTGGCTGTTACATCGACTACATCGATTCCTCCGTTTCTACGCACCTGCTCAATTCAATGCCATTCGACTATACACTTGTTTAATTAGAACGACCCAATCACCGGCGCTGAAAACCGTGGCGATGTCTAATCTAGCAGAAACTTTAGAAAGTGTTTACGAGCAGCACAATAAACTTCCTCATGAACTATTGTTCCTAAAAGGCTGGGCAAAATCTGTGAGCTTTTATACAGAACGGAACTGTTCTCCACTCTGGGATCGCGCCAGATTCAACGCCTCGCTGCACCTTGAAGGGTGTCTATTTCCCCTTCGAATTGGATCGTCTGCGGAATTGGCACAATCGGCAGCCGCCAAGGCTGATTTGCGAAAAATAATACAAATATTGTCGTCCGCCATGGCGGAGGAAACGGTAAGATTTATTTGCCTTTTCTATATCAGCGATGGTATTGGTGTCTAACGTTGACATAGGAGTTATCAACAAGATACGCCGCCGTATCTGCTATGAAGTGCTTCATACTGGGGCATCAAATTCTAGATGTTTTCTGCGCCTATTCTCCCTCTTACATTGACATTTATTTCATATTATATGATATGCTGAACGATGACGACGAAGAACTAAGGGATGCAGCTGCTCATATAGCATCAAAATGTTTCTCCGCCGCGCTTTCAACGCCTAGATTGCCACTTGCAACAAGTACGACGCTGGCAGGGTCCCTATCTCAGTTTTTCCCTTCGTCTCGCAAAGTTTTCGATGGAGCACTCTTGCGTTTCATGGGAGAGGGTCGCGATAACTGTCAACTCACTTCGGTTCGTGATCAGCTTGCGGCGCTTCAAAAAGAACGCACGGCTCTGTTTGTAGAAGAGAAGCAAAATCTTTACATAGACGAGGTCCGGGAGATTGAAATTTGGTCAAGTGTTCTTGCCCAATTGGACTATAGCGACCTTCCTACCGATATAACGCAGGATTTCCTCTGTTGGTTGTGCGATGGTTTAATGGCATTACACGACGAGCTGCAGACGGCCCCTGCCAAGGGAATATTTGGCTGGATGTCGCGATCAGACGCCTTTGCCATGACTATTCGACTTATCCATGGCGCAAAAGTTGTACTTTTCGCAAAAGGATTGGCCAGCTCTGAATCCTATATTTCAAAGATCCATGTTACTCTGCAAGAGCTGTTGAAGATTGGTGATAGTGCTGGCATATATGAACCCTGGGTTGCAGAAATCAGGTCTGCTCTGGATGAAGAAAATTTATTTAAGAACAATCGCCTTCAGAGCAGCTTTGATGCTGTTAGTCTAGCAATTCGCTAAGAATATCTGCGGAGATTCCCGTTGTTGCGTTGTTATGGAGATTCGCTCATTTTGGATGAAATGTTAATAACATAAATTCTGGCAACAACAAGACTGTCGTCCGTCCTCTTTGCACCTTTTCTACACTATTTGCCTTCGAAATTCATATTGAACATCTCCTTGTTTTATCAATACTCTAGTATGCTTCTGAAGACTATTCATCTTGGCTTGCCTATATATGCTGATAATCTTTAGGATTGTTTCCAACAGTGCATCGCGTTCCTTGAGGAATCAACAAAGTGACAGTTCACCCGCGACAGAAGGCATCTTGCTTTTATTGAATCAAAAGCTTTTCCAAGGTATGTTTACCAGACTAGTTACCTCGATGCTCCAGCTAATCCTCAAGAATGCTCACAGGAACAATGAATCGAAACTACGTTATCTTGGTTATTCTACTTGTGGTACCCATCTTCCTCTTCGCAGTTTGGAAATGCAGTTTTCACATTATGCGTGTTGTTGCACACTGCACGCAAATGAGGAGGCACGAAGAGGAGATTCGAAAATTAGAAGCAGCACGGAACGTGCGAGATGCACGACTAGCGGTGCAGGTGAAGGAACTGGCTACAGAGATGGACAAACAGCGCGCCGGCGGCGAGGGTGGTGAACAGGCAGCTCAAGATGGAAAATAGGATGGGAATAAATGAAATGTATACTCTTGCCTGTTTGCAAGCAGCAGGATGGTCTTCACGACAACTTTGTCAAATATCATTTGCAGTGAATGAGTTGTCATATTTTCACCTGCAGATTGAAATTCCATCTCGGCCTATTCATTGAAGACTCTACGAGCCTTGTTGATAGCGGATATTCCCATTGATCACTGCAGACAAAGTTTATCAGCATGCAGAAGGACAATCAACCTCACTTTGAAGTGAGAACTTCTTGAGACCTTTCGATTTCCAATATAGCTCCAAAAGACGATATTGCACCTCGAGTGACACAATAGGGTTTTGATTGACTGACATGCTATCCGAATTACAATTGAAAAGGACTCGATTACCTACCTGAGTTCAAAAACACCTGATATGTATTCCTAGTTCGAAAAAGGGCAACCAACGGCTGAATGTCATGAAATTTCACTCATAGCTCAAACCATCATCTCTCAGCAAAACAAAGCCAGTTTGCCGTTACATTCTATTCTCCTAAAATGCCACCACTCCTTATGCGGCAGCCTTCGAACCAGCCTCGCTCATCCACCGACTGGAACTCATGGACTTCCGAACAACAAGGCGGTGTCCTTGCAACATCAATACTCCTTTTCATTTTCCTTTTCGCGTTCGCCACGTGGTTTTTCTGTTTTTGGCGGAAAAGAGATAAGCAACGCAGCTTGTCAGGGAATGGAGGTCATGCTCGAGGGCAGTCAGAAAACCGTCGGGGGAATTCAGGGTTGCATCGCAAGTCTATATTGAAAAAGAGTAATAGTCGGAGCTCAATAGCGACCAGAATTGCCTCTGAGATAAGGACTCGATTGAAGACGTTAAAACGAGCCTACCGTCGCGATGGTGATAGAAAGGAACGAAAGGGGAAGGAGAAAATGCAAGTGCGGTTTTCTGAACCCCTGACACGATCTAGGTCCCGGGATAAATCCAGAAGAATATCAAAGAGGAACGAGCATGAAGGCAGAGACGAACAAACAGATGATGATGATGCAGGTGAAGGGCCTTCGAGAGGCCCAATCAGCGAGAGCATGGTTGCTTCTGTTGGTGAGGATCAAGATTCAGATGACCATCCAGAGCAAAGTGGAAGTTCGAGGATAAGACCATCGTCATCCCACCCATCGTCATCCCAGGAACTTGTTCTCTGGAGGAGCTCCGGTAGCCGGGGGACACATAGTCAACAGTCATTCAGTGTGGATTGAATTGGTTTTGGACACATGTTAATATCATTGAATTGCGTATTCCTCTGTGGAACACACAAGGCAATTGCTATTGTGTTGAACTTTGGATGCCGTGATGTTTTATCGGGAAGCTGCATGGACAAGTCTGTCTTTAATGTGTAGGGCTGATTTACCTACAGCTTGATCTTAGATAGAGGTAAAAATCAAAATTGAGAAGCTTGTTGTATTGCTTCAAACGCCAGAAGCGGCCAGCAAACTGGCAAACATTTGCGTCTGGTATTGGATAAAGAGATTGAAATAAAAGGACAAAACTCTGTAACATTGTCCTCTGGCAGAGCATCAATGAAGTATGCAGAGAGCGACCAACAAGATGCCGGCAGTATTGTCAGACGACGAGATAAAGATCCTGCGGGACTTGGAACGATATTCACTCGCCACGCTCTCTCTTTCAATGGTTTCTTGCGGCTTTATAGTCGCAGCAGCTTTCATAATTATGGGGATAGTCGGTATAAACATCTATGCAGATTTGACGCACAGGACCTCCAACCGCCACCACAGTTCCCATCACCCAGAACCGCCGGATAATACGGGTGAGTATTTGGAAATGTCAAACGAACATAATAGTCGTCCGTCAACGGGAAGAGAGACTTCGATGCAGCCGGAGCCCCAGCAGCCGATACCGTCAGTGCGACCAGTACAGCAAGATAATACAATGGGAACAAATACAGTCCGGCTCCACGATTCACCTAGTATAATTATGCCAGTGCCGCTACGGCCACGAAGGCGAATGCATACCAGTGTGCCAGAATCGAAGAATCCAAGAGAGTCACTAGAGGTATCTGATGATGAAGTGTCTCGTTTGCTCGCAAGTTTGATCGGAGAGCAAAGAATGAGTGAGGCCGTGGAGATTGAAAAGAAACGCGGCAAGAATCCTCTCCGGAACATCCCTGAGCCTCTCGTAGAAATTGGAGATGAAAGGTAGGTATCCGAATATGCTAGTAAATACTCTTTGATGGCATGCTAACTTTGTCCCTTGTCTAGCAGTGAACATTCAAATCGGCCAACAAGATCTGCTCTCGGAACGATCTTCAATGACCTTGGAGCTAGAGAGGCCGATATGCGACATGTTCCCAGACTATCGAGTCAAAAAGGTCGTTCAAGTTTGGCCGTGTCGGATGATGACGAAGAAGAAGAAGAGGAGGAGGTAAGGAGGCATTCTTTCGGCCAGCAGCCAGACCCGAGCAGGTTTAAATCCTCATGGTCGATAAGAGCACTCTCAAGATCCTAATAATACACGTTATTTCGCCCAAGAAAGAGTCTTGACCCCAGGAACCGGGCGGATTTCACAGCGCTTCGAAAGGAAAAGAGGAAAATGGCCGCGACTTATGGCAGGAAGACCGCTTAGCCTAGAAGCACAGAGGATCCGACGCCCGGTCCATCCCCATTTGCATGGACACCATCTCACAAGTAAATCGACCTCATCGGAATAATGCAGTGTCATACAGTAGGCACGGACAAACAGGACATGTTCCACCTAACTACTGATGAGCGATGGAAGTATGTTTTGCACCAATCGATCCTGTCACATCGACGCCGAGGAAGGGTTGGCTGCGTCACTGATCGTGGTAGCAGGGCATGGACAGCATTTCAAAATCTTTCTACTTCACAAGAGTTAGCTAGGGTTCATATTCCAGTGTAGTTTCGGATGGGAATGATTTGATTGTCATGATCGTTGAAAGCCTGTAGTTAGTTAAATAGTTGGATGAAGAGGAAACGGCCGCTGAAATAAAAGGAGATGCTTCTTCCCGCCCAACAAACATTCAACCTTGCGAACATCACCTGGCCAGCTGCAGAGACGAATCATCCTTGTGCCCATAGGTTGGACACATCTGCTTTATCCACTGAAAAGTCATCAATTCTGTCCCTGTCGCACAGGATTAACAGCATTGTTGCTTAACTTGTTACTCCATCCTTACTTAAATTGTACTGTAGTCTGTTGGGGTGTTTTTCAATCAATGATCTCATAAGCTTCGCTTTGCCCATCATCATCCGCAGCTGGGGGGGAGGAGTTCAATCCGCAGCAATCAACGCGGCAACCTGCCAGTTTCCAGAAATACACAGTCGACCGACTTTCATTCACTCAGCACAATGTGGAATGACGAAGACAATAATCCATATGGTGCATTTGATCGCCATGCAGAGCCTGTGACCGATCCGTTTAATGCACGCGTAACGTCACCCAGTGAGTTCGCAGCGCGCACTCAACCTTGACTTTTGAGGTTGGAGAAGGGTTAACATTGTGTGTACAGCACACAGCCAGCCCGTTTCGCCGCAATCGCCAGGCCACGAGCCTCCAGAGTATGTGGCTGGATTACAAACACCAAGCGATGATGGTGAAGAACACGAGCAGGCAACACCCGAGAGCTATGCGGGACATCCGGCACCACCAAATTACGCGCGCAAGAAGGGAGTCTACGAAAGCAGGATCCAGCAGATCCTCTACGAGAACCCTGAGCTCCCCATTCTGATTACACACGCGGGCAAGAATCATGAAGGCGGTGGAGGTTTTATCGTGTATACGATACGGACAGGAGTACGCTTCAGGAAACCCCCTTGATACCCCGACGCTTTGAGTCTGACATGTTAGCTATTCCCTAGGATCTCGAGGTCCGACGTCGATACTCAGAGTTCAACTCACTCCGTGCTACACTCGTGAATCTCCATCCTACACTCATCGTTCCGCCGATTCCAGAGAAACACAGCATGGCCGACTATGCCGCGAAACCGACCAAGGCGAAGGAAGATCAGTCAATCATCGAATTACGAAAGCGTATGTTGACCGTGTTCTTGAATAGATGCCGAAGAATGAAAGAGATCCGAGAAGATGGTGTCTGGTGGCGGTTCTTGGACCCAAATGCAAGCTGGGTTAGTGGTTACCTACTTAGAGTAGCTACATTTTTTCCAGGCTAATCCTCCAGGGTAGAGCGAAGTTCTTAACTCCCATCCGGCCTCCTCAGTCCCCAAGAATAACTTGAAGGCGCCTCCTCTCGACCCGGCAAATCCGAAGCCTGCGCATAACTGGCTCCCGGTTCCATCCTCATCGGCCAAGCTCAAAGCTGTGGGTGCGGGTTCGGCGTCCGAAACTAGCCTGCCTGGCACCGTTACAGGATTTCTAAATCGCTTCCCTCCCTCGTCCCGAAATATGAGCGAGCATGAACTGGACCCATACTTTATGAATTTCGAGGCGTCAACAAGAGAATTGGAACTGCTGCTCCAGGGGAACATTGAAAAGGTCAATCGAAGGAGCCTGAGCCATCTTTCTTTACTTGCTACAGATTTGATGGAATTGGGTGCGCGATTCAATGGATTTTCTCTCTCGGAGCCTTCTCAGACCGTGGCCGCAGCTATAGAACGCATTGGACAGGCGGCAGATAACTCCTACATTGAGACAGAGGAACTCTCAAATTCATTAAATGCAACATTTGCAGAACCTATGCGAGAGAGTGCCCAGTTTGCTGGAGTTGTCCGTAGCGTCCTTCGCTATCGCGTGCTGAAAAGGATCCAGGAAGAGATGACTAGAGACGAATTAAGCAAGAAGAAAGCACTCCTTGACTCCCTTGAACGAAGCGAAATAGAAGCTAAAAGGATCGAACAATACCTGAATAAAACGGGGCAGTCGGTCAACAAGCCAAAGCGGTCGCTCTCAGAATCATCAGCAGTACCCACTGCTGAGCACGGTGGTGAAGGTGGGCGAACTAGCATGGAAGACACGGCGTCCATTGATTCTGATTTCCCACCTACCCATGGCGAGACTCCACGTCCCTCAGCATCACAGGGCCTTCCACATCGCTCAGCCGAGCAGTCGCCTCCCACCCCAACCCATAAACACACCACCAGTGGCAGTTTCATGGCCAACAAGATCTTTGGGCGTATCAGCCATGCAGTGCATGGATTTGTTGATGTTGATCCGGAGAGAACCCGGCGAGACCAGATTGGAAAGACGAAAGAGAGCCTTGTTCAGGTATGTCGATGACCACCATCAGATCACATTCCGTCAAGTTTGTCGTGACTGACTTTTGTGGAACAAACAGCTGGAGCACGCACTTGAAGTGTCTGAGCAGGATGTGAAGGATGCCAGTGCCGGAGTGTTGCAAGATCTAAAGCGATTCCAGAAGGAGAAAGAGGATGATCTTAAACGTTACATGGTCAGTACACTTCTCTCTGTGCTTCTGAGTCGCACCAAGGCGGCTGATAGATTATATAACAACAGATCGCATATGCTCGATGTCACCTTGACTGGGCGCGCAAAAACCTGGAGACGTGGACCGAAGCCAAAGAAGAGGTTGACAAAATCGTGGTCCGTTGAGAGAGAGAGAGAGAGAGAGAGAGAGAGAGAGAGAGAGAGAGAGAAAGAGAGAGGTCTATGGGGTCCTCAAGGTTCTTCAGTCACCTGGAGTATTGGCGCTGGGACAACCCTGATTCTATACATTTGTAGCTGAATGGGACTCTCCGCCTGGGCATTTTTGGTGTCGTGTTGCCTGGTATATAACCAATAATGAATATGAGATACACTACGATGAAGCAAACAGCAAATATCACCAAGTGATCACACAGCATTGCATGATCCCACGTAACTAGTTATCTTACCTACGGAGTACATAGTTTGATGGACGAGATCAGGCGGGGAAGAAATAAGAGAGAAAAGAGAACGATGATGTCCCCAGGCTGGGTTGATTATCATTCTGCTGGCCCGCCTCCCCCCAGAACCGATTGGCTTTTTAGTTAAAAGCAGGTCAACTCCGGGTAGACGGTTTAGATAACACGCCTTGTTGAAAGGAAAAGAAAAAATTCAGATTTTCATCGAGCTAAACTTGACCACAACAAGCCCTTGGCCAGCCAGCCAGCCCCCTCCATTTCTCTCTTTTCTTCTTTTCTTCCTTTTTGATTTTCTTCTCTTTCTTTCTCCCTTTTTGCCAGTCAGTCGGTCAGCAAACCCTGGATAAATAACACAAAGATCTAGGGTTGAAGGATTTTTCGTGTTTTTTTTTTTTTTGTATTGTTTCCCTTCTCTGGCATTATTGTTTTCCTTTTCGCCCCATTAACTAATCCGTCAAATAGAACAGGAGGATGCTGGCTAATAAGCTTCGCTGGCTAGTTATGTCTTGAGAGAGGGAAGAGGGCTTAACTGCAAAAAGTCGTCGAATGCGGTTTCTGTGAGCTGCAGGCATTCTCTCCGTCTTCAACCAACCAACGACGCCTCCTTCATCCTCAGCGTCTGGAAAGGAAGAAAAAAAAAGAAAAAAAAGGAACATTCACCCACTCGGTACACACGTTGGCCCCTGATCAAAAAAAAAAAAATGATTCAAGACTAACTGTTGGCTGCTGTGTAGTTACCTCGTAGTTACCTACTGCCGCGCGCTGATTAACTTGCCGCCTCGCCTCGCCTCATTCCCTGTCTCTCGCTCACCCTTCCCCCCTCCCCCCAAAAAGAGCTGCCCACCTGCGTGTGGTCAGCTCACATTCACAACGTCTTCTTCAAAGAGACGCAAGGTTGCTGCTGAGCTGCGCAAAGCTGGAGGCCGTACGGGTTTTCACTTCCTTCACCCTTCTGCGTCTTCGAGAAAGACCTCACGCCCTTTGAAACGCTCCGGCCACCACTCTTCGCCTGCTTCGTTGCAACCTACCCCATCAGCCACCAATACGTCCTCGTCGTCTGCTGCCTCCTCAACGTCCTCTGAATCTCCTCCTGCTCCAAATCACAATCTCAACCAGAACTCCGACCTTGTATCGCCTCTTAGTAACACCGGACCACCTTCATCGACATCCTTCCCTTCGCAGCACGGCAGAACATCCAAGATGTCATCGCCGGACGGTGCCAACGGCCAGTCTGCCACCAAGGACCAGCCGATGCAAGATGCACAGGACAGCCATACCGGTTACAGATCCTCCTCCCCTGCGCTGAAGCGTCCCGCGGCAGAGATGGGTGGCGACGAACAGAAAGAGAGTGCAAATAATATGCAAACTGATCCATCAACATCCAAGAGCAACATTGAAATCCAAATAGAAAACTCACAGCTGAAGAAAAAGGTTGACCGACCGGAAAGACATGTTCGTGCCACTTCGGTTGACATGATCGGCCGTGGTGACGGTGCAGAAAGCCGACCCGAGGGCCCCAAATCGGAAGAGACAACCAGTTCGGGATCGGATAGCGTCTATCCAACTCCATCCAGTATGTCGGCCTACACAGCTTCGACTTACGAAGAGAGGTCCCAGGCGATCTCAAGTCACTCGAGCCATTCCTCCCACGATGCCCCTTCCCTCGATGAACAGGTAGCAATTGTTATGCAGATGGTGATGCAACCTCCGAAAGAAAATCAACGAGGATACGTGGTCTCTGGGGTGTGGTTGAATAGGGTTCTCGCGCGGAGTAGCAAAGGGCCAATGCGAGATAAACCTGAAAAAGCTGCTGCAGAGGGCGAGATAGGCCCAGTGGACAATTCAGATCTTGTCCTGGTCACTGATCCTAGTCTCCTGTTCAAGGATGAAGCCGGAGAACCATTCGTTCCGCTTCGTCCCGGTTTGCAAATGGGAGAAGATTTTGAGATCTTCCCTCAAGAAGCATGGGATTTGATCATCAACTGGTACGGTTTGTTGAAGAGTTCTCCAGCCATCGTTCGATACGCCCATAATACTTCCCCCGGAGAAACTGAAAACATTCAGTACGAGCTGAACCCGCCGATATTCACAATTTTAAAGTTGCCGAGCACAACGACCGCTTCGCAACTTTTGGCGGATACTGGTCGCGCTCCTGTCAAGGCTCTTGCCAGCAGCCACACTCCTTTCCAGCAATGGTTAAGAAATGCTAAGAAACTTGTTTCTATTGAACCCACAACCAAAGTCCGCGTATGGAGGATTCTTGAAGGGCTAGGAAACTCTGGTAGCGTTACACCAGCTGCTTCACGAAGTGCTTCGCCAGCTCCTGGTTCTACTCTAATCGCAAATGCTGGAAATAACTTAATACTCGATATCAACAAGTTTGCCGCTTTGAATGAAGGCTCGCAGAGGGAGCTTGTTGAATTGAAAGACCAGACTGCAAATGAGAAATATAATGGAAGCATCACGTTGCACCTAGCCGGTCTTGGTGGAGATAATGTGATTGTGCTTGAAGAACAAATCGGCGGCGTCGGCGGCGGTGAATGGGTATCTGAGACTGTAAAGTATGGAGCGGGACGACGCGCTGCTCTGACCACAACTGCTAGTACTACTAAGGGAGGACCTCAGGACAAAGTCAAAGCAACCGCCGCTACTGCCAGTGGACGAACATCTCCTTCGCCTTCTGTCACCTCGCGAGGACGGAAGCGCAAAGATGGAAAAACTCGTGGCGTCACTGGTCTGAGCAATCTTGGGAATACATGTTACATGAATTCGGCCCTGCAGTGCGTCCGAAGCGTCGAAGAACTCACCCAGTATTTCCTGGAGAACGAGTATAAAAAAGACCTGAACCCGAGCAACCCGTTGTCTCACAACGGTGATGTGGCAAAGGCCTACGCCAATCTTCTCCACCAGATGTATGATGAAAACGCGGCCGATTCGGTTTCTCCTCGTAATTTCAAACTCACGGTCGGACGGTATGGGCCCTCATTTTCTGGCTACGGCCAGCAAGACTCGCAAGAGTTTTTGCTGTTCCTTCTTGATGGTCTGCAGGAAGACCTCAATAGAATCCACAAGAAGCCATACATCGAGAAACCGGATTCAACCGATGACATGGTCCACGACAAAGACGCGTTAGTACAGTTTGCCGATCGAAACTGGGAAATTTATAAAGCGCGAAACGATTCAGTTGTTACCGATCTATTCGCCGGCATGTACAAGTCTACGGTTGTTTGCCCGGTTTGTGATAAAGTGAGCATCATTTTTGACCCGTTCAGTAACTTGACCCTACAGTTACCCATCGAAAATGTATGGAGTAAATGTATACATTACTTCCCGGCTCATGGCCACCCAGTTCTGGTCGACGTGGAGATCGATAAAAATGCTAGCATCAAGGCAGTGAAAGAATACGTGGCGAGAAAGGTCAACAGCGACCCCCGGCGTCTGGTCATGGGTGAAATCTACTGTCAAAAGATTTACAAGTTATTTTCAAACCCGTCGTCAATTAGCGAATATCAGATCAGCCCGAACGATATCATTGCTATGTTTGAACTGGAAACAGTACCGACCAGCTACGATGCGGACAAGGCTAAGAAACAAAACTACAACATGCTTTACTCGAGTTTCCGCAATGATGATACAGAGGTCGCATCCTTCGACTCCGAAAAAGCGGACCGCATACTTGTTCCTATCTTTAACCGTGTCGTGAAATCTTCTGTCTCGAAATATTCTCGTTCACGACCACTGTTTGGTGTACCCAGATTTGTAGTCATCAGCCGTGAAGAGGCCATGGATTACGATGCTATTCTGCGCAAAATCCTAGCTCAAGTTAATACACTAACAACGCAAGATATTCTCGCTGGAGCTGGTGACGAAGATGATACAACTATACGTTCTGCAGAAGACTCGGATGCTATTGTCACGAATGAAGACGACGCGAAATCGAATGACTCGAAAATCAATATGAGCTCCGTTGAAGGTGAAGAGGGTTTGGTTGATGTGTCTATGCGTGATGTCACAGACGCTTCTTCACAAGAAGGCGGTGCAAACGCTTCGAAACCACAGCTTGCAAAGGTCCTTCAGCCTGGAAGTTTTATTTCTCCTGCGCTTCGAAACTTATTCGAGGTTAAGTTCGTAAAGACTCAGGATGCTGCTGGCACAGCGTATGCTGCTATAGACGATAGCAAGGACTTCCAGTCCATGATAGAGAGGGTGCGACCGAAAAAGGCGGCTAAGCGCGGAGGTCAGCGGATGAAGAATATGTCGACTCTTCGCTCCAATAACAGTCCTGTCAGCAGCGAGGATGAACTTTCTGGGCCGGCAATCTCGGTACAAGTTCCTAGAGTTAAGCTTAATGAAAGCCTGACCAATTACTCGAGCTCTGAGGAGACAAAAGGGAATAGTGGATCAGCAAGCGATTCGGATCCATACCCGACGGCCCGCCCGATACGGAAAAAAGAAAAGGGTCAGAAGACTAAAGGCTCACGCTCCAAGAATGCCACTCCGGCAAATCTCCCTTATATCCGTCCTGGCGAGGCTATTATATTGGACTGGAACGAATCTTCTCACGACGCTCTCTTCGGCGGGGATGCTCAAGATAAACAAGCTCTTCGTGGCGCACCGACCTGGGAAAAGCCTCTAAAGTTCCCAGATTCCGAACTAACGAAGAAACGCCAAGTGCGCCAGAGTAAGAAACGAAACGGAATTACTCTAGATGAGTGTTTGGATGAATATGGCAGAGAAGAGATTCTTTCCGAGAACGATGCTTGGTACTGTCCTCGTTGTAAAGAGCATCGCCGTGCTAGCAAGAAGTTCGAACTTTGGACAGTGCCAGACATTTTGGTTATGCACCTCAAACGATTCAGTGCCAACCGCGTCTTTAGAGATAAATTGGACGTCCTTGTCGATTTCCCGCTTGAACTGGATATGAGCGGAAGAGCTCAAGCTCCTGATGATGGCCGAAGCATGATGTACGATCTGATTGCCGTTGATAATCACTGGGGTAACCTTGGCGGCGGTCATTACACGGCCTTTGCCAAGAGCTTTACTGATGGCAATTGGTATGAATACAATGGTAAGTCAATGCTCGAGCTTCACTTTGAATATCCTTTTCGCAGTTGCTAATCTTTTTTCTATTCTACCTCAGATTCCCACGCATCTAAAAGATCAGATCCCCAATCTGTCGTTTCGAGTAAAGCCTATCTACTCTTCTACCGTCGGCGATCAGAACACCCTTTAGGCGGGCCGTATCTAGCCAAGGTAACAAATGCAGCGTATCAAAAAAACGCAGCAGACTCTGATTCTCCGGAAGACTCGGACGGAAATTCGGGGGAAGGCAAGCGCCTCGACGGCTTCTCCCGCAATGGGTCGTCGAGCGCTTTAGTCGAAGTCGAAGCAGCTCACCAAGCGGGAGATGGTGGTTTGCAGGAAGGAATCCTCAGCCGGAATGATGATGACGAAGGATTGCCTAGATACTCGAGTTCTTTGCGGGGAGGAGAAGGGATTTTGCATCGTGGTGACGCCATGGAAGACATGGAGATTGACGGATATGAGCGCGAATACGGTCCAGGGCCGCTATCTTTCTTGAAGGATCAAGGTTGGTCCTTCGGCAGTATCCGTACAGGCTCATATTACGGCAATAACTACGGCAATGACGACGATTTAGATGACGCTTCAAGCGTGAAAGCCGTTGGAGGCGGTGACACTGATTCCGAAACTCAGATACAGGCTCTGGGCAGCTCTGAGGGACCGGAACCCTTGTTCTCCAGCATGGATTATGATAATGAGCATGTGAATATCTTGGGTATGGACGTTGACGAGGATGACGGAAATCCGCCTGTGGTCGAGCTTCGTGTTCCGGATGAAGAGTTCAGCAGTTGAATTTTCAGATTTTCTTTTGCTTTTATGATTGATGCTGTCTCCGTTGCCGAGTACATGGCTTTTCTGTTTTGTCACGGATACTCGAGTCTTGAGGATGAACAAAAGCTCATGATTTCTGCGCCTTGGAATTGACGCTTTTCGAGTCCACTTCGTTTTTGAATTCGGCCAGAGATTTTTTTAACCTGCCTTCTCCACGAGTAGATATGCTGTGTCATGGATGGACTTTTTTCTTTTTTTTTTTTTCCCCCTTTGTTTTTTCTTGACTTTTCTTGAATTATCGTGGTCTTTTTCCCGTGCGGCATTCTATGACCGTCCTGAATCCGCTTTTCTTTGCTTTTAAATACATAAAACTCTTATAATAGCATTATCAAAAAATAGAGCATCTTTTCCTTTCTATTAGCTTCTGCTTTACACGCCTAATTATAGCAAACGGCTCGGCATGGACTTCAGTGAAACAGTCATCTTGAATAAAACTATCCTATAGTCTAGCGTTCTCGACGTATTCGGGTTGATCTGGTTATAAAAAGGCTTCTCTCGAGGGAGCGGGTCTAGACTCTCGGAAAACCTGCTGCCACTGGTCTTTACCGAGCGACCACGATGCTGGGCCTGTCCTGTGAAGCTAAGTCGGGATTTTCACCAGGCCTCTATCTAGGTTTGCCATTCTTTCTAAGAGGGCGCAGGACTCCGTCGATCTTCACAGAAGGTGCCTGTTTGAGTACCAAAGTAAGGACCAGCAGTATTTACTGTTCTATCACTTTTGATGCTTCAATGCCCCATCAAAACAGATTTCACATAGTATGGTTGTGTAAGGTATGTTGTATTGGTTCGTTGTTTTCACTTCATTTCGATGTCCATGAGTATCCTCCATATCTAGTTTATAAATATTGGCTTCGAGATAGTAGTACTTCCCACTCTCACCCGCTGCCCATCATTATCCATTGAAGATATCTTCTTCAAAACGTTTCTGATAATCAGGCTCTCAACCTTTTTCCCTGCCTTCGAACTTGTTAGCATAGTTATTGATATCATCAACCCACTCAATCCATCCTCCTCACTCGAGTCTCGGCGTTAACAAGATACATCCCCATAAAACAAAAGCCACAGCAACCATGAGTGACAGGGCTCCCTCCTACAAAACATATATAGCATCGCCAACACCGACAGCAACCCACCCGTCCTCCACATTGTACACTCTCGATGACGGTAGCACCCTAAAAGACATCAAACTCACCGACGACAACCTAGATCCCAACATCACAGACAAGGCCATAGAGGAAGGCCACGCGAACGACCCTCGCCCAGATACCCCCTCCACATGCCGCCGCGTCGCCATAATAAAGGGGAAGATCGCACGATGGATGTGCAAATGGACCATTCTCTGGGTTCTCACGGCCCTGCTGATCATCGGTGTTATTCTTGGAGCCTTGGCTGCTGCAGGCTTGATTCCACCGCGAAGGTACGACTTCGACCATTGCAGAGCCTGTGCGAACGGGAACAAGCTCTAAAGTTGGATTCTTCAAGGTGCTATTGTGGACCTGGGACATTGTTTTTCGCTTTTGAATATCTCACCTAGATGAACGAAATTTGTATATGGATATGGCGAAAGACCAGGCGGGCGTATCATTCCCGTTGGCCAAGCTGGGTTGCTAATGCATTTCAATGATTTGTTTTTGACTGGAAAATTCCTTTTCTTATTTGTATCGGGCATAAAGCGGATAGGTCCTGAGGGACAGGCTATAGTGATAAGCCGTGGGAGCGTTTTTGGGGTGCCCTGAAGATCAACCAATATATCAGCAAGTTCTCCCAATGCCAGAATAACTGGGATATATGGAACGAGGAACCTTGACAGTTTTCAACCTTTTGGGAAACGAACAATTATTATACTGTTGCCATGAAGCCATGGAAATCATGTGGTTGTTATAGAGTAAGGGTTTGAATCCGGAGTAACCGATTCGAAGCAGTTCGCTTGCGATGTCGGGCATCTGAGATGGGCCGCCTGCCTGGATCATGGATGCCTGGATGCCGATGATATTCTGTAGGGGATTCAGCTTTCTTATCTTGGTGTTACCGGTCATAGAACAGCTCGTGCAACCTTTTGCGAGGAGTATGTTCCGCTGAAGCATATTTTCGCATCAGTAGCGCACAAGGGAGAGACACGCTCGATCCAAAAAATGATTGAAAAATTGTGCTGTTCATTCTGCTAACTATGGGGTACAGCATACACAAAGTAGAGAAATACGCCAACATGTCGCTCGAGAATCCAATTTCTTTCATCAACGGGCTGTCAGATCAAATTCATATGCAGAAAAGTCGAAGACGAAGTAGACCGTAGAGAGAAATGGAATGGCTATGCGGAATGGGAATCGAACATACATTTCATAGCTCAGGTGGAGAAAATGGAAGACAATAAACTGATAAGATCAAGTCTATCGTGAAATAAAGCGGGTATCAGGTGATGAAGATGCCGCAATCCCCAGGAACGCGCCACGCAAATGATCGAAACAAGACAATAATTAAACAGAAAACTCTATAACACAATGGATATTGCAAGACCCGTAGCAGATCCTTTGATTCTGATCATGCTGTTAGAAAGAAAGAGAAGAAATTGGGGTATCACGTTACGAAAAAAAAAAAAAAATCAAAAGCAAAAGATCCTGGAGATTTTAGAACGTGCTCCAGCTCCAATCCCTTGGAACACTGGTAGCAATGGCGCTGTTTTGATGGTCCATTGATGGTGCAGGGAAGTCTGCATCACTGACACTAGCGTGATCGGAATCGATTTCCTTGAGCGATGCTGATGAGGTACGATCGATTTTGCTCTGTTCCAACTGGGCAGTCAGGCTCCTCTGGATTTGGTTGAGTTCATCAATTCGAGCTTGATCCCAGCGGCCATAAGCGTTCCAGCAAAGATCGCATGCTCGAGATGGGATACCCTCGGGATGGAAACGGGCACTCTGATCGAGAGGCACGAGATATGGAGTGTGGGATGAACAAAAAACATGGCCACAATGACGACAATGGTGACGGCGATTGAACAGGCCGAAAAATGATTTGCAGATTGGGGAATCGCAAGATGGAGATGCAGAATCAGCCTAGAATAAAACGCAAGTCAGTTGTGCGGTTCAAAATCGCTTATGGTATCCTGAAATTCAGGGCAACAACAATAAGAAATAACTTTTCAAAAAACCACGACAAAAGAATTTTCCAGGGGGTAATATCTAACCTTCCAATGTTCCCTGGTCGGCGAGCCCGTCACGGCCCCAAGGTTCTGATCTTTCAACCACTCATCTTCCGCCAATCTGCTCACTTCGCTGCGCATGCTTTCTACAGTTGATTGGCGCGAAAGAGAAGGTCGTCCACGGGCACTGACATCGTCGGAAAGGCCATGAACGCTCCGTGGCGGTGTCAAGGGAGAGGAACGAGAGGGGCGCTCAGTTGGTCGAAGCACTGCGGGCACATAGAGAGGGGACTTCAGGGGCCGAAGCTGTTTGGATTGATGGACATGATGCAGCTGGGAATGCTGCAGACGGGGAGATGATGGAGAATTGTTGGCTGGCGTAACTGAGGCAGAATTCATGGGCGAAGGGTTGCCATGTGGGAGAATCTGGCCAGGAAGTGAAGTGTTGGTGCTTGAGGCATGCATTGTCGAGATTCTCAACCTCAACGCAAACAGAGTTGAGCGAATTTACTTTAAGTAGGGAAAAGGCTCTCACCAATCCTGGCGAAAGAGAACACACTGATAAAAGGATGAAATTCAGGAAGAACGACGCAAAAGCAGCTTTGAAAAAGGAGAGAGGGTGGAATAGTGGAAGAAGCACAGGGCAAGTTTTTCTCGTGAAAGTGAGAAGTGAGAGTGAGAGAGTGAATAGTGAGAGAGAGAGTGAAGAGGGAGGAGGGAGGAAAGGTGGAGGAGGAGAGAAGGAAGAGCGAGTCCAAAGGCGGCTTGGCAAATGCGGGTATTGATGTAACAATGGAATACATGCGCGGTAACGGGCCAGAGACGGACTGTGATTGGCTGGGCAATGGCGGGGAGAAAACGGTGCGCTAAGCTCTGATTGGCCCGGATTTCCACTATCAGAGCCGTGATTACATGATACAACCTTTTATCTTTAATCGCACGCTGCCGATTGGAGGAGTTGCGTCATCAGGCATGGCTGGTATTACAGAATATCCGTTAATACAACCCCCCCCGAAACAATATGGAACGAAACGGCGGTCAAGCACACAGCATGAGGGGAAAAAAAAGAAATAGAGAAAGAAAAAGAGAGAGGGAGAGAGAGAATCTCTCGAAATGAGCGTCAATTGGAATCTAGAAATCGCCTTTGAGTGTTCCGTGACCGTTGTCGCGAAAATGCATCCAACTTGAGGGCGATGAGAACAACATCCACGCCTCCTCCGTCATTGTTTGTTTGTACCCTTAGTCTCCAATGCCCCTTGGTGACTATCCATTCACGGCTGTTGCTAATGCTGTCGCTTCGTTTGCGTTTGCGTGGAGGTGGCCCAGGCAGCCTCTGCGTTCCTGGTTGGAAATGCATACCGGGGATGGTCGGCTCCTGACTCGCATGAGAGGTAGCTCTGGTCTCAAAGTAACGACCTTCGTTTCCTGCACCGTGCTGGAAATTGGGCAGCTTGATATCCGTAGCTGTTGAAACCATCTCCAGGTTTCGAAGCCCCTCACCACCTTCGGTAGGGTTGGACCTCCATAGAGGCTCCTCATAGGGAGTATTGAACAATGTGCCAGCACCGTATGGTGGGTAGTAGGGTTCGCCGTCGACAACAACGTCCGCTTCCGAATCTATCTGTATCTTAACACCGGCTGGGCCCGGTGAACTGCTTCCGGGCGTGGTAGACCGGCTGCTATTCGCGCCACTTTTAATCAGCAGTGCTTGCGGCGCGTTTGTTGAGGAATTGGTTCTGTTCGTGATGATTTGCAAGAGACTCGACATTCTGGCTTTGGTAGAGCCATAAAATTCAATGCGCTGAGATTCTAGGTCGACTCGCGTATTCTCTCCGCCAATCTCGACGATCAACTCATAGCGATCGTCGTCAACAAACGGTCGGGCATACTGAACCCACCCACAAACTATTGCCGGTGAATGAGGAGAAGGAGACTCAAGCGCTACTTGTAATCCCGAGGGGCGGATATCCTCAAGTCGAATCACAATCTCTGATCTTTGTCGTTCGGCGTTATAGCTGATATGGTAAGGAATAAGCTTCTGTTCCAACCCCCGAAGATGAAAATATCGACAATCACGCAGAAGCTCTGCTCGATGTTCTTCGTTCCGAATATGGATGGGATAGCCCCGGAGCATATGCAGCAACTCTGCGAATACATCACCAGAGCGATTGCTCACAATTGGAGGCGTTATGGCAGGAGGACGAAGCAAACCATGGCGCTCTAGCCCAGGGAAGACCTCTCCTGGGGTCGCAAAGAATACAGCAAACCCTAAAGAAAAGAAATTGGGAGAGTCCCCAGGAGCAGAAAAGATATCACGAGGAATCTCGAAATGTCGGTCTCCGATCTGAATGAATATTTCACATTCAAATAGTTGGGATATCAAACGCGGTACTGTTGAAAAAAGTTAGCGCAAAATGGGAACTAAATCTCCCACGACGAAATATCGGATAGGCTGACAGCTATAAAACTGAGAATCTGCAAAGAGTTTTACAAAATGCGAATTGTCGCGTGGCCGTATGTAATATCCTGCCCGATGAACATGTTAGCCAATAATTGCACTTGGGCTTAAAAGCGAAAAATCTATGTTTGGAGTTGCTCTGGGAACGTAGATGGACCGGGAGCTCCCCGTGCCATCCGACCTCCATACCTTGCAAATGTTTCAATATATCTCGAAAGGTATCTGGGTCACGGTCAATATACAGAGTTCTCACGGTAGAGTTTTCTCCATTCCGTCGCAGCTGTTCCTCAAAAAATTGAGAAAAATATGAGGGTGCTCTAAGACTGTCAGTATGCAATAGAAAACGCAATCCGGAGTGCCCGACTCGGGTCGCAGTTTTGTGCAGTGCGAATGACTAACCATCCGAGGCAATAGATGCACCAGATAGCCTGAACAGCTCGGACCCGATCTGGATAGGAAAAACCTTTTCGGGCGGAAGGATTGTGGGCGGCCCCTGGACTTGGGCAGGATATCCAGGCGATGCAGACGAGGACATGGGAGTGTCAAAAGTCGTCAACTGATTTTGAGTGTCCGGTCGTCTATGTTAATCAAGGCCCGCCTTCCTGCCCCTGATTTAGATCCAAAAGAAGAGTGACCCAGAAGATCTGATAGCTTTGAGACAAGGCCAAGTAACTGTCGCGTTCAGCTTTCAACAAAACCAGATAACAAGTAGCTTCAATTCTTTTTGAGTACAACTAAAGGGGCAATATGATCTTCGATGAAGCGGTCACAGTCACAGTAGCAAAGAGCAGGCGTATTTCATCTTGAAGCATGAGACATGCAAGGTCGTCGAAGTTGAATTTCCATGCTTATTTAATCAGCCCGTTGGCTGCAGAATCTATTTTTGGGACGGGAACGAGTTATTACGTAACTTGACGATTTCTCACCTTGGTCATACCCTGGCTTGGTCAATATGGTGGTTGACTAGAAGGTAGACTGTCAAGAATGAAGCAGTAACTAGAGCCGTTAACTAACCAATGGGAAACCAGGGCAGAAAGTAGTTATAGCTATAGGATACAAATACCATTATTTCTAAAATACAAAGTCATAGGATGCAGAAGCTATCCAATTCATGAGAATCCACAAGGGTGGTAAAAAAAATCACGACCGGGGCAAAGGAGATGCACTCCATCCTGCGGACTCAACCTTGGCAACAGCTTGTTTAAATGCTTCTCTTTCCTTCAGACTATGGAGATAAGTCGTCAGCGCAGGGTAATCTGTTTTATTGAGGAGTCCAGTGGCTTCCTCCACTTCCAAGGCGTAAACGATCAGAATATCAGACCCGGAAAGTTTATCGCCGCAGAGATATCGCCCGCCTGCAGGGGAAGATTTGATCTGAGCTTCTAAGAAATCCAAATGCCTCTTCACATTTGGGTTCACATAGGCTTCCTCGACCTTGTTGGCGATCATCCTTGTTACGGGCTTTATGAAAAACGGCACCGGAGCATTGCGAATGCCTATATATATACGATCGGATTCGAGCTTCGACAAATGGGAAGGAATGGATCCATCGAGGATGGAACATATCACATACTAGTAAGAACAGCCTCAAGCTGAAGGAAAGGCATTAAACTCCCTTCCACATAATGCATAAAGTATTGCTCTCTCATCCAGGATTCTGATTCCGCGCCAACTGAACGGTCACCGTCCGGCCGGAATCGCTCATATTGCGTCAGAGTTTCTTTGCTTCCAAAGCAATCAATGAGATACCCCACTATCACCGCAGATTCTGCCAGGACCGCTGGTTTTGAAGGTTTGGATGTCTCTACCGTAACAACTGGTGATTTTCCCAAGGGGTGGATCTCCCGCAGCTGTGCATCGGCTTGCATGTCTTTCATCCGTTTGAACATCTTCAACTCATAGGGAAGCTTCAGTTCCTCCAGTAGCCACGCTATCCGTTGGGCACGGGAGTTCTCAAGCCTACGAGATTTAATGTTAGAAAATCGAATTGATCCTAATTCAGGGCACACGAAAAGGTGTATGTACCAGTAAAGTGTTACTTTCACGTTCTGATTGGTAGTCGTCGCCATGTTGACCGAATGATATTGTGGAGGTTTGGGTATGTCGACTGGATCTCTGATGATTTTGCACATTTGGTTTGCTGAATTCAAAGTCTCTTATATAGTTAGTTGTGTAAGTGTATTTGCCCTGCCTGGCCATTGTTAGCTGAAACATGGCGGGTCGCCGGAACCAGCGGGAATCGGGACAATTCGTCACTACAGTTATTCAGTTAACTAGTTACGTGCGTTAGGAGTAAACGCTTTGTCATACGTACATCAATGTCAAGCACGAAAAAGCTCGTGAGTCACACTTTTGCATGACAGGCCTAGGGCGATCAAGATTATTAGGCATGAATAAGTTTATCCGATTAGTTATACCTGGTCAAGCCAACCCAGGTCGGATGCGTCCATCGTCATTTCATTGCCGCACTGCTTCCAACTGGAGTCAATCCCTACATGGATTGCATCTTGGTATACGGCGCTAACTAACGAACTAACTAGTTAATGACTAAGCGCCAAGCCCGCCGCGAACGTTAAGATGAAGCGAACGAGCGAGGCGGGAAGATCATCTGTGCATACGTCGTCGAATGAAGCGAGATTTGAACAGCAACAATGGCTGGCCCTTCAAGTATGCTCTCCTGTCCTATCTTGGCTCGAACTGTGCTTCTGCATTTGCTGATACCTTTGGGCAGATCTTAACCTGGATCCCGCCCTCCAGAAATACTATGGTAAACCGCCCTCAATCGGTCGAACAGGTTCAGTAGCCCGAACAGCGCCTCTGACAACTGCTTGCTTCCCCCCTAGATACACAAAAGAACAGATATAGGCACTTTCGGTGGACGCCCCGCACGGCTTGGATCTCGTTCTGCTACATGGCTCTCGTCCCAGGGATCCTGGGCTACATCGGCTACAAGACAGATGTAAGTGGGATTGTTCTTCTACGAAACGAAAGCGCCCTGGGCCAATGCGTCATTGGTGCTAAGAAGTACATGTGCTGATGTGTGTCGTAATTTGGTTGTAGGGCAAATACGAATTGAGAGGGAAGCGAAGGGGAGATACAATCGCCGAATGGTAGCTGGACTTGACTTCATCGATTACCTGTATATTACATACATTGCGATCAGCAATCATAGACGTTTTCGAAACGATGAACATTGCCCACAGTGCTTTGCTGCTGCGGCTTGTCGATTTGGGTGGAGGCAGTAGGCGAATCATTTGCAGCTTTCGCTGGGGGTGCTAAAACCATACAGATTTTTATATGGATTGAAAACCGTGTTCACTGGCAGTCTTGATTTGCAAAAGATCTTGGGTTGTCCTGGCATCATATTCCATCATACACCGACTAGGGATTTTCCTGTTTCAATGCCCATTTCCCACAAATTCCTCACCAGTCACTATTTAATTGTCACCCACACTCGAAGAACCCCTCAAAATGAATTGCTGCTGCTAAACCGTCCGCCCGATTTTGCTATCGATTTGGAATCATTTGCTTAAAGAAATCAGTAAATCAAAGAGCCGTATTATATCAATACGGCCGCCCTCGACCCCTAAAACTTCCTCGACCGTAAACTCTTCCTCCACCATCGGGAAGGCGCTCTCCTCTTCTCCATTCACCAACAGGCATGTTTGCCATCCCTCCCCGCCCCATCCCCACCCCCGACGGCCTCGATCTTCCAAATCCATTTTCTCTGACAGGTGGAAACGCACGCATTCCACCGCCAATACCCACGCCTCCCGCTAATCCCCTTGATGAAATCGGCGGAGCAGCAGACCCATCCGGCAACGGAGCCAGGATAGCGCATTCAACGTAATCACCAATGATGAAACGCACATCTTGTAAAGTCCGATTGGCCTCTTCGCCTTGTAGCTTGATATTCTCTCCAGACGTTGTTTTCTCGCCAGAATCCTCCTTTGGACCTATAATCACACTTCCGATATCTTTGCTGAAGTATCTCCCTCTTCCTTCTTCGTGAGCGCCGCCTGGCGCGCCAGGCCCACCGAAGCCGCCGACTTGGCTTTTGGTGTCGGGGTAAATAAGTCGAAAACTAAGCCGTGTTCCAACGGCAGGATCAGGCAGCAGCGACGGGAGACACGACGTGAGAAGATGAGTTAGCTCGCGCAATGTGCAAGAGTACCACGTGTAGATTTGAAGGTGTGGAGGAAGCGGCGTGGAGGTGACGCCGGGCGATGAGGGAATGGGATAGTCGGAGAGGTGGTGGAAGGAGTTTTGACGGTAGAATAGTTTCAGGTGGAAGGGTGTGGTGGTCTGGCGGTCGATTGCCGGTGAGTCGGGCTCAGCGTTGGAGGCCATTGGAGACGAGCTCGGGAGCTTCGAGCTCCAGTCGCGAGAAAAAGAGGGTGCCGTGAGAGGGATCGGCGGCGGAGGTTCAGTGAGGTGGAAGGTAGATATGCTTGCTAGGCTTATAGGAAATAGTAGCAGATGGTCGAGTCTTTTCTAAAACAGATGACTCGGTCATAAAGAAAGCACTGTCCCTCGCGGAAGGTGGTGCCAATGACTGGCGCGAGCCGAATTGAAAAGACGCGATGATTCAAGCATTGTCCTTTTCCACCACCAAAGAAATGACCCACCCACCCACCAAGACCACCACCACCACAACATAGAAAATGCATCTACATCTTTGCACCATGGTTAAATATCAGAACAATACGCAGCCAAGTGAATTATAGGCTATAACTACATGCAGGAATCTTTTCGTTTATGAAACTACATATTGATGTTGTTTGAGCACTTTCCATTGCAAGGTCACAAAGTCCATTAAACCCAACAAAAAAATGCCAGTCCAGTTTCCAATCCTATATCACGTCTCTTATATTAAAGACAATCACATCTAACTAGACCAGGAAAACAAGTTCCACCAGCTTCTCCCTCTTGTCCACATAAATCCCGGAAGCCAGGGCGACTGGGGATCCGGCGATCTTGCTGGCAAGATACAATCAGGTCGTCTATCGTCATTATGCATATCATTATGTCCGTCGAAGCCATTCATCATCGTCTGAGGTTGAAACCTGGTATAGTTTGGGGAATTTCGATCGCCAAGGGGCTTTTTACCAATGGCGCCGCAAAAAGTCCGGGATATGAGCTTCCCAGCGACATACACGCATCCGCCGTAAGCAAAACGGATCAAAGAATCACCAGTCAAACTTCCAACGATAAATATATTCCGGGAAACCTCCAGATTTGCCAAGGCCCCACGGCGCAGGGCAGATGCGGGTATCAAACACGTTGCGATGCTGTCTTTATCACCGCTACTGAGTATTTCACTCCTGATGGACTCATCAAGGTACCCCAGCGAACCTTGACGGCCAACTGCGTATGCCAAGCCGGAGACCTGACGTTGAATGATCGTACCATCCTGAAGTTGGAGTGTAACGGTGGCGCCTGCGTCATTTGTGACTGCGCCAGTGATTAATGTGTTCGGCAGACCTTCATATATATCGGCCCACTCTCGGCTTGTCAAAAAGGCAGTTAAGGTTGCCGGACGAAACCAGGGTGGTTGATGTTTACCAGGAGATCCGCGAAGGTTAGCAACGGCAGTTCTCTTCATTAACCTATATATACCCGCATATTCTGGGTATGCCTGCTGGTGGCAGTTTTTTAATGGTGACGGTCTTTTGTCATCCCATTTAAAGACATGGATGATCTTTTGGTCCTTAGGAGCAGATATGATGATATCTGCGGCCGAGAAACCGGACCCAACTACCAAGAGAGGCGCCCTGGCAGCTATGGGCTCGGAATGAGATGCCGGCATATTCAACAGCGGTTGCAGGAGTGGCCGCGCCGGCTTTGATTCCGTAAAGATCCCCGATGCCAAGACCAAATATTTGCAGTTGAGATTATGCGATGCAAGGTGAAATCCATCTTTTGCGCGGGAAATATTCCCAACAGTCTCTCCGGACCTGATTGCATCGGATATCCTGACAGCAGCAGGATATGCAGCATAATAGTCGGCTATTTGCCTTCTGGAAGGCCGGGTAAAAGGTGGTAGTTTTGACCCGAAATGGTCCAGGTGATAGTCCGCAAAACTGTACCCCGGCAATGACAGCATGCCAGCGTAACTGAGCGATTGAATATCCCATGTCGTAAGTTTAGGGCATTCGGTCCATTGCCCTCCAGGATTTGGAGCGTTTCCCAAAACCAAGTGCGGGACAGCCTTTTCCGGTATATGGTTCCATTGTATGCAGGTGTTCTTTTCTGTGTCATCCGTGTCCGCATTTGGACGCACAATTGAATCAAGGAGGGAGTTGACTGGGAGGGCTTGTGTCGAGTACGAGAAGCGCGAAGCCTCGAAATGTTCTGTCAGCTTGTCGATGTCGAGATCAAGAAGCTGAGGTGCATCCTTCAGTTTTCCATGGAGGATAGGGTCTGGATGAGGCGTCTGTGGGTTGTATGATGGGATGTTGCCATGAAGGATGTATGACAGGAGAAGCGCGGATGGCCCGTTGCCTAGCAAATTTTGAGTCAGAAACAGCATGCCATTTCTAGAGCTGACCGCAGCGACTCACCAACAATGACCACGTCGATAGACGAGGCTTCGGGTGTGGTCGCAGCCATTGATCAGTTGGCGTCTCGCCCTCACATGTTCGAGAGGCGGTGGGTTGTCCGGGTCGTGTATGCACAGAGTAAACGGCGTGTCAACGCCACTTCAGCTCAGCTGCTCTCTGGCCTTGAATCAACGGAGAAAGGAAAAAGCCCAGATATACGGTCCGGATGCAAAAGGACGGGCGGGTAAAGCTGCTCCATCATCGGCTAAAATTGGAGGAGTTTGGGAAAAGTGGACGGCTGTCGTCTGGGACATGTGGGGTTCGCAGCCATCTCCTCTTTTTTTTTCCTTCCCCCTTTTACCCTTTTTCTACCACTTGCTTCGGTCAGGAAGAGAGACTGGGGGCAATCCTGCCACAAAGAAGGCTAAAATCCCAGGTCCAAAACAAGTGATTTATAATCCTGGCAAACAGCCTTTTCCTTCCTTCCTGGCGGGGTTCGTCATCAATTGTCCGAGTAGGTGGGAAAAAAAGGCGAGATCGGGGAGGAAAAATTGCTTCAGTGGACTCAATCCCTCCACCTACAGCATGTCAGATCTAACCCTTTCAGGATTAGCTCTGTTTGAGAGTGTTGCTGACAAACAACTTCACAGAAGATGTTAGGTAATACAGCTAGCTCTAGGCCATGTGACACAAAATCAACCATATTTGTATGTAGCTCCACTAGATAGTTACACTGCGTATTATTATTATTATTATTATTATTATGCATTATAATCTTATGCAGTCAAAGACTATGAAGAATATCTAACAGTTTATGTTAGAATTTTTTAATGTACAGCAGATAATTATACATGTAAAAATATCAGTAAAAGAAGACAAAGTGTATCAAGACAATTTTAGAAATTCTTTCATCACAAAAGTAAACATGAGGTATTTGAAGAATGTTTTTATAAGAGAGCACAAAGAAAATAGAAAAGAGAGTAACAGAAGAAAACTAGAAAGATTAACAAAGAAAATTCAAGTATTTTGTAATAGCCAGCTTCTTGTGGCTATTTTTGTTGTTTTTAGATAAGTTGTTAGCCATTTAAGATCAAACTGAGTTTGAAAAAGAAATTTTAATGAAAGTTGTGAGATATTGAAATTTTCTTGAAAGTTTCTTCTTTCTGATTGATAGACAACACAATCAAAAAGTAAGTGTTTTGAATTTTCAATGCAGTTACAGATAGAGCATTAATTTGAAAAATAATTTGATAATTTTATCAAATAAGATCTGAAATAACCATGTCTCAGTTTCAACTGTAAAATAGTTGACCAAATTTGTTTAAAGACAAAGAGATTGAAAGATTTCCATTTTGATTTGAATTCAAATTAAGAAAAATGATTGAAATCACTTTTTTTGTTAAATAGATGCTTCAACCACTTCATCATTGTCTGTTCTTTAATTTGTCTTTTTATATAAATTAAAGAAACATATTTTTCAGAACAAACTTGAATTAATTCAGTAGCTTTTTTTACTGCTCTATCAGCTTTTTCATTTTCATGAATTTTTATATTAGCTGAAACTCAATGTAGATGTAAAGCTATTTATTTTTCTTGTAAAAAATCTGCAGTGCTTCTTATTGAATTGAGAAAATATAAACCAGAATCTAGATTTTGCTTTTTCAATTTTTAAATAGTAGTTTGACTATCAGAAAAAGTTCATATGTCAGAAATAGAATCAGAAATATTTTCTTTACTCAGTTTAATTGATTTTTCAATGACAAATAATTCAGCATCAAAAACTTCAAAATGCTTGCTCAAATTTCATGAATGTCTGATGTTATTCTGAAAATCATATACATCAGCTTCTGCTTGCATATTGATATCAAATTTGAAATCATCTGAATAGAATATTAAATGTGTTTCTTTATTCAATTTTTCAATCAATTCTAGATGAGAAATCTTTACTAGAGACTTCTTTTTCTGACTTATTTAAATATCTATAAGATCATTTAGATTTAACTGCCATGAAGCATTTCATTTTGCTTTAATCTTTTCTATTTTTAAAAATGAAATATGATTTGAAATTATGAAGCAAATATAAAAAAGTTGATTTGGATGTTTCTTTATTCTGAAT
>LJPK01000487.1:0-13263 GCA_001430945.1 Amauroascus niger
TGTTAGTCAAAAAAATAACTGATCTCTTATTTTTAATATGATAATAAAAGAGAGCAGTTTTGATAATAATTATATTAATTGTTGATTTTTCACAATCTGAAGAAATTTTCACATTTTACTCAACTAAATACTATCTTTTCTGAATTTCTGATTAATTCATTTAATTAATTAGCTTACTGATCAATTCTTTTCAATTTAGTATAATTTTTGAGATTTTTAATTAATTCAATCAATTCATCAGCTCATTGATCAATTCTTTTTAATTTAGTGTGATTTTTGATTGCTGATTTTTTTTTTTCATTAATTAATTTCTTCAATTTACATCAGTTTTCTTTACAGAATCAATATTTCTATCAGTTCAATTCAAAATTTTAAAAAAGATTGATATCTGCATTTTCTTTATTACAAAATCAATAATTTCTTACTTCTTTAATCAGATTAAACACTTGTTTTTTATGTTCAGTTAAATTTTTTACTTCATTAATCACAATTTTCTGAAAATCAAAAACTCTCTTTTCAAATCAGTCAAGAGCATGGGTACATTCAAAAATCTTTATTCACTTACTTATGAATGAATTTGAATAAGATAAGTAATAAATTTTTCAACTTTTTCATTAAATTCTCTCATCTGACAGTTTTTGAAAAGATGTTTTAGTTATAACACATACATCTGATATAGATTTCACACAAGATTTTGATTGATAAATACATATCTGTTTGTTTCAGAGTCAACTAGAAATTTTAAAAAATGACATATTCATTGAAAGCTATTTTATTAGATACAATAACAAATGTTTCATCAAGTAATCTGCTTAAATTCAAATCATCTAAAAAAACTCACATGTCTGAAATAGAGACTTTTTTCAGACTTTCTTTTTTTCAGATTCTTCTTTCAGAATCTTAAAACTAATTTTTTGATTTTTTTTGTTTTTCTAGAACAGTTTGACACAATATGTTCTTTTTTTCAGCATCAATAACACATTATGTTTCTTGTTCATTCATCATTTTTGCTTGATTTTGTTGCATTGTTAATTGTTGTTTTCATTGATGTGCTTAAGTTTGAATTTGAATTTTTAAAAATACTGATGATAAATCATTAAGTGTTCTGACAAAATTGCTGTCAATTCCATATTCAATCTCTTTTATTGTTGATCTTATTGAGAGAATAAATCAGACAGAAACATGTTTTCTGAACTTCTTTAAAAAAAAAATGAAATACATGTATGCTTCAGCTGTCATCTTAATTAAATCATCAGATAATTTATTCATGAAATCTTTTGTATAATTTTTTTATGAACTTGAGCTTCTTCAGTCAGATGAAGAAACCTAATCACAAATTTAAAATAATTATTTTTATTTTTTATAAGGAGATATCAATAATCTGATTTAACTTTAATAAGTTTGTTAAAGTTTTTGTTAATTACAATGAGACATTTAAAAATGTTTTTTACAGTATGAAATTTTTTCAGATGAACATTTCTCATTTTAAAAATTAAATACTTTGTTACATTATTTTTAATTTAATTTTTTATATAAACAATCTTACTGTTTTAAGTTTCAAAGTGATTTACATTCACTCTCATTTTGTTTCACAATCAAAAAAGTCAATATTTAAAAAAAGAATTCTTTTCATTGAATAACTGATTAGAACAACTAAATTTTGTTAATTTTTTGAAACTGTTATTGCTGATGTTGAACTCTAGATTTGTTACTTAAATTTAAGTAGCTAGATAATTAATCATAATCTGCAGATTATTTTTATTAATTATCAACTTATTAATTTATTTGCTGAACTGAATATTCTGTTGTACAAACACATCTCATTACATTCTGATTTTTGAATGATTATTTCATTCTTTATTTATAGATTAAACAATTTCTTCAAACACTTTCTCACAATCTTCTTTCAATGCTTGAAAAAACTGTTTCTTAATTATTAACATTATTGATCTCAAACTCTTACAGTTATAACTTATAAAGTTTCAATCAGTTCTTTATTTAAAAGTTTTAAAAAAACTTATCACAATATCATCAACTGACATGATGTGATTGTTATTGATATTTATAATCATTATTTAATCAGTTAATAGAGTACTTTTTCAATTAAATTTGCTGAAGATTTTATTTTTGAATCTTTAAAAAGTAAAAATAAACAATAATAAGTTTTAAAAATATATTATGATCTCATTCTAGATGCAGATGAAACATGAGATCTGATAATCAACTAGATAGCAGAAAATGAGAATTCTAAAACTGCTTTCTATTAAAGAGATCTGAAGGCAATTCTTCTTATATTTTTTAACATTTTTCATTTTAAATCTTTTTAGATCTTTCTGAATCTGTCTAAATCTTTTAAGATTTTTTATATCTGTCAAAAACTTTTGATCTGTCAAAGAGTCAAAAATGATAAAGAATTGAAATGATAGCAAAAGCTGTCAAAGATAGTAAATGATCTCAAAAATGTTAAAGATTTGTGATTCATTTCAAAGATGACAAAAAGTTATAAAGAATCAAACATTTGTAATAAATCAAAAAGTTGTAATGATCATAAAGAATCTTAAAGAGATTAAAAAGTTGTGATTCTAACACTATTTGCTAATTCATCTACATGTTTTGTTTTAATTAAAATATTTTCACAGAATGACTTTACTTCAATATCTTTTAAACTGAATATGATATTATTGTCACTGTTTCAACAATTTTAATGATGTTCTTCAATTAATTATTTTCATTTAATAAGTTAAAAACTTCAGTATCAATCTGCATCTGTTCAGTTGTCATCATATAATAACTTTAAAATTGTTTTGAAATCTCAACATATTATTTTAGACATAAGCAAGACTTGCACAAATTGATCAAAAAAATAAAATATACATATAATTTGTGTTTATTAATTATTTATTTTAGAGATGGTGATCAGCAAATCTGATTAAGAAAATGATATTCAATTTAACAGTATAACTTGATGAGTGATTTCAAGATATTATAGATTCAAGCACACAACATCAAAATATCTTGCAATACATCAAAAATACTTTTAACATCATTATGAGATAAACAGATAACTGATCTCATTGAGACACTATAAAAAAAAATAATTTTACTATTTCTTAACTTATGCAGATTCAGATTAAGTTGTTCAAAAAGATTGTCAGTAAATGAATTACTGTCAATAAATGTATAAGATTGAAAATTGAAGCAAAAAAAAAGATGATCAGTTAACATACAAAATAAAAAAAAACACAAAATTCTTGAAATTGCAACAGAAATCATTTTCAAAAAAGTTAAATTGAATAAAGATTTCAGTGATGATATGTTTGATAATTTTTTTCTACATATGTTTTTATTGATAATGATATTGTTTCAGAACAACAAACTTCAATTTTCAACAAAATAATGATTGACACAATCATTATATCTGATTTTGTTTCTACATCATAAATTTTAATTAAAACTGTAGTGAACAAGTTAAACATTCTGAACACAAGTATATTTTGATTATTTTTTTATATATGTTTATACTGATAATAATGTTGTTTCAGAACAACAAATTTCTGTTATAATAATTTTTAAAATCAATGAATCATTCAGTTTAAATGACAATATTTTGAAAATCAACAACATTGATGTTTTAATAAATTAAATTCTTTTTGACATTGACTTTTTTTGAATTCTATGAATACAAATATGTGAAATTGGATGATAAGAATGATGATTATATAAATTATGATGAAAAAAACAATTAATTTAAAAATGATGATTTCAGTGTTCAGAAAAATGATCAGTTTTCAAATAATAATTAAAGTTTTCATGAATAAACACACACATTAATATTTGTGATGCATGAGAATAGCATTAACATAAACATTTTTGAGTGTCAGATGTTCATGTCATGAATTATTCATTTCTAGTTTTATAGAATTTGAGCAAACAATAAAATTTTTATGAATTTTAATTATTACAAGTTGATGATCAGATAGTAAAAGTTGTAAATTAAATTAAGCAGATTGCATCTGATGAATGTTAATAAAATATATAAACATCTGAAAAATACATGTGTGACACATATTTACAATGTTATATTTCAAACTAACACTGATGTGACTTAATGTGTAAAGAAAATTTAATTGTCAAGAAAATTACTAATTTTTAAGCTGTTTTTAATTTGATATATCACTGACTTGACAGATTTGATAGAAACTTGACATAATTTGATATTAACTTGAGTTTCTGATTTGATTCAACTTGAAACTTATAAGTCAAATTAAAGGTAGTGAAAACTTGACTTAACTTAACTTGTTTGCTGTCTAGTTTTTTAATTTTCTATCTTAATTCAATTCTTCATATTTTTATGATTTAAATCTGATTTTATATCTTATTTCAAATCATATGTACTAATGTTATAAGTCATAACAGAAATGACAATAAATAATCAAGAAATTAAATTAATAAAGTTTTCACTTTTTCTTTTGACACATAAATACAATGTCAAAGTCATAACAGAAATGACAATAAATAATCAAGAAATTAAATTAATAAAGTTTTCACTTTTTCTTTTGACACATAAATACAATGTCAAATCTCTTAATCTAAAAGAAGAACTTTTTAAAAATGCAGATGAAAACTCTCAAAATCTCATTTAACAAATTGATATAATAATAAAACAATTATAACATATAAAAAAAATAATTCAGACAGTTATTATCATAGTTTAAAAACAACAAAAAAAATACACAAATTGCAAATAAAATATTTTATAAAACTACAAAATTGATGATAAGATCTGACTTAATCTTCAAAATGTCAAAATAAATTATTTAAGTAAGAAACTTGATGTAAAGAAAATTAAATATACAATTTTCAAAATTATAAACTTTTATGTAGCAGATCAATGTCTGATAAGTAAATTTTTGATAAATTATTAAATCAATCTCAAATTGACATATGTTCTGTCAAGCTCTTAATTCAAGTTTTAAGCTTGTTTATTGAACTCAATTACAAAATTTTCTAAATTAATTTTGACAAATTTTTTTTCTTTTTCATCTGTTTCTTTCTGTATTTTAAGTAGATAGTTAGACTGCATTCAGTTTCAGTTTGATCTGAATAGTCTGCACTTCAAGTTAACTTAATCAGTTTCAGATAGATTTAAAAGAGAAACTGATTGAGTTTCAAGTTGATTCTGATTTAACATAAGTAATCACTAAGTTCATCAAGCATTTCTGACATTAAATCATAAAAAAATTAACAACTTGACATTTTGTTTAGTAATGTAATTTCTGAATGTACTATACTGAATTAGATGTAGTCTGATTATTTATTTTGTATGATGTCTGTATTATTTAAAATCTGACAGTACAATAATTTAGTTATTATATTTTACTGATGAATAATTTTGATACTAAAATCAATTATTAAAGACATCAATCTCATTATTCATTATCAATCTAATATGTCTCAAAATTGAATATATGTAAAAAGAAAAAATTTTAACACTCAAATTATTCAATTGATGCTATCAATGTACATACTTTTAATATGTTTTCATCAATTCTTCAATCTGATTTCTCAGCATTGCACAAGAACTGTTATGTTTTCTTGAATTTATTATTATTATCATAATGTTTTGATTTTTTTAATTTGTTGATCAAAAAAACATTGATATTAAAAAATAAATATTTCTGTTTATTTTATTTAAATGATGCTGACATATTTTTACTAAATGCAGAAATTTGTTGTTCTAAAATAATATTTATTTGATTAAAATTTTTATTTGAGACAGCATTTTTGTCAGCTACATTTTTTATAATGATAGTGATGAAAGTAAAGTCAGTGACAGATTCAAATTTAATAACAGCAATGAAAATTTCATTTACAGTTTTTTGTTCAAAAATTGTTATGAAAATAAATGTATTTATTGTGAAAGTAGTAACAGCAATTTCATTAATGATTTTTGTTTCAGAAATTGTAGAGAGATCAGAAATCATTTCTTGTTTTAAAATAATAACTATATTATTGAAAATGATTGAATTTAAAATCTTGACAGCATCATTTTTTGAAACTGTTCATTTTTTTCTCTTCAATTATTTCTGAATTTTGATCTTTGTTTTGATCTTCTCTTTTTCAAATTTTTCAATAATAATTGAAGTGAGATTTTCATTAATTATCTTAAACTGTTTTTGTTGATACTCATTAAGTTTGAAATATATAAAATGAAATTTATAAACATCATTTTATTCTGATCTGTTTCTGATTCATTTCATCATTATATTGAGAATATATTTTGTGTAGTTGAAGATTGTCATCTTTTTGAACTTAAAGTTCTTGTTAAAATAGATTTTTAATTAAATGATGAGATCAGATATGACTTTTTTGATAAAATTAATAGTTTATCATTTTTGAAATATATGATTGTTGAAGAGTATTTAGATAAATTTTTTTAATTTGATCAATATGTGTCAATCTGATTTGTGTCTGAAGAAGAATATTTAAATTACATGAAAAATCAATAATTATTATGTGATTACAATCTGACAGTTGAAAATTGATTTCAAATTCAATCACTTAATATGTTGAGATTAAAACATGAAAAATACTGACAGAATTATTTCAATCAGTGATAACTATGTTATATTTTGCTGATAATATTTCTGAATGTATTTATTCAGTAAACACATTTCAATTCAGACAAAACATGTAAATAAGTGAGATAATTGTAGATGTTTGATTGTAAATAATAAAATACTTATCTTGTTTCTCATAAATTAATCAGAAAAATTTGATTAAATATTGTAATATTGAATTGATATTAATTAGTTTCAGTGCTTTTTTTATTTATGTTGTGAGAATATGATATTAATAGTCACTTACTGAATATGTATATTTGAGAAACATATCAATACTGTCAAAAAATCTGAAAATAAAATTTTTCATTTTATTGATTATCATTTTTTTCACTTTGATTTAATTATGAAGAACAGAAAATTTTGAACAAACTAAAACACAATAAAAAATTTTTATTTAATAAAAATTGAATGTTTTATTTTCTGTTCTGTCAGTTTTTGCAATTGAAAAATCATCAAAATTGTTTTTAATAAATTTTTTGTGAAATTTGCAATATTTGTACTGCTTTACTCAAGAAAATTATATGATCATTACATTTATATATTTTTTTACAATGTCAGTATCTATTTGTACATCATTAATTTCAGTTGTAAATGTTTTCTAAATCATTAAATTATTAAGTAAAATGAAAATAATAATAACTGCATCAGTGAAAATAAAATACTCATTATAAATCAAAATGTGAATATTCACAAAATCATACAAAAAAAATAATTGATATTCAGTTTGTGTTTACACAATCTGTTTCAAAATTGAAAGAGTTATAAAAATTGAATTCACTTCAAGTTTTCATTTTGACTGAAACATAAAATATGTATAATCATGAAAATTGTAAGTCTTGTTCAATAATGAAATGACTGTAACAATTCACAGAAATTCTGATTTCAGAAACTTACAAATTTATGAAAATAATGAATTCACATGATGAACAGTATGATTTTTGTTAACAATTAAATGATCAATTGTATTTAAATATTTAATACAAAACTTGATGATGTATTTCTTATACATAATGACATATATCAGTAAGATATTGTCAGTTTCATCAATCACAATCATGTAATTCTTTTTTAATGATGACTTAACAAATTTGTGTTTGAATTCAAAAATAAAATGAATCTCATTTCAAAATAAAATTCTCTTTTTTTTATTTTTGTTTTCAATTTTTTTGATCAATTTTTTTGTGAATGACATTATAAATTTATGTAGTGTATCATAAAACACAATGAATATTAAATGTGAAGTATTTTCACTTAAATTTGTAAATGATTTAAACAGACTGAAATTATTTAAAATTAATTTAAATTATTCTGCTGAAATGCAGATGATTTTAAAAAATAAATTATATCTTGATGTAAAGAATTCATCAATAATGAAAAAAAAACTTGTTCTGGAAATACTTAATATAATTCAGATATCAAGAAAAAACAATAATTAAAAAGATAATAATAACAGTGAGTGCTGTTGTAAGTTTATTTTTGACTGCAAAATAACAGAGTTTCATCACTTTAATTGTTTTTTTTAAACTCATGTCATCAATCAGAATATATGTTTGTAAAATTGATTTTTTTTCAGACATTTTTTTATATGTTTTTGTTTTGATTTCAAGTATTGTTGTTATTTCTGTGAATTGATGTTAAAGTAGAATCAGACTGTTTGACTCATCAAGAAATAACAGATTTGTTTTTATTTAAATTTAAATACTTTGCAGCAGCAGAGTAATTCATTGTAAGTTTGAAAATATAATTAAAAGTTTTTTTAAAATTATTGATTTTCTTTTTGACAGAAAAATTAATTGTTTTATTCATAAAATTTTAATTGATAATCTGTTTCTATTTTTCTTTTTGTTCAAATTTACTAAAAATTTCTTTAAAAAAATCTCTCAATTTCTGATTTTCTGCTGTATTATTTTTGAATTTATTTTCAATGAACTTCAGATTATCAATAATGTATTTAAGAAAACTAGTTTTTTTTAATCATTACTGAAAGTAATCACAAAACTGTTTTCAAATCAATAAACTTGATATGATTTAATAAATTGATAATTTTCTTGAAAATTACTTTATCAATCTCTTTAAACTTTGTATCAGTATTGTTTAAATTGAAATAATGATCAAAAACAAAAATATTTTCTGAATTTCAAGTAGATATCAAGAAAATAGCTACAGTATTGTTTGAAATTGAATTCTCAAAATATATGACTGACTTGCAAGAGTTGGTCTGTTATTGAGATGAATTTTTTGATTTGAATTTTTTTGTAAAAACTTGATTTTGATTTTTCACTTGTTGTTAATAATGAAATAGAGTATATACTCAATGTAAATTTTCTGAATCAGACAAAAACAAAGTTTGAGTTCTTTAAAGTACAAATGAAAAACTTTTCAAATTAATTGAGTGATAGTTTAATTATTCAAATCATTGTGATGAGTATTGTGATAAAAAATGTAATATCAATAATGAAAATCTCAAAAATAGTGAAGTTCTTATAAATTTATTTCAGATTAAAAAAAAATAATTTAGCAAAATAAATCTGATCAAAAACAAACTTGTTTTGTTTAATACAGTTCACAAATATAAACATATCAGAAACTGCAAAATTCATTACAACTTCATTTTTGATTTTTTTATTGTTGATTCAACTTGTCATTTAAAACTGATTATATGACTGAAATACTGTATTAAATGATACAAAAACTGAACAAATTATCTCAATATTAACATAATTTTTGATGTATTCAACAATTAATGTCTGATTTTTGTAAAAATTCAATTTCTTAATAAAAAGTTCAATAACTTTCACATTCTGAAAGTTTGACTTTCTGACATTTTTAATGATGTCATTCATCATTGCACTAGAATACTATTTGAAAAATGTTAATTCTACTGACAATAAAAAATGTAGTTTTGAAACTACAATTCATCAGAAATGAAAAAAAATAAATGTGAAGATATTTTTAAGTTAAATATGAATCTGTCACAAGTTGTGTTCTGAAATTATTAACAAAATAATGAAATTGATTAACTTGAGTGTCAGTGAGACATAAAATTTTTTAAAATTGATTGTGAATGAATCATGATCAATTAGCTGTTGTTTTCAAACAATTAAGCTTTGATGAAAACAAAGAAATTTTGTTTCAGAATCACAATTTATCAGTTATTAAAAAAAATAACTGTGATTGAAAATTCTTCTCAACATGAATCTGTTATGAAAAAGTTCTGAAATTGCTGTAAAAATACTGAAATGTTATTGAATTTCAAAATTTTAAAAGTTTTAGTGAGATTATTTTAATTAGTTAGCTGATATTGTCTGAAAACAGATAAAAATAATCTGCTTAACTACATGTCTGTATAATTAATGAGAAAACATCTAAATTAATTCACTTAACATAAGCTTGCTGAATCTAAAAAATTTAACTGTCAGAATTGAATAATTTAAAAACTGCAAAAATAATAAAATAATTTACAGTCTGATTTAAATAAGTGAGAGCAAAGAAATCAAACTGATTAATGAAAAAGAAAGATGTAATTTATGAAAAAAAATGAAATGAAGAAGAAAAATTATAGAACTTTCATCATATGTTGTTGACATAATTATATTTGATCTAGTGTGTGATTACTAAAACTTGTTCTAAAACAACATATTATTGATGTATTGACATTCAGTATGAGTTGATTGATTTAAAGAGAAATTGTCATCAAATTTGTTCTAGTTTGATATAATAAACTGTAATTGTATTTAAGTAGTGAAAATTCTTATTGAGTTCACATGTTGAAACATAATTGAATTATGTGTAGATTTCAAATACATTGATCAATCATGATAATGATTTTAACATAAAAGCTAATTATTCACATTTATTATAATGCTTTCAGTGATTTTTTTTGTTTCAAAACAATATTATCAATATCATAACAACTCATCAAGAAACAACTTCAAATTTGTTTAGTTTATTTATTATTGAATTGTGTTTAAATTCTGATTTGATACTATTTGTTGAATTTATTTTGAATCAGATAATATTGAACAAGCTTCAAGTTCTTTCTATTATAATTATCATTTAATTTATATTTGTTGTTGAATTTTGAGTATTTAAATTGTGCAGTTAAACAGTTTTTGAGAATTTTTCTGTTGATTTTCTTTCTTGTTATGTAAACTACTCATTACATATAAATGTATTAGTATTGTTTATTTTGATTGATTATTCAGTCTGACAGAATTTCAATATCAATTGCAGTTTATAATGATTGATTGATTTTTCAACATTAATGAACTGTATGATTGTTCAGAAACAGATTTTGAATTTTTAAAAAATAAATTAAAAATCACTAATTCAGAATTTAATTTAAATAATGTTTTAAATGATATCAATAATTCTTCACATTCAACTTGAAAATGATGACAGACAGTAATTTATAAAAATACAACTTCAACTTTACTCATTCAGATAATCAATGTGTTAAATAATATAATTTTTTCTCTTCTTTTATGTATTGACTTTAATTTGAAATATATTACTGTTGTTATGAACAATAATGATATCATCATCTCTGAATTTAAAGTCTGATAAGAAATTATTGTATTTAATGTTGAGAAGATCTGAAACTGATTTAACATTAAATAATAATTATAATTTTGAAATTTTTACAGTCATGTTGTGACTGTTTATAATAAAATATCAACAGTATTTTACAAATAATGTGTTGCAGTAAAAGTTTATTTTAAAATAATTGATGAAAGTACAAATATGTTTTTCAAATATATTAAATTCAAAAAATATTTGTGAAAAACTTGTTTGAATGATCTGTTTTTGATGAAAATAAATTTAAAAAATCAAGTATCAAATTAGACAAAAATAAATATGTGATTTTATTTTATTCAGATTTATTATTTACTGATAATTTTTCAAATTAAAAATTTTGTGAATAACACTGTTTTACATAAAAGATATTTTATTAAAAACTTTCATTGTTTACTAACATAAATTATTTGTGAGATATAATCATTATTTTAATATGTTAACAATTTTCATTTTTATAAATTTATTAAATTATTGTATTCAGAAATTAAATTGTTCAATGACAAAAAACTCAAATTTTTTCTTGATATCATGTTAAAAAAAATTACAATAAAATTGTGACAGAACTTCTTTTTAAAAATGTCTGTTTATTGTATTTAATTGTTGAAGTAGTTTACTTTGTCAAGCATTCATGATCATGATTGTAATTTTAATTGATAAGAATTGAAACTTTCACAAATCTTTTTTGATATTTAAACATGTGTCAGAGTCACATACAGAACAGTATCTAATTGAAATGATTTTAAAAACTTTATGACAATTTAATTTACAAGATTGTGTGTTTGCAATTAATTCAAACAATATTATAAAGAATTTTTGAATGATATGAGAGCTGCAAAAATCAGTTAAGTGAGTAACAGAAAAAAAAAGCTGCAAAAAACTACAGAAATTCTTGATATAATATTAAATATTTGTGTGATTTCTGTGTCTTGCATCATACATGTGATTCAATTAACTCTCAAAACTCTTCTTTCAAATGTCAGAAATGACTCAGAATCAATTCAACAAATAATGATGTTAAGTTAGTTTGAAATAATATCATGTTCTGAAATAATTTTGAATTTGAAATTTTTCAGATTCTGTTAAAAATAATGTGTTTTACAATGTTAAAAATAATGTGATTTCAGAACAACTTCTCTTTTTTTAATTTTATTTTTTTTGTTAATTAATTGTTAGATCTGCAATTTTATCAAATTTGTTAATATTAATATAATATATTGAACAATTTTTGCAAATTTTCAATTTTTTAAAAACAAATTACAGTTGAAACAGAATGTCAGAACTTACTAAAATTTAACACATAATATATTTATATGCATTTTTCAATTTTGTTTCTATATTAAAACATATTTTAATAAGAAATGTTACAAGAATCATTTTCATTTTTCTGATGTTGGATGAAATCTGATAAAATATCTCATGACTTTTACAAATTTTTTCATTTAATATATTAAAATTCTTTTAAAATCAATAGACTGATGTTCAGATTCAGAATTTTCACATCTCATCTCTTCATTTTAGTTTCATGTTTCAGAGTGATCTGAATTTAAAATGTAAAATAATGAGTCTGAAATAAATCTGAAATGAAAAATGATGAAATTGAGATGAAAAAGAAATATGATGTTTCAATAAATAATGAGATGAGATCTTACTTGTTTCATTTTGAAATGAGACAGAACAAGAAGTAAATTTCATAAAATGAAATAAAACTTGTCTTACTGTATATAAAATGAAATCAGAATGTAAATCAGTGAAATCAGATTTTGCAAACTTACAGATCACATAATGTAATAGAATTAAGTAATGAAATTACATCAATTTTCTCATTTTGAGCACATTTAACATATAATATATTTGAAAATTTTGTAACAGAACTGTATCAATTTGATTCTATCTAGAGTTTATAATTTGTTTTATTTTTCACTTAGTTTTTTGTTATCTGTTTTTTTTCAACAGAAATCAGTAAGTGTGTAATGTTCACAATTTTCTCTTTTAAAATATTCATCATCATATTATCAGTTGAGTCAACTATCTTCATAATCAATATTTTATATAAGTTAAATGT
>LJPK01000541.1:0-212208 GCA_001430945.1 Amauroascus niger
TTAAAGAACTTAGTTGTTTTTGTGTGTTGATTTCTCCTGTGCTGAGTTCGTCATTCTAATTGGTCTAGCAATGTCTCACCTCTCGCGTAAACTTTCCCGCTCCCGTCACCAACGAAGGGAATCCAGCCCTTCACAAAACCCGACACTAAAGGCCGTTCATCGTTCGAAGATCCGACGAAGGAAGCAATGTTTAAACGCCAGAATCATTCTTTAGACGCTACCCTATGTCAGAGCGAACCCTTCCATCCGTTATCCTCGCGATAGAGAGGGTTATCGTCAGCCTTACATTTCTCGAACACCACCTGTGCGATCGCGTCGAGGCTCTTCATACCATCAAAACAGCGCGTCAATCCCTTCGGAGTCAGTGACTCCATTGCCCCGAGAGAATTTGGGTGCAAGATGCTTGACAAGCTCAAGGCGTCCATCCCGAGGAAGATCGCATCTTTTGTATCAAACGTTGGGGTGGAAGTCACATGACGAGGCATGGGATGGTCTCAGGGAACTTGAGATCGAGCCAAACTTCCAAAGCCATTCATTTCACCACTAGTATGGCGGAGCTTTCGCTAGACGATAAATCTATCATCGAGGAGCACCCGTTGGCCGGCTCACTTGATAATCTATGTGGATTGCTGCAAGGCGCAGAGAAAACCTACGAGTCATGTCACATCTCATCCGACGGTAGCCTTGACCAACTCTATCAGAATGCACTCTCAAAGCTCCTTTCCACTCTCCAGGGAGGGGATGCCGCCCTCAATCTTCGCTCACGAATTGCCGATCAAAACGTGGCTTTCGACCTGGCAGACTTGTTTAAGCACCTTCAACGATTCCGCTTCATTCAGGATTACCACTTCTATCAACCGCTAGTCCGGCTCGTCATCCAAAAGGCCGCCGACACCGACGTCTGGACCGCCGTCTTTGACCTCATCACCACCGTCACACAGTCCGAAAGATCCACACCTTCACCCCGGCCGTCCTTGCCTTTCCTACAGACCCCGCGCTCGCGGAACACCAGCAGTTTCGCCAACTCGTCGGAGCTTCGAAGAGATATTGATCCTGTCCTGCGGGAGGAACTGCTAGAACAACTCCATGGAGACATCCCCAGGGTTCTATGCCGCGTATTTTGATGATGTTGAAGGACTCGGCTTGATCGCGCGGGCCGTATTCGAGAAATGCAAAACCGGTGATAGCCCTCTATACCGCGAGGAGAGCGGATGGAAGGATTGGCCCGATCATGCGGACGAGAAACCCGTGCTGGAATGGCTGACCAAGGTCATTGATCAGCTTCTGCATTTTGCAGAAGATCATGATCCATCTCGAAAATTTGTCCGCCGGCCCTTGGCTCGGCCCACTCAACCGATTGGCGGGTCCATCACAAAGCGAAAACTCGACATAGGTTTCGTAGACGACCCGCACGGCACACCAGACAAACGGTATGAGTGGTCGCAAATTCTGGTGCCGGGAGAACTGAAAAATGACCGACAGTACGATAATCCTTCCGGGGCACGGCTTGATCTGGCAAGATATGCCCGAGAGGTGCTATCTGCTCAGGACGGCCGCCGATTTGTGCTCGGGTTCACGCTGTGCGGACCACTCCTGCGTGTTTGGCTATTCGACCGTTGCGGCGGGATCAGCTCGGAGGAGACGGATATCAATAAGGATGGCCTTCAGTTCATCACGGTGATCCTGGGGTTTCTCCTCATGGACCGACGGCAGCTCGGCTTCGATCCGACCATTGTCACGGTCGACGGGCGTCGCTGCATCGAAATCGAGCGCGATGGCCGGAAGGAGCGTCTGGTGCTGGACGGGATGATCCTGGGTGCATGTTGTATCGCGGGCCGAGCCACCACATGCTGGAAAGCACATCTTGAGGGCGATCGGTCGCAGCCTTTGGTGGTCAAGGACTCCTGGCAATACCCGGAGTGTGATGAGGAAGGGGAACTGTTGCGCGAAGTGACGGAAAGCGGAGTCACGAATGTCGCTCGATACTACTTCCACCAAACCGTCCAGGTGGATGGTAAAAACGACGAGGTTCGAAGCATCCGAAAGGGCCTAGAGGTCCCTACGTCGAAACCCAGGCAGAATAGCTTGCAGATGGCTCTGAGAAGGAGTGCATCCAACAGAGGCCGTGCCGGTCGAAGCAGCGTCATCGGGCGAAAACGGTCTTCCGATTGCGTGGACCCAGTGCTCTCCCCACCCAGAAAGCGCACCCAGTCCAGCTCGCCGACAAAACGTGCCGCGGACGGGCCACCGAATCGTGTGCATCATCGCGTCATCGTCCAAGACTACGGGCAGCCCATCTATGAAAGCAGCTCCAGAGTGGCCCTACTCGTGGGAATGGAGGGCTGCATTGCAGGGTACGAGTCTCTGTACTCCAAGGCCGGGTTACTCCAGAGTGATATCTCACCGCGAAATCTTTTGGTCAATGAGGATGAAAATAATCCTTCGTGGCGCTCCTTCCTGATTGATCTTGACCTCGCCATCCGAGCAGAACGAGATGTACCATCTGGGGCACGAGGCAAGACGGGCACCCGGGCGTTTATGGCAATCGGCGTGTTGTACGGCGAGAAACACTCCTTCATGCACGATCTGGAGTCCTTCTTCTGGGTCCTTTTTTGGATCTGTATTCACTACGAAGGGCCAGAAAAGGCCATATTTGTGGAGCGATTCGAGAAGTGGAATTATATGAATACCGAAGAGCTGGCTGGTGCCAAAATTGGAGTAATAGCTGATGAAGATGTGTTCCTTACAATCGTGGATGGCTACTTCACCCCTTATTACCAGCCATTGTCGCGCTGGGTCAACAGGCTACGACGGATTGTGTTCCCAAACGGTGGGCGATGGAAGAAAGCCAATTTAAAGCTTGGGTCGGAAATGAGAAGCCTTCTTCAAGACGCGCAGAAAGACCCCGAGGTCAAGGGTTAGAGTATGCCTAGATGTATAGTTCGTCCTATTATCATGAATCTTATATCTGGCAACGATGACACTGCATAGTTGAGTGACGGATCGGCGAAAATATCAGTGATTAGTATAATAGATCAGTTATATAGAGTGAATGCTTTTTTACTTGGACTGCGCGGCTTGAGAATACCCTTTATCCAAAGACAGTTCATCTCTACTGTACCAAATCACACTGTCTTAATCTACATTGGGACTTTATATCCATGATCTGCAATCGAAGTCTTCTCGATGGTCTGCGTCGGATCACTTTGCGTATGATAAGCTACAGGTAGCGTGAAGACCAGAAAACATAAAATAGACCGAGGACGACCTTGCGCAAAGCAATTAACGTAAGGAACGTTAAAGAATACAGAACAGATCAGGGACGGCCATTACTGAGCACTAGGAACGAAAGCAAAGGTCCCCTTAGACATTGTGAGGAGGGCTATTATCGTGGAGAGTGGGTAATGCATGCGGAATAGGCCAAGGGCAGAGGAATTTAGTACCCAAAGTCAGCCTACCCACGGCTTTAGTACTCGAGCGAGCGGAGAAATCCGAAAGCAGGCGTTTCAATGGGGGCCATTGGCGCTGCGTCCGCTTAGAGACATCAGGATGGTCCCAAAATTAGAAGTGAATTTACTGACGGCCAAGGACAAGGACATAAGCTAAAGGCTTAATTTTCGGTTTAATCTCAAAACCCGCAGTAAAGAAACTGTCTGAAACACTGAATAGATTCTGTTAGGTCTGAAACCAGTATCTTAGCTGCATATGCAAGCGGAGCGGTCCGCAGAGATCTCGAAAGCGAGAGCTCGTGTGGCTGGTCTTGGCGAAGAGCTCTGGGCTCCACGCCAAGCCAGGCATTCGACCCACTTCTGCCTAGATGTTCGCTGATGGCTTTCACTCTGCCGTTCAAACTTTACATTGGGATCTGCGGTACATGTTTTTCTCCTGATGAAAAGGGGTTAGCACGCAAGGCCGGTGGAGTGCCTGGAATACCCTTTATGGTCCATTTCTGATAGAATGCGATTTGACGTGATGGACGAGTGGGTCGTCCGAGCCACAAGATTGATTGATCAGTCCCCATTCGGATATCTATGCAGCATAACCCGGAGCTCATCTTGAAGCGTCACCATCACACAGTACAGCAGCAAATGAGCGAGAATAACCCAGTATTGGACTCAGCATATCGAAATGATCACTGATGATGATAAAGGCGCTCGTGCCGCTCTCTCTGGCCATGGGATTCCTCGAGCGCTGTGCTTACTCTACAGATCCACCAGGTGGCGCTCTGCCTCTGTCAAGATGCCAACAATCAGTTTTGTTTCGCTTCGCGATATCGCCTTGCAGCTCCTTCATTGCATCAGTGATTGCCTACCGGTGGGATCTGTGCGGGAGATCGGTCGGGACGGCCCTGTATTTTCCGAAGGCGCTGCAGGGCCGTTTACTGAAAAGTGAGTGTTGCCCCCAATGATCGATTCTCGCCGGAAACCAACACAAATCTCCAGCCCTAGTAAGCGGGAAGGGCAACCCTTTCCGGTCCATCCAACCGCGGGTCCTCACACTGACCCAACCACACTGACCGGATTACCGGTGGATGGAACTTCGACCACGGATGCACCCCCAAGATCCCGATCCAGCTGGGACCCCCCCAACGCATTTCCAGCTTTGCGTGCCAATCGTTCTACCGGAAGCTTTGTCAGCCATGCGTCAGAGCGCACTGATGTTCTATCTATTTGAGAACCTACGGCACGGCTAAATTCTACTCAGCAAACGGCGTTACATACTCAAGACGAGGGATGAAATCCTCGAGGTCGAATCCTACGATGGCGTTCGATATGACAGCATAGGAACACACAAGATTTTACTAACAGTCTTGACAAAAGATGGTTTAATTCTAGCCGGAGAATGTGTCCCATCCGTGTTCATGCAGGCGGACAAGGCTCGGGAAGCCTATGAGAAAGCTGGAGGAGTCTGGGGCAGTGACATCTGGTGCACGGATATGCAAAAGTCATATTTTTCGCTGACCAATGATTTGTTTTCAGGCTGGTTCTCGGCATTGTTTAAGTGATTGGTTTTCTTTCTTGAGACTCCTGTTCCATTTGATCTGGAAGGGTTCGTCTGAATCATTTTGTATGTATGGTTTTAATTCTTGTCAGTCCGCCTTTCATTGACTTAACGACCCTACTTTCCCTTTCGAGACGTGAAAATCGTCGGTACGGCTATGCACGCAATGTATTGTAAGTCTTCGTTCTTCAATCCTTCGACAAATCGCGACTGAGACGCTGCTCCAACAAACGCCGAGTCCTGTCCGTACTCCATCCTGAGTGGGGAAGGGGGGTGCCATACGGCATGAGCTGTTCGTGAATAGAAAGCATACCTGAAATCCCAGGGCAAAAATTTGTCCGTGGGAGCATTATTGGAGTCCGGTCTGGCCATGAGTGACCATATGTTCTTGGTGTGATGTCCGCGATGCGGGTGCAGCTCCTGTAGCATACACTATTTTAGAGGCTTTGAGACAATTGCAGATTTACGGCCGGCAATGGTACTGTGAAGAGCTTGAGTCATCCTTTCTTATAAAAGCCAGTGGTTACCCTCTGTCTCTCAGAAACGCAATCATAATTCCATACTCACGCTAAGGTCCAGCCGCAACTCCACCGAATCGATGGCCGCGTTCACGAAGAGTGTGATGTCTCGGCCTACAATCACTCGAGACCATGATGGTTTGCTCGATCCCAATGTAGGTGGAAGTCCAGTAGAGAGACATACATCGATGGCTTACCACATCATCGGAACCCAATTCGCGGTCCCTTGTTGTGGTTTCGGATTGTGTGGGACCAGAGTGATACAGCTCTGGAACGCGATCTACAGGAGAACGATCTGGGACTTGTGGATACTCCCTTCGTGATTCCACTGGGGAATCGGCAATACGATGTCGCGGTGTCCAACTCGAGATCCCGCTGTTTCACCAAGCGGTATCATACCATTCAGCCGTTCGGCCCAGAAGACTCCTTGGCCTTGATTCATGGTTGTCACGGTGCCCTGACTCACATCATCAAACAATATGAGACCACGGGATCGAAGGGTCTTTGGATTGGGACAGAGGATTGGTTTCAGGAGAGGTTGTCAGACCTACGCAGCCTGCGTTGATCGAGTGTGTGGATCGATAGGCTTCACTCAACACCGGTGAACAAAGGAATAGAATGAAGCCGGGAGGGTTGCTGGGTGTTGTGGGGATTGCCGTTAGATAGATTATATCAAGCTGAATTGCGTTCAAGTTTGGTCCTGGGAAGTGGGTGGTTTGACTTTCAGATAGGGTTCCGGACAATTTTATTGATGCATGTTCTATCACCTTGAGGTTCATGTCCTGGCTATGCATGCACTCCTGCTGAGGAGGTGGATCGGACATACAGTCACGGCTGAGACAGTCAGTGATTCTACCGAAAATGCATTATTAAAAGAGAGCTGCTGTTGCTCCTGACTCTGTCTTCGTCTGTAGCAGCTCAAGTTTCGAACAAACCCACTCTGCAAACTGAAAGGTCACCGGAATCATGGTGAGCAATCATTTCATCACCGGCGACAACGCTAATGAATCCTAGAAAAGCCAACCTGTTCTCGAGAGCGGCCCACAGGCCCTTCCAACCGATGAGCGCTGGTTCCGTCTCTCCTGGCCGCTATCCCACGCCGAAAAGTACGGCGATTTCCAAACCTACATTGCTGGCATTGGGTCTCACGCTTTCGCGGTCATAGTGAACATCAAACTGGGCAACCAGCATGATGTTTTTGTCGTCGGCAAATGGGAAAGTTTTGAGGAGGTGACTTCTCATCTGAAGGTAACACCTTTTGGGCCAGAGGATGAGCTCGCAAACGACATCGGCATATTCGGGGCGGCCGAAGAGGCCATTTTCATGTTCGAGGCTCTTTTCTACTTGAGGCAACAAAGGAAGCTGTTGAGAACCGGCTCCAGTTCTATCGAGGAATCAGGCTACTCTTTGCCCTAATCTCTTAGTCGTTCCTGTGGGGTGTGTATTGCAGGCTCGCGGTGTAGACTCCAGCCGGCTTCGACCATGTAGTAGCGCGGGAACATTCTTTTTACGAAATCATTTATTAGGGAACCGCAATCCTGGTGATGCCCCGTAGCCACAAATATTGGATCTCTCGAAAGGTATCCCGGTGTGGTGCATTGGTCGGGCGGACCCAACCGTTAAGTGGAACGATACTCCTCGAGTGCAGAAACCACCAGCCAATCGTTGTCGCAGAGCGGGAACCGGCTACCAGATTTAACTCGACAGATCATCGATCACATGATGCACGGGCCTCAATCTCTCCGGCTCAACGAGAACAATGCGGCTCAAACATACAGATCTCTAGGTTTTAGCGCCATGCGAACCCACAACGCTACAAGTGTTATCAACAGTCTGGCTCCTTTTCCGCTGGTATTGGCCCGTTTAGCTGGCCGCAGACTTTCTCTTTCTTGGCTTCTAGTGTCATACACTTTCACAAAGTCATGTACAGACATTAAAATCACAGGCAAGCCCTCGTCTGGATTGTACATCGCTTTACCAGGCCCGAAATTCACCCAGCCACTCGTCCCAACCTCGATCGGGCTGGCATGGCACCCTCGCCCGAGTTTCGAACCACCATCCCTTATTGCGCCGGCGTTCATCCAGGATTCCTTGTCGTACCTCGTCCGTCATCTCTCTCTTAAACATGCATTCACGGATCTGCATCGCTTCGAATGGTTGGGCCTGTTTTGGACATCCCTTGCCCTTGAGTTCCATCGACAATATCGATATTTCCGCATGGCCTGCGATCACATCTCCGGAGCGAACGCGTATCGATCTCGGAATCAGACTCGGACTCGTCTACAGCACATTCACCATCGGTCGTCCAGTCACTTTCGGTGTTGCTTTGAGCTGAGAGGGTTTTAGTCTCGACCAAGGATACCCCAATGTCGGGAGACTGCGAGGACACGACGGGCTTACCTTGGGAAGGGACGCTGGCGGGGGCTGATGATGGCTTCATTTTGGATGTTGTCTTGTTGACTTTGATCATGTTCTTGTCCACCTTATATCTTGTTTGCAGGTTTGCCCGTGCCGCGCGAAGATCACACAACAAGCACCCTGTCAGCCATGCTTCCCCCATCCAGGGAAGCTTTCTATTTCCATGTTGCTAGCTCACGGCGCAGAGCCCAGCTGGTGTTTGAGCTTTGACCACGCCGATATTCCTGTCTTGCTCATCCAGTCATGAACATCCCTCTCAGATCATTTTCTCCAGATGGGTCGAGGTTGTTATGATACCACCGGAGTCCCCAAATCCCAACAACCCTCCAAGCCTCGACGATGCACTGGAGCTTCGTCCGCGCAGTGGTCGATAAGCTGGCCACAGACCTACAAAACTACGTGTCCTCCACGCCTGGTATCTTCGACTGCTTCACCGGAGGCTCTGAGAGGCACTCTCAATTGAAGGAGAAAAGCGGCCATTCCATCAGCCTGGATACCCCATTGGCCCCACCGCCGGTAGCGACCTCGCTTGGGAGAGATGATGCCTTCACTGGCCTCGAAGGAAATGGCCCATTACTTCCTGAACGACCAAAGGCAACACACGTCAAAAGTGGGCCTTCTTCGTAGGTCTTACCTCCACCCCGTCAAGATGCATTGGTAAGGCTGACCGAAGTGTGAAGTGAACTCGTACGGTGGTCGCCATTTCCCCGTGTGCAGAGCTCACGGACCATACACCAAGGCTGGCCAACAAAGATCTGAGGTGAGTTCATATGAGGTTTCGATCCATGGCGCAATGACTAGTTAAGCTAAAGTAACCGCTAGTGCTGGGACCATCTCTGAGGCTGCGAACCCTTCCTGTTCAATGGAGAGCTCCATATCCTGGTTCCTTTGTGCTGTGTGTATGCCGGTGCACGAATTGTGAATTGTGGATTGTGGATTGTGAATCGCGGGATGGTAAGCTGGGTGCAGTAACTAAACACCAAAGATGTAGTTGTGGTTGGCTCGGATGAGGACTAGCGTCATGTTTTCTGTTCTCTGCCCATGCTTAACTTAGCTTTAGCTCGACGGCTCCATAGTTGAATCACATGAGCCCGACCAATCACTCTTCAACTGTCGCTCGTAAAGTGACATACAACCTCCTCAGCACGCTATGAAGCCGTATAATCAAATGAACCTTGCGGAGAACCGCAGACATACTCTCCCGGAACCCTGAAATCTATGTCCTCCCGATGCACGGCGCGCCAGTTTTGAATCCTCTCATGCGGTGCGAGCTCTCACCAAACTGAGAGGAATTCAGATCTATACCTGCAGGTGGAGGTGGATACTCGGGAAGGATCGCGGACGGGCTTATACTCCCCTAAAATTTTCGTCGAGGCAGCAGGTGCGAAGCAGGCTTATGAGCGGCTTCAATATCACAAGTGGGGGGATAATCCCAAGATCTTCGGGGAGACAAGTTACATGACTTTTGATTGAGCTCGTTTTGTTACTGGTTCTGGCTGGGAGCTGCTGGCCCGGTTTTGTTTGCATTTGCTTTAGGATTCTTGAAAGAATGCACGCCTTGCGTACCATCCCTCCATGGTAACCGTTCTTTCTGGATTCATAAAGAGGGCCGCTGCGTTCTCGTCTAGCCACTCCAGCCCTCCAGCCATCAGAATTTATCTCTGAGATCATTTCATACTGCCACGGTCAACATGGCACTGGAAGAGTACGCAGAGGCCTTAGGTCGGATACTGGAGAACACGAAAGCTTGGCCGAGATCGCAGGAGCAGGAGTCGGTGACCGAGGATTTACACAAAGTACAAAATTGCTATGAGACACTGAAATTCTACGTTCCGGATCCGAAGCACGATACCGTAGAGCAGGACATTCATGTGGCGAAGACATTACGCGACAGCTTAGGTGTCCGTATCTCCCGCATAACAAGTCTCAGGGCTAGCTAACCATTCCGAAGGGTGATATCGAAGGCCTCGCAGAGCGAATCGGATCCGGGGACGCAGATCACATCCGTGACCTTGTCGAGCGGGCCACGATGTTGTCTGAGCGTCAACATTCCGAACCGATTTGCAGTCTCACAGGGGATCTATCGTTCATCCCGGCAAAAGCGTTCATTGTCTTCTCGAGGCGATGGTTGGATGCGGAGGGCGAATCTAGAGACTTCGGACTGTATCGGAGACTTGATGACTTGGATAGATTGCTCCCAAACGCTTGCGTCAACCCCGCATATCAGAGATATGTCTATAGGGTCCTCCTCTCCACGGCTCGGCTAATCAAAGAAGAAAAGCCAAGGTACCCGGATTTTACCAAATCAACCATGGGTACGGACTGAAGAGACGGGAAGGTTCAGCAATGGTTTTCTCTTGAAATAAGATACAAGCAACTGAGAATTCGAAGCCATGATGACTGCAGAATGCATGCTGCTCAGAGATTACGCGACAGTGTTGCCAGAAGCGCGAGTGATTGCGGTCTCCCTTCAAGCGATAGGCAACCTTTTCACAGTCAATAGGTGTAATGCAAATCATGGCAGCATACTACCCCGGCGCAGGTATATTGAGGTCGTTTCGCTACATTAAACCCATTCATGGGTGACTTCGTGAGATAGTCAGTAGATGCTATCAAAGCTCATTCTATTTCTTCAGAACACGTTCACGGATCACAAGCAACACACCCTGTATCCCGTGACAACTAATCGGCGTATGACGATAAGGTGACTGGAGAGGCTATGTCGCATATCTCCCACTAACACATCATCAAGCAAAAAGGATGGACTCAGCGGTCAAAAAATCTAAGAAAGAGAGCAAGCACCCAGGCGCTACGAGAGAATCAGGAGCCCAGAACGCGACCAATCCTATTAAGCCGAGGAGGAGTTGTGTTTGAAGAAGGTGCTAAGCGAAACACGGACAGAAAATGCGGACAACGTTTCAGCAGCGCCTTCGGCAGGTGGGCAGAGCCTATCGATGCAGGTGTGATGAAGACAGACCCACAGTGGGATTGCGGAGTGGGACACCTCCATACTACGATTTCCATGGCAAGTCCTGGTCGAACTAGCAACAATTGATAATCACAGCTGCCGAAAGGTGGCCGTCTGGCGCCGGTAGCTGGTGAAGCTTTTGCATCGCTCCCCTTGTCGATGCAAGAGAGTGTTGATGAATCCTCCCCCTCCGGGTTTGAGGAGAGCATGGTTTAAGCCGCGAGAATCTATGCTTGAGTGTTTGTCCCGTAGCAACAACTGCCTTGCACCATTGCTGGCATTGAGCTACGGGCGCCGCATCAACATCTCAGGGAAGACAAGTCGACCGGGATCACTCCATCGCCCTGGGCCAAACAGGTTTGCCGTATTGTTCAATAATGAGACACATCCACGGAAGAGCGCCTGACCGCCTTGCTGTCCTTAAACAAAACTCGCGTTTTGCATCCGCTTTCCAGATGCATCCAAGGCGGCTCTGACTTCCGTATAGGCTGCAACCGCTGTTCCCAGCAGCATTGAAAGGCTGCCACCGCAACTTACTGAAGGCCCCATGAAGATCATTGAAGATGGTAGCCTGCCATGTTCTGAGTGTGGTTTGACTTCGGTCCGGACCCAAACTCCGGGCAAAATGCGGGCCAAACGGTCCAAAGCTCGTGAAGTCAAGTTGAATCTGCAAAGGCCCCGCGGCCTCGAGGAGAGATTGAGGATGCATCGATCTCTTTCATGCGGATTGTCAAGACCGGCGAGCAAATGAGACGCTTCATTGAGCATTCTGGTCTGCCGTCCAATGAGGCAGCCACTAAACCCAACATGGATACTGCTGGTCGTTTTTGTGATGAATGATAGGAATGATATAAGCCCGGGAAGTTCCCAGCCCAGTACGATCTGAGAGCCATGAGATTCATCCAGTCTTCATTGAATCTACCGGCCAGGCTCCTCTTCAACTCCCAGGCCCCAAATGGTCTATGCACCATATGGAAGCGAATGATTCTCATACCGGCAGAGGCAGTGCTGTGGAATGCGGGTAAGGCGACTGCCCTCTCATCCCCTGACGGAACGGGTTGACTATCTGGGTACTAACGTGAGACTTTCGCTCTTGAACGGGAGCCAGGTCAGCCGCACCGCCGAACTATATGCTCCAGTAGCCGTAACAACCCCAAGAACACCCGCCTCGATGCAGCCACGTTCTTGTGACGGGTCCATCGAAATTATCCGGTCGCACGAGCGGCAGTCACCAGAGGTTGAGGAACAGCAGCAGCGGCAGCAGCAAGTTGCTTCGATGACGATGCTGGAAGCTCCGGGTTCGGATTCCCTCGCCGAGCTGTCGGTCAATTCCCTGACCAGACAGCTCGTAGTTCGAGACATAACAGAAGTTCAACTGATCAATGAAGTTCGGACCATCTATGCGAGACTCGTCCTGGTGGAGCGGAAGTGTATGGAGCTTGACCGTCAGCAAGCTTAAAATCCTGCGACTCTGACAGATGAGCAATGGCAAGCTCTGATAGCCCTTCACCGAACTCTGTTGCATGAGCATCAAGACTTCTTCCTTGCTTCTCAACATCCATCCGCAAGCCCAGCGCTCAAGAAGTTGGCCAGTCGATATGCAATGCCCGCGCGGATGTGGAGACATGGGATTCATTCCTTTTTGGAACTCCTTCGACATAAACTCCCTGAAGTACTGGAACATATGCGGGCCTTCATTTATACCGCCTATTCCATGATGACCCTATTGCTCGAGAGCGCCCCTGATTTTGAGATTACTTGGATTGAGTGCCTGGGTGATTTAGCACGGTATGGAATGGCTGTGGAGGGTTCCGACCCCCACGGGGAGCTCTGGGCGGGGGTGGCACGATACTGGTACAACGGGGCTGTCCATAAGTCTCCTCAAGTTGGGAGACTTCAGCACCACTGTGCTATACTTGCCAGGCCGAATATCCTGCTGCAGCTATTCTACTACTCCAAATCATTGGTCTGCGTCCAACCATTCTCCAACACCGAGGACTCTATCTTGCTGCTATTCAACCCACTATTGGATCCGCCAGTGAAGGAATTCATTCAGATGCATCATTCCTCTGTGTTGTCCTTCGTGCAAACACATGGAACCCTATTTCAGAAGAGATCAATACTCTCCTTCCTTAAATATGGACTCGAATTCATCTCCTACTTGGGGAGTCAAATTGGCCGTGAAGGGTCCAAATGGAGAAGACAGGGGGTATACATTGCATCTGCTAACATTGCTGCTCTTTTTGGGTATTATTTGAATTCTGTCTTTACAAAAACATTTCATCAAGCCGTGCAGTCGCCGGTTTCATTCCCAGACTTTAAAGAGCGCTATCAATCAATGCACCCGACGAGTTCCCCCTGATTGCACTTGCATTCTGTGTCTGATGAACTTACAATCTTTGAAAATTCTACCGAAACTTTCTCTTATGCCGCATGTTTTACCTTCCACATCCTGACCTATGTCTTGAAACAAATTGGGGACGAAAATGTCCTTCCCCATGTTCACGTTTCGCTAGCTTTCATTTGGTCATTGGCGCAGGTTCCTGAAGCTATGTCACTTCTTCAGGTGGAGATACCTTGGCGCGGATTGGTCACCTTTCTGAATACCCTCGACTCGCATGGACTCCATGCAGCACGACTACAGAGTGCAAATTTCCCGCTTGCAGAGAGTGTCACGCGCCGTCATCTCCCTGAGGATTTCTCAATGCGTGGTCTGCTCTGGAGTCAACTCTACTACCCCGATAACTTCTTCGAGTTCTCCTCTCTTGAGGACGAGGATGAACATTCAATGGAACATCCAAGCATGACAACTCCTAGAACCGAGAGATGTTTCTGGCTTGGCCACCGGCTTGCTTCTGTGAGTTCAAACGTGTAAAAACGCTCTGATGGGTTGTCGCACTGCTGATTACGCTCTGCTACAGTTGGATGTGTGGATCGCCTTTGACGAGGTGCAGAATAAGTTTGTCTTGTCTGACTTTGCCCAAGCTCTTCAGAGCCGTGCCCAAGGTCCGGCACTCCTACGTGAGGCGGCTGAATATCTCAACCAACGGGATAGGACGGAGAACCCCCAAGGAGGACAGTACAAGTAGCCAAGACTCGGACATCCCAATGGCCAATACAGCACCAGCTCAGCCGGTGAAACCATACTTCCAAAACCCGACCGCTCCTAATTCTGATTACGACGAACAGTCGCCAGGCGTTGAAGAGTAATGAATCCGAACAGCCCACAGCTTGGACGAGAATTTGCGGAAAACAGAAATGCGAGTTCGGCAGATTCCAATGGTGCTGAGATGTACTCGACAGCGTTATAATGTCCCTTTCACAATCAGCACTGGCTCAATGCAACCAGGCAGTGTACAACTAGACGTGTTTCGGTCACCCGTGATGTGGAAGGCGGCTGGAGGGCTGAGTAGAATTTCCGAACAGGGGCCAGAACAAGCCATGTACAGTAAACAAAGAACCCTCATAGTCAGTCAGCATAGAGATTGCATATCGGGTAGACAGTGGATATGACGATCTTAATGGGATCGTTGAGAGGACTACCTAGAAAGCACGGGTCAAAGGGGCCAGGCGGGACATAATAGATTTGGATTGGGTACTGTTCGGGGAATTGCATGGATCTCCTGTCATCTTGAATCAATAGCACACGATATGTAGTCAGAGAGAAAAATAGCCACTCCAAAGCTGCCTGCGGTAAGCGAGCTTGTCACACAGTCGGTGTAGACCCTTGCAGCGGCATTCACGATATCAAATTCTGTATGATAGTTGTATCGAACCCGCCAGCCTGAGAACGGACAGTGACCTCTGCTTAGCATCTCTTTCAAATTGCGGTGAGTAGCCTGCTTGGGTTCCAGCCGTGGGTAAGGTATATATAGGTAAGATATCCGCAGCCTGTGTGCTTCTGAATCAAGACTGCTGACCTTCTGCACACACTTCATGCCTATTCTTTTGAAAATGAGATCTCTCTCTCTCTGGGCCCGCCAACTCAATTTCGATGCCCTTGCAAGCATAATCGCACTCTGGCGCAAACGCTTCAAATTCTTGTGGGCTAGTAATTTTCCTGACCAGTGCCTTGAATGTTGCTGACTCTCAATCAGAATCATGCTTGGCCAGTGGGACACCGGGGGCATCAGCTCCGGCTTGTTGGAATTGGGCTATGTTTCTTAATTGAGCGGATGTTCACTGTACTGATACCACTGGGGATCGGGCGGATCATGACGACAATAAAACGAGACGGGAGTAATTTCTTCGTGACCGGCCGTAAATCCATTTGAAGCTAATTGTGGTCAGATTTACCCGCCGAGGTCTATAGTCTTGCATCATTTCATATACTCGACCCCGAACGTCTTGTCATGGGTGTGAGAGTCGATCTGCTGCGACCTCTGGAAGACTACTGGATACGCAGATTGAAGAGAGATACCTTTGCAAAGATCATGAACCTTCCCGGCGAGTTCCACGGAGCGCAGATCCCGGCAAAGCTCTCTGATGGGGTGGAGGACGTCGAAAGCTTCAGGGTTGTAATATCAGTTGCTATTTTCATGGTGCTGCCGGTATTATCCGACCTCTTGCTCACATTTGCATCCATTGGCTACCAACTTGGTGCCCAGGCCGCGGCGACTGCTATGGTGATCATGGTGACATATCTGTTCCTCTCAGCGAGACTTCGCCCCAATAGCTGGAAGTTGCATCACAAGTGGTGGATGGAGGAGAAAGAGGCGGGTCGTGATGCCATTACCAATTGGCGGATGGTGTTTGGCTTTGGCCGCGTGGAGCACGAGATCAAGCGATTTCAAAACGCCGTGGACGCTCGTTTGAATGCCAAAAGAGAAATTACCCGTCACTCAAGGTTGAAGGTTGTGGCAGGATTTGTGCTTTTTGCAGTGGGCCGAACGGACTGGATTGCCATGGTATTCAACATCGGTCCAATTGTAACGATTCTTGTTTTTTTTGCCAGACTGCGCCAGCCGCTGGGGAACCTGCACAGTTTTCTCGATACAGTACAGTCTGAGTTTGCCAAGGTCGACTTTCTAATCGAGGTTCTTGAGAAAGAATCTCCAGCTCGTTGGCAGGTAGTTGAGAAAATGGAAGGCGGCTCTTGGAGCATTGAGTTCAAGGGAGTGACTTTTGGTTACACTGAGCAGGGGCCAGCACTTCAATGTAAATTCTTCACACTGCTCATCTGTTGAAGATAAACAAATTCTGATTTTAAGTATTCTGACAGAATCTGATTTGATGATGATGAGAACACATACTCAGTTTCAGCACTGTTGATGCTGATGACATGCTTGACATGTTGAAACTGACAAGAGTGAAGTCAATAATTTTTCAAAGAAGATGTAAACTGAACAGTTGCAGATTTGAGAGTCAAACTTCACTTCTGTTTGATTACTGAGCTGGAAATCTCTGCATCTACATTGACATACACAGAAGTCACATCAGTGAGATTGTCTGTCTGACTGCTCAGATCATTATCTGCAAAGATCAAAGTTAAAATGATGCATTCAGACTTGATTTAGAAACTGTGACTCTTTCACTGTATCTCATGCAGAAGTGGCTGTAATTTCAGACCCAGACACTCCAAACATATTCAGCAATGTATTTGCTTTCATGGTGTTCTTGTCAGAGTCACTGGTCAAATTCACCACATTCATGTTGTTGATATTGAAAGGCTTCATTGTTCTGGTGCCGGGAGAAGAAATTGTAGCAAAATTGCTGGTGAATGGCTGGGAAGGCTGAGGCCACTGGTTGCGATCACTGGCCTTGAGCAGGTAGATTGGGAGGCGGATGATAAGGTGGTGGGTGTTTTGGAGGGAAGATTGACTCTTTGAGGGGTGTGGAAACACCACTTTCTTATATGTCCTTGGTCTCCCGTGCCTCCCTGATTTCCCCTCCATCTTCTTCTCACCTCTCCCAACCATACCACTGTGGGAGATTCATCAATCGCGCGGCGTGGCTGCTGGCTCACCCAACTTCCCCAAGCCCTTTCCATCCCGTCTTGATTCTCACCCCCTGTGATATGTCCTCCCCTTAAAGTCATTGACTTTAAAAGCCATGGAAGGCTGGAAAGCCGGAAAGCCAAAAAGTCAAAAAGCTAGCTAGTCTAGTCCAGCCCAGCCCATGCGCGTTAGAGCACATAAGAGAGGGGAAGGGTATCATCATCGCGTGCTGACTGAAGCTCGCCAAAATTTCCCCTGAACGGACATTCCTTCTCATAGTTGTGTGGGAGAGGTATTTTTGCCATTGGTCTAGCGGCACCACCATGCCTTGTGACGTGAGGCACAGTGCAGCCGAAAACACTGTCCCGGCTGACCACCCTGCATTATCCAGCTAATTTCCAGTCCGAAATCACCCTTCTAGCACCAACCGTGATTGGAATGCTAGAGATCACCGCACAGCACCACCCCCCAACTGAGACACACATGCCTGTCTTCCCTGCAAGACGGCACAGTAGCTGAGGGTGCGGCTGAATCAAATGACTCCGCGCACGGGTCCTGAGAGAAGTGAGAAGAAGGGGGGGGGGGTGGTTGGCTGGCTCTGTCCGTCATGGAAAAGTCGAGCAGCGGGCGACAGAAGCAAAGAACACCGCTCCCGTGCGAGCACAGAGGGGATTGGATGATCCCGGGAATGCGGGAGAGAACAAGCTGGCTGGATGGTGGGCTGGGGAGCCGGGGAGCCGGGGAGCACACAACTGAGGTGAGGTGGGGCGGGCGCCGGACAAGGAGGGCGGCATGCGACAGGGGTAGGGGATGCGCAAGCATGGGGAGAGGGAGAGGGAGATGGAGAGGGAGATGGAGATGGAGAGGGAGATGGAGATGGAGAGGAAGAGAGAGCGAGGGGGAGAGGGAACAAGAGAAGATGGTCCTCCTAGGCCGGCGGGAGGTCGGTCGGGCTTTATATCTATGGGCACGCATCACGCCAAGAGCGACCAGGCCCGAAGTGGGCAGGCGCCGCGAAGCTAGGCCAGGTTGGGAAATGCGCAGGTCCTCACATCACATAATCCATTATCGCGATCCGGACCTGCTCAGTATTGGAATTTCCTCAAAGCAGGCTTGAAAACAACGATTTATCAATCCATTACTTTGACCATTATCTCTCATTCAAACAAATCAGATTTGTATCTGCCACATCTTTCTTCTTCTATAGTTATTTGCCTTGGACCAAAAACAAGTACATTTCAAGCGAAAGACGCATCACCTACTTGTTGGTCAAAATCCTTTGAACGATAAGAGAATGGTAATTCCTGTTTCACCCAACTTGCAATGAATGTTTTTTCTAATAGCACTTGCTTATAGGGCAAGCGCAAGAAGTCAAGTCGTAAACCAGTGGGACCCAGGAAGGTTCGTTTAAGAACCTATCCACCCCCTGCTCCCACACCCTCTCACCATTCTATCATCTCAAACAACTCGATATAATATCCAATCCTCCAAACCACCACGCAGCGCCTCGGGACCTGGACCACACAAGCAACAAATTCACTTCACATATACTAACCGTTTTGACTAGAGAGAACCCCTTCCCACCACTTTCTCCTGCCTCTTTTGCAATCACGAGAATTGCGTCATCATCAAATTGGATAAAAAACTGGGCTTGGGGAATCTGACATGCAAGGTATGCGGTCAGCGATTTCAGACAGGAATCAACTGTAGGTCAACACCAGCTCTCTTGCAGAACAAGGGATTACCCGCCCAGGTGCTGCCGTTCTTTTTTCGTTTTTCCCAGTCAGGAAAATACCCGGGATATGGTCCCAGCGTTATTATATTGATATCTGGCTTACTTTTTCGGCTAGATTTATCTGCTGCTGTGGATGTGTATTCAGATTGGATCGATGCCTGTGATGCCGTCGCGAAAGATGGGGGAAAAGATATGAATCGGGGCGCTCCGGCGGGTGGCACCGGGTCGTCCAATGCAGCTGAGCGAGAAGAGTTACCAGTCGGAGGCGACGACGAGGATGAGTATTAAGGGACCTCTTATAACGAATTTACGGGATTTTTTTTTAGCATGAAATGGTGTTTGGGTCATCATTAACTGGGAAACGTGTAAACAATTAACATATGGAATCTATGGTTGATATATTATTCTCTCATTTCGTTCTCAAAGTTAAAGTTTCTCTTGTTACAACTGTTCATTCATCTCAATATATTTGCAACACTAGTACTAATGACAAGTCAGATGAGAAGAAGTGTTATCCCTAGGCTTGTCCACAAAGTTTGGTGAAAACAAATGGACAGCATCATACTGGCAAGCAAGACACCAAGAGCGGTTTCATGTCCCTGTGTGTGTCTCTATGGCATCAGCTAGGGTTGATCAAACCAAGCAATAATTGAAGATAAATGCGACTTCAAAGCCTCAAGGTATCTTGGTGAGTGCGGTATGCACTCAATGCTGAGCCACTTCATGATTTTCATGGTCCTCTTCACAAGGTGTAATATCGATCGCCAAAATCCCCCAATCCCGGGATTATATACCTTGACTGGTATCAGCAACAATTCCCCAAACCCAAAGATTGAAGGGACTGCTAAAGCTACTCACTTCTTCTCATCCAATCCCTGGTCAATGAAGGCAGTAACAACACGCAATTGCGGGAATTTTCGTGCAAATGATTCTACAGCAGATGGACTGGCAATGAGGTTTAAAAACAGAATCCGGTTTTCCGGGACTCCTTTTCCCTTCAACACCTCGACAGCCATCGTGGCCGAGCCGCCTAAGTACCATCAGCGCCAGTTGAGACAGAAACGGAAAACCGTCACGCGCTCACCAGTAGCAAACATGGGATCGAGAAGAAGAACCCATCGGTCAGGAATATCTTGAGGGAGCTTTTCGTAGAAGAGCTTTGGCTGGCATGTGTCTTCATCCCGTTGGATCAAGATCTTGCCGATGCGCACAGATCTGCAACAGTCACGTAAGCCCTGTTCCATGGCCTCTCCAGCGCGCATGATAGACACGCCGCAAATCTTTCCCTGAAATCTCACTCCAAGGTATGTCTGTCCAACGGGGGTCGTGACGGCCTGCTCGACGACGGGTAGGTGGTTGAGGCCTTCTTCAACCAAAAGTCGGATGATACGATTGGAGTAGAATACGAAGTCTGCCCGCGCAGTGCGCTCATCCCGGATCATACTTCAAGACAGGGTTAGCATCAGTGTCCCATATCTATATTGGTGGGAGGCTTTGGAGAAGCGGTATACTTGCGTCAACAGGGCAATCAATTGTGGGGTTTGAGGCAAGACATGGACATTCTCGCAAGCGACCTCTTGCGACACTGTGGCAGTTGGTTTCTCTCCGTCAGGTTTGTAAAGAGGCCCAACACCCTGCGCAGGCGAAGGAGTAGCTCTCTGTTCTGCGGAGGCCATGAGAACTACCCCACTCTCAAATAACAGATTGGATCAGCAGATAAACAATGAATGAGGCAGAGAAAACAAACGCCAACAAAGCTGTTTCAAAAGAATTAGCAAATTTGAAGATGCAGAGGGTAAAAAGTTAGCAGTTATATTCTAATCTTGGTTGCTCAAGATGGGTTCACGGATGCTCCAGTGCAACATATCCACAGCAGCGTGTTGCGTGTGGGGTTGGTTAGTTAACTAGTTAACTGGATGGTTATACCCGACAGTTTCAGGCTTGAAGGCAGCCATAACTGCATATGGTGAGCTTAGTTAACGTTTCTGGGCCACCGCATCAAAAGGCAAGAAGAAGAGATGTGGCAATAGAGTTCGGTATGCAGGGCTTGCTGCTTCAGAACCTCAACCAGAACAGGCCAGGACAAGTAGTTAGCTATGTAGCTAGTGGCTGATCTGCTCCCATGATCTGAGAAGAAACATGTCATCTGATGAAAAGCTGTCAACCAAAAAAAGGACTATTATGATAAGTCCTTGAAAGTGGATTCCAAGAACCAGTGCCAGGAAAGACATGAGTTACTTATTTTTCTTCGCGTTGGGGAGTTTTGGGGGGGATTTTGTGATGTCGATGTCAATGCCGATATCCTTCTTTGCACATCTTGATCATCCCTTGACCCTGTGTCTTATTAGCAGTCGGCGATGCCGGCAGCAAGCCCTGTCAGAAGGTTTACTCCGTAATTATGCCAGGTTTATGAACTAGTTAGTTAGTCAGAAGCAACCTAACTTATCCGTGTCAGTTCTATTTTGCTTGAGGGCAGTTCAATGCAGTTCTTTTCGAGTGTTAACTAAAACTAGTGTTATTTAACCAGCTAACTAGTTGCAATCAACACCGCGTCACTTTAATCTGCAGGCTTTGGTTTTATGTGTTTCACAATAACATCACTATCCTTGCTCTACTCCATACACACTATTGCTTTTCCCTTTTCCTTTGCATTGCTGTGGGTTCCGCAACTCCTTCTGTTTGCCGCACGAAGCGAATGACACTCAAGGTTTACCATCACCACTACCGTCAAATCCTTTCTCGCTAGTCGCTGCTGTAACTGATTAGTTACTGACTCACCGCTGCGATAAATACTAGTTACTTAGTGAAGGAAACTACATTGTGTCTGTCTTGCCAATGGTTACCTGAAGTCTACCGCGCGCAAATCTGCATCCCGTCCCGGTCCGAACATCTCGACCACCCGCGACTCTTTGAAGGAAGTTCTCGCATTCTCTCGGGCCCTATTCTTTTTTCGTCGAGCGGCAGTGATATGCAAGTCAACATGACGCCTACGGAATTCTCGTCAAGCCGGAAACTGAAGACATATGGACGCGCATCGCGAAATAGCGCGTTTAGTTCTTTGCAGCAAAAAGCGCCCGAACGCATCAGTCGGGTAACGGCCCCAGTGAAAGGCTCCGCGAAGTTGATGAAGGAAAGCGCTGATGCGCCACACAAAGCCCTGCAGGTGGAAAAATTGGAATCAACAATCGCGATAGAGAAGCGCCCCAGAGTACCGAAAATCGAAAACAGCGTTTACGATATCTCTTCGTCGGATGAAGAACTTCGGTTTGGGACAGGGCACGATCGCAAGCGACGGAGGTTAGAAACATCTAAAATACAACGCAAATCCCAGGACATTGGCCGTGCCACTTTCGAGTCTCGACGACGACCAGAGCAGGCAATGATGGAAAAGGCCGTGGACAGACGAAAAAGTTCGATAAAACGGACAGTCAAAGATGAGACGAATGAAACTTCTCTGGCAGAAGTTGTTATTTGCACAACACCTTCCTCCAAAACGAAACGGACCACTCAACCTGAACATGGCAAGGCAGAAAGAACGAACAGAAAGCTTTTCCCGTCCATCTCCAAAACGCCAAGTAAACAGTTGGAATCTCTACATTTATCGAGCCCGTTTCCCCAGCGCGACCAGCGTTTGGCGTCAAGCTGTACGAATCCGGCGGTGGCTCCAAACCCTACCAACAAGTCCGCACGGCGACATCTGTCTCGCACTCCGTCTCAAAAACTCAGGGAAATGACCCAACACCTGTCTACGGAATCCCATCTCAACCCTTCTATAAAGCGCTCCCTAAACGAAAATGGTCGTCCATTTGTCAGGACTTCTGGAACTCCATCCCGTCTGAGGTTGATAGATGCATTGAATACCGGTGATACAGATATTGAAGGATCCAGTGGCTCGGATACCATGCTTAGATCAGATCCCTCTCGCCGTTCAGGGACTAACTCTCGTGCCTCCTCAAAGGGGCTGTCCACCAGGGATTCTGTCTCAACGGATACGTTTCCGCCAACTAATCCTCGTCGGCGGCCAATTTCAGAACAGCTACAGCAAAATACTTCGAGAGTAACCTATGCGCGGCAAAGATCTTTCCGTACGGAAAACGATATGGATGCTAATATGCCGGTTTTGAGTGATATGAAATCTACGCCTGCGTCGCGATGCGACCCGCTGTTCGATATCAACACCAGTTTGTTGCCGCCAAAACTCACGCCCACCTTGGTAGATCCCGACGGGGATAATGACACCGGTCCCGGAACCGTGAGGAGTATCTATGAGCTTCGACGCGCAGGAGGTAACGCTAGGCACCAAGCAGTCATTGAGTCTATCTTTGAAGATCTCGAGGACAAAACAGCGTCAACTTCAAGAAAACGCAGCGGTTTCGTTCAACTGTGTTCAAAGATCCTAGATGCCGACTTTGCGCGTCGTTTTATTAGCAATTCCCTAGAGAAGAGACTTTCGCAGTGCATTGTTGATGAATCCGATCTGATCTGCACATACCTGGCTGTGTGCATTTATGCGTTGCTGCTCGCATCTGCATCTACCACTCCAGCAGTATCGCAGACATGTTTCACGCATATTTTGCATGCTGCGCCTTCTCTTCTCCCGCAAGACCGGGATATACGGGAACTAATCAAACAACGCAGTTTTAACATGTCAAGGGCAGGACAATCTAGCTTACAAGACCTTTGTGTGCAGCTCTGTGAGACCAAACTTTGGCCAGAGTTACCCCCAGCAAGACTTTCGCCGCAAAATATAGAGTTACGCTCGTTGGAGCTGGCAGTGCGCAAAATTCGAGAAGCTGGTGACCGAGCGGCGACAATCTCTAACTTTATTCTCGCGCAAGTAGTCGACCTTCTGATACAGCATTCATTAGAGGGCGCAAATGGCGAGTTATTTGTCCTCGAAGTAACGTTTTCTATCTTGGAGTCTTACACCGTTGGTCTGCCATCTTTAAATAAGGAGCAAGAGAAAATTTTGAAGCGTCTCTCGCGATTGGGTCAGCTCCTAGCGCAACTAATCGAGAGATCTGACACTGCGAGCCGGCAAATCCAGGTCCTTCAAACCCGCCTTATTCTTAACATCACGAACAACAACCCGTCCCTTTGCGAAGATTTTGCGACACCTGATTTGATTGGCGCGCTGACACGACTTGTATTGTCTAATTTCGGGGCGGTAGCAGAGGATTTGGCCAGTGATAAGAAGGAATCGCTCTTGGATACGGTGATTCTCGCGCTTGGCACGTTGATTAATTTGACCGAATGGAGCAGTACGTCAAGAGGACTGTTCTTACGGATGAAACATGGTTCTGAATCCCTGGTTGATAGTCTTATGGAGCTATTTGCCAGTGGACTGGATACTGTTGCAGAGGTACGTATCGCAGCCCGTATGGATTTATCCGTCTCTTAGATCTTGCTTGTTCTAACCCCCCCCAACCTCCCAGGCCGACTCCGTTGTCCAAACACACACCAATGTTGCGTTTGGTTATCTATCGGTTCTACTTAGCACTCTTTGCCTTGAGGATGAAGTTAGGGTTCAAGTGCGTCGGCAACTGCGTGGGAACAATCTCAGGCGGCTTCTTGCCGTTGTGGAGGAATTTCTTCATTATTATCGAAAGGTTGAAGAGGAGTTGAAGGATGCTGTTTTGGAAGAGGATGCCATGTCGGGATTCACTTCTCGACTGCAGGGTATCGTTGACCGGATTCGTGAGGTGGAAGGGCTTAGAAAATGAAATGGGCCTAGGACTTTGGACATGATGTGTATGATAGATCAAAATAATGTTCATTTATGATTTATCTTTTCTTCAGTGAAACAAAAGACCCAAAATGTGATATGAAAACTATAGCACAGGCCGTTGCCCTGCCTCGATTGACTGACTAAACTACCGTCGATGTAACCCATAGTTATTACAACGCCATCACCTCTGGTATAACCAGTTAACTAGTTAATTTACTTGGCGGCGGATTCCGACTCCCCTGCGGCAAAACCCCCCAGCGTGGGTTGCGCGTTGCCATCACAGCGAATCCGGGAGGCGGCAGATCTTCCCAACGGGCGGAACGAAGGCCATTTGCCAAGCCATGCGGGCCCAGAACCCCAACCGCCCCCCGGATTTCACGTGGAAGTTTTTCCCTTCTTTGTGTTTGGCCTCGAAGGGCCGGGGTGGGAATATCTGCCCAGGGCTAACGAGTTAACAAGGCCCCGATTATTCATTCCGCTGCTGATTGGCCTGTGGGGCGATCGTAAGCTTTCACAACTGGGCCCTGGGAGGGAGGGATTCGCTGACGCTTCGGGAATCGGAAGTTGCTTTTTGCGCCTCTTTCTTTTTTGCCCCCCTCTGCTCTCCCCCCAAAAAAAATGTTCTGGAATCTCACAAGGAAACGCCGTGCGGGCTAGTGTTCCTTGGAAGCTTGCTCCGTTCTCCCGTATTTTTTTTGTTCAGGTTATATTCGGTTCAAGGTTGCCAGTGATCTGCGACTCGTTTCGAGCAGGTATTCGCAATCTTTTAAGTGGAGTTGGATCTCAGAAAGCCCTCAGCACCGGCGCCCTTTCTTTCACAGTAGTTAACAAGTCAAGAATGCTCCAATCTCTCGCCGAACTGGTGAACTCGTATATGCCGCTGGTTGATCAGGCCTTGAGCAAATTGCAGATAATCTGTTTTGGGCTTGTTATAAGCTAAACCTTAACTGCTGCTGTCGGGGGTCAAGCCTGTTGCCGTTTCTCTCATATTTTCAAATTGTTTGTCCTGGTATCCTCTGGTTCACCGCTTCCTTCTTTGCATCCCTTTTTTCTTTTCCCTCAGTTCTCCATTTGTACCTTCTGTTGATATTGGGAGCGTAGTCCGTCTCCTTTTGCCGGTGTGTTTTGGTACTGTACATAGGTACATACATACAGGGCGTCCGCACCGTTGACCTGCAGAGGAACTAGTTCGTTACCTGTCGTCGAGAAGTCACTTTCGAGCTTTCCTCGTGAGAACGTTTCGGCCGTTAAACAACACTTGACGAATTTCGCGTTTCTCTCCCTTCCTTTCTTTCTTTTCCCACTTTGCCTCTTCACTTTCAATCGTTTCCTCTTTCCAGTTCTCCGCCTGCGTCTTCATATACCTGTCGTTGATCTCTGCTCAGTCACTTCATCTCCCTCCTATCTCGTATCGACTTTCTCTCTCACTCTCACTCTCACACACTCTCTCTCTCCATCACACACACACACACACACATTTTCTCTCTGTCTTCAGGAAACATGCCTCCAATCAGACAGAGAAAGGTTGCCATCGTGGGCAGCCGTGCTGTGGGTAAGTCTATTCCCTCTTTTGCCACTGGCTGGAGCCATTCGTGCATGCTCTTGCTCCTGGGTGAAAGCTGCCCTTAGTTATGGCCCAATGTCGAATGCTGATGGGTGATCATCCATGTAGGCAAGTCATCCCTCACAGTTCGTTTCGTCGAAGGAACCTTCGTCGAGAACTATTACCCCACTATCGAGAACACCTTCAGCCGTGTCATCACCTACAAAGGACAAGAGTATTGCACCGAAATCGTCGACACAGCTGGTCAGGACGAATATAGTCTCTTGAACTCGAAACACTTCATCGGAATCCATGGATACATGATCGTATATTCGGTCTCGTCCAGACAGTCGTTCGAGATGGTCAAGGTCATCCGTGACAAGATTCTCAATCATCTGGTGAGATATAGCTTAACTCCCGTCACTTCTTAGCAGCCAGTGAAACCATCTAACCTGGGTATTCTTTTGCTTCTTAGGGTGCTGATTGGGTCCCTCTTGTTCTGGTCGGGAATAAATGTGACCTGCAACCCGAATCGCGCCAGATCAGCATTGAGGAAGGGAAGAAGCTCGCTGAGGAGTTCAATTGTGCTTGGACCGAAGCCAGTGCACGCAATGATCTCAATGTTGCAAATGCCTTTGAGCTGGTCATTACTGAGATTGAAAAGTCTCAGAATCCCAGCCAGCCAACCGGCGGAAGCAAATGTGTTCTCATGTAGGACAGCTTCAATGACGGTTGATGGGCAGGTGTGTCACTCTTATGGCAGGAAGTTGGCGTTGATTGTGCATAATAATGCGTAACTATGCACATCCATGCGCATCAATGTTGATGTCCACTTGCCTCACAGAACAACCTGGGTGCGGCAGTGCGGCAGTGCCGAGAAGTTGTGATTGCAGCCACAAATGCCTCCTTCTTGAGTTAGGCCGGCATCCTTGACAGGAGGAGACTGGCAGTTTACATCTTTTACTTTCCCCCTTGTTTTTCTTTCCTTCTTTCCCCTTCTGCATCTTTCTTCTACTGCTCCTATTATCATATGTTTTTGCTGTGTTTCCTTCCGGGTGGTTTTTTTTATGGCCCTTTTTATGATGGCATGCTTCTACCTTCCTGGCACTTCCAGGGCAACATGATAGACAAGCGTTAGAGCGGCATAGGTTTGTGTGGCCTTGAGTTTCTTTTTTTTTTTTTTTCAGTCACCATGTTTTAATCCTCTTGTTCTCTGGGAATCAGGCTTTTCATATTAACCGGTGGTGGGGATGCAAACAGTCTCTATTCTGGGGGTAATCTTTAATGACCTGCAATGATCCAGCGAATATAGATAGTTACACACTAATAATTAATCAATTTTCTATCAGCCTTTCATTCATTGTTTGACTTCCTGGTGCTCCTGCAGACAATTGAAGCTTGCACCATTGCGAACTTACATACGGAGTGCACATACATCGATTATGCAGGGCCTGATGTGTAGTTAGTTAAATCACACGCACTGATAAGCAATTGCAACGCACATCGTTCCAGTCAGCCCCTCTAGTTTGCACCAAAGACAAACTTGTTTGATCTTGGGAGAAATCCAAAGTCTTCACAACTCCGCAGGCCCTGCACATGTGTGACAAGAGGTCTCTTCCTGATAGACGATATATACACTCGCTTCCGTCTTAGCTGACTATTACGTTTTACTTGAGCCAATCGGTCTAGAGCCTCGGGACCATGCTCGATATCGCAGACTTGATCGCCGATCGCGGTGGTGATATCAAGAAAGTCAAGGAGAGCCAGCGGCGGCGATTTGCTTCCGAGGAACTCGTTGACGAAGTGATTAGTCTATACGAGGATGCTCGTCGTAGTATGCTTCTTTATGGATAGTCTGCAGTTTCTTTGACGTCTCTAATCTGTGGTTTGTAGCACGCTATGACGCCACCCAGATTGGCTCGAAGATCAATGCGGTCCAAAAGGAGATTGGAATGAAGAAAAAGGTTCGTAGCTTCCGGACGTTGTATGCGATTTGTGGCTTTGAGTCACGATGGGCTAATAGAATTGTGTTTTTACCTTAGAATAAGGAAGATGCCTCTGATCTTTTGGCGCAAAAAGCGAAATTGGAGCAGGAGAAGAAAGCACAGGAAGATCTAGCGGTTGAGAAGGAAAAGTTGAGAGATCGCAAGTTGAAATCGATCGGGAACTATGTTCACGATTCAGTCCCCATAAGCAACAACGAGGTATTGAATCCGGTTGCGTGAGCACCCCTTTTATATGCTGGTCCCTGCTGACATCGATCCACACCAGGATGATAACGCTATCGTGAAAACTTGGGCTCCAGAAGGCGTCAAAGTCGAAAAGCGAGACTGCCTTTCCCACCACGAAGTTCTTACACGATTAGACGGCTACGACCCAGAAAGGGGCGTCAAGATTGTGGGACACCGCGGATTCTGTCTGACGGGGTACGGTCTTTTTCTGAATCTTGCTCTCGTTAATTACGGCCTTGAATATCTGTTCAATAAAGGATACAAGCCAAATCAACCTCCGTTTTTCATGCTCCGGGAATACATGGCAAAAACAGCGCAATTGGAACAATTCGACGAGGAGCTGTATAAAGTTACAGAGGGTGAGGATAAGAGCACGGATAAATACTTGATTGCGACTTCGGAACAGCCCTTGTCTGCTCTGCACGATGGAGAATGGCTACAGGACAAAGAGCTTCCTATTAAGTATGAATTTTTGCCTCCAACTCGCACGTCAATTCCTGTCGCTAATCGATATATAGATATGCTGGGTACAGCACTTGTTTCCGAAAAGAGGCTGGATCTCACGGAAAAGATGCTTGGGGAATCTTTCGTGTCCATCAATTCGAAAAGGCAAGCGAACCAAGCACCATCAAATAAGCACAAACGTCGTCTAATCTTAATTCGCAACAGATAGAGCAGTTTGTCCTCACGAAGCCAGAAGATTCTTGGGAAGCATTTGATGACATGGTTGCTACCTCAGAAGGGTTTTATCAATCTCTTGGTCTTCCGTATCAAATCGTCTCAATTGTTTCCGGGGCACTGAATAACGCGGCCTCCAAAAAGTGGGATCTGGAGGCTTGGTTCCCATTCCAAGGCGAGTACAAGGAGCTGGTCTCTTGCTCGAACTGCACCGACTATCAATCCCGAGAATTGGATATCCGGTATGGTCCGAAGAAGACCACGGATACCAAAAAGGCATACGTACACGCTCTCAATGCCACTTTGTGCGCCACGGAACGGGCTTTGTGCTGCGTTCTTGAGAACTACCAGCAAGAAGATGTAAGCAGAATCAGGTCTGGATCACTCAAACCTCTTAGCTAACACTATCCATCCCACAGGGCATTATCGTCCCCGAGGTTCTCAGGAAATATATCCCTGGCCAGCCTGAGTTCCTGCCATACACAAAGGAGCTCCCGAAAGACAGCACCTCTCAAAAGGCGAAGACCAAGCCCAAGCCCACAGCTGACAAAAACGAGGTGACAAAGACTATGGAAAATCTTAGGGTCTAGATTTACAAGCGGGTTTAACTGTTCAATGTTCTGTTGATTTGGTCCTGTTCGGCCGACATAAGAATACAGAGTAGATCCATATGAATCACCGTAGATACACATCGAACAAGGAAAAAATTATGCCTCTCGTTGGCTTTTTCTGGACCTTGCTTGACTCATAGTTTTCTAGCAAAAATTCTCCGGCAAAAAGAGAGAATAGATTCTGTATGGTGCGTGCATGGAAACCGCGATAACTTAGTTAATGATGCAATTCCCCCGAAGGATCTCCCCGCCAGAGCCAAAATCGCTCACCTGCAGAAAAAGAAAAAAGGAAACAAAGCAGCTGCACAAGTCATTGTACGTCCGGTCCCGGCAAGCTCCAGTCCCTCAGAGGCCCCCCATCACCCATCATTCATTGATCCTCCTCCTTCTTCTTCTTCTTCTCTTTTCGTCTTCCGCATGTACCACTATCGTCGTGAAAGCGGCAGCATGGCGACCGCCGCAAAGGACATCGCACTCAACCCCAACGAGCTTGCCAACCGAGTCTCTCGCAGCTTGAGCTTTTCCACATCGTCCAACGCTCCTCTTCAATCTCCATCGTCTACCGGCACATCATTCGCCAGCCGTGTCCCCGCACCGTTCCAACTGAAACAACTGAAGCCGTTTGCGACGGAGGATATCAAAATCTTGTTGTTGGAGAATGTCAACCAGACTGGCAGGGATCTGCTGAAGGAGCAGGGGTACCAGGTGGAGTTCTACAAGTCCTCCCTGCCGGAGGATCAATTGATCGAGAAGATCAGGTCTGTGGTTCTTTGAAGTCATTCTTCTCCGCAATCTCGCTTCTTCGTCGCTTTTCACCTTTGTTGAGGAGACAACGGTGAGGGGGCACCATTGCTTTTGTCTTTTTTTTTCTTCCTTTAATTCTTATATCCGTTTCTTTTCTCGGCTGGAATGAACGAAGCTGACTCGCTTGCCCATTTTACAGAGATGTGCACGTCATCGGCATACGATCTAAAACAAAGCTCACTTCTAAAGTCCTTCGCGAAGCTAAGAATCTAATAGTCATTGGATGCTTCTGCATTGGCACGAATCAAGTGGACCTCCAATACGCCGCTGACAATGGAATTGCCGTCTTTAATTCTCCCTTTAGCAATTCACGCAGTGTTGCAGAATTGGTGATCGCGGAGATCATTGTTCTCGCTCGACAGCTATCCGACCGCTCAATGGAAATGCATAAAGGGATATGGCAGAAAGTGAGCAATAAATGCTGGGAGGTTCGAGGGAAGACACTGGGTCAGTTTACGGTTACCTAGGTTGGCATCTTGTCTCGCCATATTTTAATTAATGGTCCTGTGAATCTAGGTATTGTTGGATACGGTCATATTGGATCCCAACTGTCAGTCCTCGCCGAAGCGATGGGCATGTCGGTCATTTATTACGATGTTGTCAATCTGATGGCCATGGGGAGCGCTCGTCAAGTCCCTAACCTGGAGAGCCTCCTTAAATCAGCAGATTTCGTCACACTGCACGTCCCAGAGCTCCCAGAAACTAAGAAAATGATCAGCACGGCTCAATTTGAGCAAATGAAAGACGGGAGTTACCTTATTAACGCTAGTCGCGGCAGCGTCGTAGACATTCCCGCACTCGTCCAGGCTATGCGCTCCGGAAAGGTTGCTGGTGCCGCTCTCGACGTGTATCCCAGCGAGCCAGCTGGTAACGGAGACTATTTCAATAAGGAACTGAACGGCTGGGCGGAGGATCTGAGATCATTGAAAAATCTTCTCCTTACACCGCATATTGGTGGAAGCACTGAGGAAGCTCAGAGCGCAATCGGCATTGAAGTCGGAAATGCCTTAGTGCATTACATTAATGAGGGTACGACTTTGGGTGCCGTCAATCTACCAGTGGTCGCCCTGCGTTCATTAACGATGGATGAGCCCAACCACGCTCGAGTAAGTGCTTCTTACGGCAAAAACTCAAACACGTCAGCCACATTAACGCTCTTATAGGTGATTTTCATCCATCGCAACGTCCCTGGAGTGTTGAGAAAAGGTGCCATCTCCCACATATCGGCCGAAATTTTCACCCCTGCTAACGCAAAATTTAGTTAATGAAATTCTCGGGAATCACAATGTCGATAAACAAATGACAGATAGTCGTGGCGACGTATGATAAGCCCTAACTCTGCCTCCCTGCTCCCAGACCTAAACTAACGAAATTGCTATTAGGTCGCTTACTTAATGGCCGATATTAGCGACGTCGACGTGTCTGAAATCAAAGATTTATACGAACAATTGGAAACCCTGTCCTGTACGTTGTATACCCTGGCTTACTTCTTGCAGTTTTCTCCCTCATTATAAACGCCTATTATATATGCTCTACTTCATTCAGTTTGAAAAGCTGCTAATACTGTTGAGTAGCTCGAATTATGACGCGTGTCTTATATTAACCTAGCATATTATTGCTCATGTGAGTTCGGATGATATGTTTACAGAGAGGCCTGATCCCGCTCTCTCGAATAAAAAACTACGTTCTTCAACAGTTCCGAAAACATTGAAAGGTTCAAAGTTATGCCGGCGTTGCTTCAACACCATTGGGGTAGAAACGGGGGACCAGGGAAAAGGGATTCCATGGATATGCCGATACTCTTAATGTACATGCATGATTCGATTAGCCTAAAAAGTTTTTCTATCATTGAATTCCTAATACATCCTCTAGAAAGCAATTTTGAAAAGCACATTGCTAGCAGGTAAGGGTGATAAAAATCGAAGCATCAGAATCATTGTTTATGCAAGTTCTATGCTTGAATATTGAAGAATTCATATTGCTCATCTTTCTGGTTATCCTTTGAACACCGGCTAAATGCAGAAATATGGAATGGTCATAAAAAAACCCAGCTTTAGGCTTCCCACCATGAAAATGCACCAACAAACTGACGTGAATGGGAAAGATTTTGAAAGTTCAAATAAACAGGCATTAAAAGAGATCGTGTAAAAGACATGAAAATCCTTCATCAGAATAAGGACAACTGGAAAATTCAACGTCTGTAAATGTTATGAGTATCACCCTCACCAGCACGACTCCGTGGCCTTTCGGGACTTCTGCTTCGACTAGGTCTATAAAACCGATCTCCACGGGAGTCTGGGCGAGTCCGGCAGTCTAGATTATTATCCCGTCGGGGGACCGAGGTGGGATTATCATCGTATTTAGGAGCATAGAAGTCGCCTCCAGGGTCAGGCCGCGGGCGAGAGCGGTGGCGGTCCCAATCATCACGACCACGCTGCTCACGACGCTCGCCGCCGCGCCATGCAGAAGTACCTGACCTTCCAGGAGGTGCTTGGCCCGGTGGCCTTCCGTCACGTGGCCTCGGGGGTAAATCGTCGGAAGCTTGTCGTTTATGGCCACGAGCAGAGTCTTGAATACGGCAATCATAAGGTACCCGAGGACCACTGCGTGCAGCATTCGGTATTCTGCTATTTACTTTTGGATCCGGCGGAGCCCTTACCCCTGAGCCGGATGTCCATTCGCCATTAGCGCCCATTCCGACAGAGCCGCCGGCGGGCGCTGGCGGCATGGGCTTTTGCCCGCGAAACTTTCTTCGATCAAGCTCGTGCGAGTCTTCAAATTGAGGTAAATCACCAGGGCGGGCGGGAAGAGGTGGATTAAGGAAATAGGGGTGTTTTAGCGCATCAATCGCGTTGATTCGCTTACGCCAGTCGAGTTTAAGGAGCTCAGAAAGTAAGGATATGACACCTGATCCTTGTCTGTTCAAAGTTAAAAAGAAAGAAAAACAACAGCTTGGGACCAAGACTCACTCCCTAAAAACGGTTGAAAGAGTTCCTGGTTTTGCGCCCCAGGTCTTCACCCCCTCGCATCCGGGGAGAGCGTTCCAGCCTGGCATATTCTCTTCTGTTGGGGAACCAACAAGATTGAATATTAATTGGGCCTGATTCATATCACTAGTTCCAGCAAGAATCGGCTTGCCCTTGAACATCTCACCAAAAACGCACCTTGCTGACGTTAGTGATTGGAATAAACTCATGCTACCCGAGAAATCTTACCCTGCTCCCCACAAATCTATGGCCGTAGTATAACGCCGAAGTTGAAGCAACAACTCTGGTGGCCGGTACCACCTAGTTACAACGAGTGAGGTATAATCTCGCACAGCTTCTCCTCCGCCTTGACCAGGCACTGGAGGAGCTCCGTCGTACGGTCTAGCGAGCCCAAAATCCGCGATCTGAAGTATGCCTGTGTTACTTATCAAAAGATTGGCAGCTGGTAAATCCGGCAGTCAGCATTCTGCTCTGGGTGAAGGGGGAGTATGGCTATCTAACCTTTCATATCGCGGTGGAGGATATTGCTCTGTTCAAACTTTCAGTGATTGCGTTCCGGTGTGTTTCAAGGGATGTTTGCTGTACCTGATGGAGATACCGTAGCCCTTCCAGGAGCTGCAACATGTAGCATTTGATCTGGGGTTCGGTAAGGTGTATATTGGGGTTCTCGAGGAGGCCAGCCAGGTCATGTTCCATGTATGGAGTCACCATGTACATCGTTGGCTTCTTCCGACCTTCACCTATCAGAAAATCAGATTAAAGAAAAAACTGGGGAGCAAAAAGACCAACCCCTGCTTCGCTCCACTGCCATTTCTTCCAGCCGTATAATATTGGTGTGTGATAGGATCTTGAGAAGCTTGATTTCACGAAGGGCAGTTATTGGAAACTACCAGTCTGATTGTCAGATATTGAACCCCTAAATGAGGCATGGTCGCGTTGATTTGCCTACCCCATCTTTCTCATTGTGCAATAATATCTTCTTCAAAGCAACGATTGATCCGGAGTGTTTTGAACGGGCCTTGTACACCTCACTGTGTAGAACGGAACTCTAGTTGGCTACCATCCAAAGTCCCAGTGGTAGAATGTGAGAACATACCCAAACGTCCCCTCTCCAAGTTTTCCCATAAACTCATATTCACGAATTGATGAACAACCTTTGAACCGCGGGCGTCCTTCATCATCGCGCTCGAGCGGGACTTTTGATTTCGGTGACAAGACTGATGGAACCATTGTTTGTAATTCCGAGAAAGAGAGCACTGGAAACTCCCAGCACGATAAGGGATCGCGAAATATATGTAAGGCCTGCGATAGGAGACGAAAGCTGGTGGATTGGAAGCTGCAGTTTCGAACTAACCGGTCCTCGGAAGCACCGGTAGATTTTGTCTAGACAGTCAAATGGCAAAAGCACACTGCATGTATTGATCAGCATCTATTTGTGCAGAATCTTAAAAAAGCTATGTGAGAGCAGCAGACCTCTGATTGTGTGCAAAGCCAAGACGAGCTGGCGTTCAGACGACAGCATGCATCTGAATTCAAGGGATATCAGCACAAGCCTGAGTGCTTAAAAATGAGTAAATGGAGCTTGTAAAGCATGTGCTTCCGCCTGCAATTTCACAACTCTTCAATACTGACTGACAGCTGTGAAGACAGATAGTTAGCCTGGTGTTGAACAAAAGGTGAGAGAGACTCAAGAGACTCCAGAGAAGAGAAGCTCCAAGCAGCCCCCCCCCAGTGCATTCCCACCAATCACAGTTGAGTCATCTCGGCGAAACTTTCCTCCCCCCGCCAAGCCCTCAATCAATCGTCGCCAAATTGACCTCATTCGATACGCAGTTCGATCACCCATCCTTTCGTCATCCCGGTGATAACACCGCCAGCGCATGCGTTATTCGGTTCTCTTCTAATCAATTGAGGTCTGTAGACTGGTCCCTGACTCTGTCTCATTGAACTGACCTGATTTCCGTTCTCAGTTATCACTCCGCGGACCCCAAGCCCGATTTATTGAGCACGATGACCGGCAAACACCCAATCCAAGTGCCACCGGGCAGACCCCTATACAAATTCGCCGCCACTGCTCTAGGTGCTAGCATGTGGTTCTTTGTACGTTTGACTCCCGCTATCCGGCGCAAAACTTGCCCGGAGACATCTACATATGTTCACGCATAACTCCTTCTGATCCGTGACCATAGCTGTTTTATCGAGCCAAGAAGGACGGACCAGCCCTTTTGGGTTTAAAACACCCTTGGGATCATTGAGAGTGCGAAAAATGAACGGGCGGAAGGCGGTTTTCTTGCCCCGATCACATCGCGAAATATCACCCAAACGTGGATTTGCTAAACGGGGGAAACGGAGTTTCAAAAAGAGGTTTTGATCTCGCTTGGGGCCCTTGAGCATCAGTTCACTCTACCCCAGTACGAGTTTGAGCTGCTTAATATCCTGGATCCAATGGTGTGTCCATTTGGGATTTTGTCTGGATAGTGTATAGATATATGAATTACGCGGTCATACCCATTGCAACATCAAACTGCTTATGCGGATTTTTATTGACCTTGTCTCAGGTTGATCGGCACGCCATTTTCATACCCACAAATAAGTTGTAAGACGCGCCTTAAATAAACGTTGGGACGTAGAGGATTTCTTTTTTATATAACCAACCCTAAATGAACAGTCTACGCTATATGTAACGAAAAAGGGAGTAAAACGAAAGCCAACGCAGAAATATAATACAAGATTATACAAAATTTAAGCCAGAATCAAGATTAGGTCCACCAAGCTATTCCTGCTCAAGTAGTACCTTGTATCGTCGCCGTTGCTTTCTCTTGCCAGGATGGCACGCCGTATTTAGCCGACCGAGCAGCCGAGACAGCTCCGGGAAAAAGTGTCTTTCCGAAATATAGGCGACAGCGAATCCTCCAACGGCAAGCGCAACTAGCCATACCTTAAATGGCGTCGACATGTAAGTGAGCTGCATCAGACGGGATAGCCAATCCGCAGGCTGAAATAACATGTAGGAGGAGATAAGAAGAGTCACAATGATGGTAACCACAAATGGAACTATCTGGTCATTAGTCACAAAGAAACGAAGGTGTTGAATTCGGCCGAGCCTACCATTTGATGTCATTGGCTGTCGGAAAGGTCGCCCAACACTCAATACCAGGCCTGAGAATATGTATTGATAACAGGAAACGAGGAAGAGAGCGGTATTTTGCGAATTTTCTATGCTCGTGTCCTTTAGATCAAGTTTCGGTGGCTTGTACCTATATTAAGTTAGTTTTGCTGCTGAAAATAAGGTATCTTTCATGCAGCCATACCATTTCTGCTTCTGCACTGTTTCGAACGCAGCAAGCTGGATTGATATGCAAATCATTATTTGACCCAGAAGGGGAGTCAAAACTTTTCGAGATACAAGATTAGCTGTAGGACGCTTTCGACATAATTTCGAGTATGGCCCAATCCAACCCACTAATCAAATCATCAGAAACCTCCTTTAAAGAGCAACATTCAGATAGAGACTTACTAAAAATCGCGATGGGTAAAATAAGAGCAAGGTCAATATAAAGGAACTGCCAGATGTTATGAAAAGCTTTCATGCGGGCCTGTCGATTAATTTGCTTACCTGAAAATCACCCAAGTTCGATGCAGAAGCGTATAGAAAGCTCACGGAAGTAAATTGAATGGCAGAATAAAGACTCATATACTTGAAACAGCAAAAGCTCGTCACCAATGCCGCTCTTCCTTCTCTATACAAGCCAGGTAAGTATATCATTTGAATTGCCCCGGAAGCTACATACCTAATGAGTTTTGGAACACAAGATATATCAAATACCCTGCTGGTAAACGGAGCCGCAACTGAGGCCTCTGCTTCTGACAGTGAAATGCCAACATCAGCCGCCTTTAAAGCTCCACAGTCGTTGGCCCCATCTCCGCAGAACCCGCAGACGTAGCCGAGAGACTGTAACTTTTCAACAAGTTCGTGCTTTTCGTCTGGCGACATTCTTGCAAACACTTGCCCGTGAACAAGCATCTGGACAAGATCAGCCTATATGTTCGACAGGATAGCGTCATCAAACATACCTTATTGAGGACCTCTACAGAACCATAGTCCACCACCCATCTGAACACGTCTCCAGTGACTGCGATAGAGTACTTGGCTTTGCTGTAGTTATGGTACGGAATTGAGATGTCAGGCACCGTAGATAATGGAAAAGGCTGACGACTATTAGATATTTGGTTCAAACAACCTTCATGAAAACACTCACTGTGAGCGTATGCTCGTCAAGTTGGTATTCCGGATTGTCCGTACTTTCCCAACGGAGACGAGATCTTGGATCATACGGATTGCCTATATTGACCTAATTAGCAAATCACTGTTATGACACGAAAGGTCAATCCATACCTTCAACAAAATAGGGAACGAAACATTGAACAGTATCACTTATAAACCCTGATTCACGGGCCACACTGATTGCAGTAAGAATGTTGTCACCAGTACACATGATGTTGCGAATGGCAGCATTGTGCAGCTCTCTTATAACACCTGTAGTGTTTGGTTTTAGTTTATTTTCAAACACAACGAACCCGGTGAATGTTAGATTAGATTCTGCCTGTGATCGATCAATCTTGAATATCCCGTTCCGGCTAAGATTTTCAATATGTTTCATTGCGCAGGCGATGACCCGATACCCACGATGAGTATAAAAATTCAAAAGCTCAGTAAATTCAGGAGGCACTAGTGAAAACGGTAAGCAAGAGGGCGCTGACAATAGTACAAATTTACTCACGGGATTTTGGGACGCATATGTCTTTCAGCGATTCAGGAGCCCCTTTCACAAATACGGTTACCCCTTGGTCGCCGGGCTCCTGTACCACTACACTAGAGCGACGGAGTTGTGAGACGAATTCGAAAGTCTTCATGACAGCCAGTTTCGTGGGAAGATGCTAAGAAAAAAGTCAGGATAAATTGCACATAAAGGACCTTTGAAAAAATAGCGCACCATTCCATCTCCAGGGTCTCCGGGGGTTAAAGTTGGTGGTGCACTTGCTACGGAAGGCGTAAAATGTTCGGAGTCATCATCGATATCCGAAACATTGTTATTTCCTTCTTCATAAGACCATTCCGTAAATCCGAACATCTTCACATCAAGCGGGTCGCCAATCAGTTCGCCATCGACCATTTTCAAAGAGTGACATGTTGCCATTGTGTAAAGGATAGCCGCGTTGAAATTGTAATCTATAGTCGGGTCTCTTTGATACAACGGATAAGGGAGGATCGAGTGGGCATCAGGTAGTAACTCGCTAAATCTGTGATGTTCCAAAGTTGTCAAAAAAAAAAAGGGGAAAAAAACGGAAACCTTCGAGGTATGGAAGTTCACCTGAAGTCTTGGTTAACAAGCCTGACTCCCAGAACGTCAAGCCCGTCCTCAGTAAGAGTTCCTGTTTTGTCGAAGCAAACAACATCAAGCTTTCCGGCAACATTAACTCTAATTCGCCTTGTAAGCGGATAAACTGACAACACCATGGAAGTGGCCTTACCGTTGGGGACTGATGCAAAAGATTTGTTCTTTTTTCAGCCTTGAAAGTGCAAAATTGGTCCCAATTGTCAATGTCGCGGGGAGCGCGGGTGGTACGACAATTGTGATGAGATCCAAAGCTCGAACAATTATGGTATGCCATGCAATCTTACCAGATTTTAGCCATAATGTACCATTAATAAAGAGATATCAACTTACCCCTAAGCGGATGAAGTTCACAAATGAAGCAATAAAACCTAACCCGGCGACAACACTCATAACCGAAATATACCGGAAAGAGTCTTTGTAAAATTTGAATCCAGATGGTTTGGGGAATAGCATCGAACGCACTAGCGCACCTTTTGTCGTATTGAAACCCGTTCTTACCACCATAGCCAGGGCAGCGGCTTCGTCAACTTCTGGGTCTTGAGGTCTCCTAGCACGAATTATTCGAGTACCGCAGAATAGAAAATGACGAGCAACGGTCGGCTGGATAGACGGTGTATCTAGGTTTAAAGAAGCAAGCGCATCGTTCGTTGCAGGGACTTTCGAAACGGGTACCGACTCCCCTATTCCATTTTAGCAATACTAATGATGATTCGGAGAAGAAACAAACCTGTAAGCATGCTCTCATTCACAATACAATCTCCTGACAGTAACAGACTATCACAGGGCACCTGTGTGAGCGACGGGTCCGAAATCTCATAAACATCACCGGGAACTAGTTCGCTTGAAGGTATTGGTCTCCCTACAAGATATCTATGAGCCACAATTCTTTTGCTAGGTCCTAGGATAGAGACAATTGAGACCTACAAAACCCACTTCTCAAGACTCTTATATCGCATTCAAAATGTGATAATTGCCGTAAACGCTCCATTGTCTTGAAGTCATTAGTATTCCATATTCGCGGTGACAGGAGAGTTACATACCGATTTTGTTTCAATCGTTGTGGCTGCGATACTGAAAACCGAGATGAGGAAAATGCAAGCTGCATAATAATAATACTCATCCATTGACCATAAAACCAAACTCGCAATTTGAAACATGTAAAAAGGATGAAATGCCTATATTTGTTAGAGATTGCCAAGAAAGACCTCCAGTGGTTTAACTCACTTCATCAATCATGATCTGGGGTATTGACTTTTGCTGAATATCAATGGTATTTTGGCCAAATACTTGTTCTCGGCGGTCTCTCTCGTCGGCGTCTAAGCCTTCTCTTAATGATTTTACATTAAACCAATTTGGATCCTTCCAATCGCCCGTGTGCATAAATTTGTCTTCAAGGGGCTGGTAGCAAAAGCGGACATAGCGGTATTCCACGAAACGAAGGTAAGGCAGTATCGGATCGTTATCTTCATCAAAATTTGGAGCTTCGATCTCTTTGTATGAAGATCCAAATACGGTGGACAATGGACGGTCGTATTTCGTACTCGTGATGGGTTCGACGGTGAATTGGCCCCATTGATTCTAACGGTAGACGGTCGGCGGCAGCCACACAGATATACATAAGAATTACTCACCTCGATTGCAACCCATTGACATCGGAATAGGGGCTCTGGATATCCGACCAATTTGATACGCCAGCGAGGGAGCCATCTGAACACTAGGTAGCCAAGGCCGCAAGTCAAGATGCAGATGACGATATATATTGTAAATCCTGCTATATTCGTGGAGAAGCCTGCAATTACTGCCGTTAAGTCTTCAGTCACAATATAAACCTTCTGGCTAACAGTTCCGCCCGACGGTGGTCCGGTATATTGGCTACGACCGGAAGCCTCACGCCGCAGCAAAGGGTGTTCCACCGAGCTTCTTGAGCGTGAACGACCAAGGAAGCTCAAAGGACTTCTCGGTTGTTCGCCGTCAATGCCTTGTTCCTCTAAAAAGCTGTCTTCCAATTCACTTTCATCTACTACGGCCTCCTCGTCAATCCAATCCGGAGTTTCGGCGCTCTCTTCAAAATACGCGAAGCTCACGGTTGAGTCGTGCCGCGATCGACGACGAGCGAAGGAGGCAATGCTGGACGGTATGCTTTCAGAAACTGGACCGGCATAGACCTATGCCAAGAAGTTAGAATAATGACTCTCTAACTGAGCAATGAATCGGACTTGCCTCATCGTGAGCCATTTCTACATCTGATATAATACTCATGCTCCTAAAAACTATTAGACCAGCTAATTTTGAGAGTTCAAGGGCCGTTTTAATTACCTGCTTCTGACGGAACCCACCCGGTGCACAAGCCCAGAGCGATAAAATCCATCCCGGCCATCATTCGAGTAAAAGTCTTCCAGGTCGTCCATTGTGGGAGTTAAGGACGGTCGGAGATCAAAATCCCGGTTATAGGTTCATATATGGGCACATACGTGCTATCTGATTGCAAAATCCATTTTTGTCGCGATTTAAATTGATCGTGGGCGTGGGCGTGGGCGTGGGCGTAGGAGTGGGAGTGGGAGGAGTGGGAGGAGTGGGATCGCTGTCGCTGGGAGCTTCATGCAAGTTGACCGCGGTGATAACTGATAAGCTTCCAAGACGGGAGCCCGATCTTGGCATTAACTCTAATTACATCATCACGTGATTGATTAGCGAGTTTATCCCTAACTATCTAATCTCATCTTGTTTCCTTGATGATTTAACCTCACTAAAATTATCTGAAAAGAGATTTTATTCAGGAAACGGCCAGAGCAAAAACAATTTACCACATAAGGAAAAAGGCGACAAACATGCTACCTATTCGCTAGACATTAAGCTCAACAAAGTTCTGATTAGGGAAATCATCATTGAAAAGGAGAGCAAGAACCCCAAGTGTCAACGTAACTTTAAACCCGCAGATTATCACTTCAACATCGGTGTAGTCTTCCCCGCTCCATTTGACTTAACAGTCTCGATTTCTGGGCAACCCCATCTATTCGTTTCCATCTCTCAGGCTCAAATTGGACAAGTCTCCCTCATTTCGACCTCCGAGCAAAGATCAGGAGAGATTCCATGAGGGTTATCGCACAATGTATTGCACTGAGTGTCTTCGGGCACGAAAACTAGATGCCGGTAATTGTCCCATGGTAATCGAAAGTGTTTCTTGATATCGTTGCCTGCAGCGTTAGACTTGAAACCTGCCCGGCAGGCGCAATGGAACTTTCCGCCTGTGGAAATACATGATGTGCTGATGTCGCATTTGTTGAGGCCGGCAATCGGGTTGCATGTCCCACATTCCTCCGTCTCCTCTGCCGGACAGAACTTCACACCCTTCCATGGCGTGCATTGGGCGTTGTATATGCCGCAGATGGCGTCATAGTCACCCTGTGTAGGGAGCGCCGATGGCTGAATGATACAGCCTGCCTTGCTTTTCAAGACGCTGCCCGCGCTGTAATGCATAACACTTTTGCAGTCGTAATCGCCATACGCGCTAAACTTACTGCTGGGGGCGATGTCATAATTATGCCAATCGCCGCAGCACTTGTCCGAGCTCCCACTGCAGCAAGCAGGATAGGAAGGATTTGGACAACCATCTATCGTCCAAGGAGCGTAGTTTGCGCAGTCTAGGGTTATGTGGTCCTCTCGATCGGGCCTTTGATGCTCATGCATAAGTCCAAGAGCATGGCCCAGCTCGTGGACCACGGTGCTGAGTTCCTGCCCACAGCTTTTGCCGCCCGACTGACTCAACCACTGAAGATTCATCCGACGGCCCTTTTTGCCCCAAGCCCAAGCAACAACAGACCAACACCAGTATGACTCGGGATCGTCTTTCGTGATTGTCAAGATGCCCTGACTCTCAGGATCATGTGCGCTGGGTGGCATCTCCTTGAACGTAAGATACGGCGCCCCCTTCTTCCATTCTTTCATTGCAGAATCAACAACCCCTTGCAAGAGCCCCCTTGTTTCGCAAGAATCATATTTGTATATCAGAGTCGCATCGGGCCACCCAAACGCTGTTTTCACCCCGAGGCCTCTGCGCGCTGGTTGCTGATCGGTTCTGTTGTTAACCCAGTCAAGGAGCAATGATTCTGGGCCAAAACTCAGATCATCATTGAAGATCACATCACCAACAGCAGACAGAGTATACGTAATGTTTTGGCGAATCCCAGTAATCGGGTCAACGAAAGATACTGTCGTATGGTTAGTCGTCCGTGGTCGCTGGACATCGGTAAGGAAAGGATGGCCTTTCGGATATGGAATATCCGCAATGACCAAGCGAATAATAGCCAAGGTGATAACTGCAAACAGAGGCAACATTTTGGGATCAGGATCAAAACTCGATAACAGGCCGCCGGAGGAATTCAGATCAATTCGAAGTAGCTCAAGAAGAAATAACTCCCTTTATAGCCCCATTATTTCCTTCAAAAGCGTCTCGGGGTCAGAGTACCCCAGCGATTAACAAGATATTTCAGGGTGGCTGAGCGTCATCATGGCCTTCCAGCTTTAAGCCATAACATCGTGGTGTCAGTCATCAGGCCTCACCTTCTCGGCTATAAAAACATTAATGTGCCTTAAAGGTCGGTTTATTGGACGACCAAATAAAGTTCTCAGCCGAAATCAACAGCGGGATTTGCCAAGGCCTCCAACGCAGCCCGCCAAGACGGAGGGAAAGGCAGACAAACGGTATGCTTCTGAGGCTCGAGCGTGTACTGGTATCAGGCTGAACTAACCGCGTTTTGAAATTATTCAGCCCTATATGAATATTCTAAAAAGTTTGCAGCGGGTAAGCGATATCAAATGACTGTGATAAGGCCAACTGTTTCCCACATTGCTTGAGGCTATGCTCAGTCCCTTAGGTTTGGCAAATCATTCGTCCAATGTCCAGGCTGCTATTTTTCTCAAGAGACTTTTGGGTGCACCCTATTTGAGCAATCCGTGCAATCCGTCGCAATCCGTCGCAATCATTAAGAAGCTCATTCCGTCGAGCTGTGCCGATCATATGGGTCTAATGATTCCTCTGCGTCCAAGTCACAGAGGTCAAAAAGCATGACAAGGCTATATCGCCCTGATCAAGTCTGTGGGATAACAGGTAATGCTTTGAGGGAAATCTTCCAAATAATAGTCCAAGCCTCAATATGACCACTCTCTGGTTCCCCACCCAATTCGCGTCTGCTTTGGCATTGTCTTCTGGGTATAGACACAAAGGTGTACATCAAAAATTCTTCACTTTTGATTAGGACGGTGAAGGCGGTAGAGCAATACGGCCAATCATTTGTAAAAATGACCCAGCTCTGGACATCAGCATATTATATCGCTAAGACCTGAAGAATGTCTCAAGTTCTTTTGGCATCGGGTTCTAGGAAGGTGATTCCTATGTCAAAACAAGAAAGCACTTTCCAAGTAACTCCTTATATGACCATGTGAGCATCATGCCTCAGGAAGGAGAAGCAACCATGCATGAATAGGTGATTGTTAGAGTCAAAGCTCACAATATTGGATACAAACTGTTACAGCGCCCATAACCTCAGACAATTAGAACCCTGGGGGGAACAAAGAGATGAGCGTACGGGGCGTATAAGCAAATTCGCCGTTGGTTGTATCAGAGTTCGGATTTGATAAACCTCAGTTTCATTCAAGGCTGGGAGCCTATGGAATGTCCTGGAGAATTGCAAAATGACCGGCGGCCTTTGGAAAGGATGCAAGTTGTGATTGGATAAAAAGCAAAACATGCTAACTAGCAATCTATCAAGTTTAGTTAAGCCAATCACTTAGTTAACCAAACATACCAACGTAGAATCCTTCGGGACTTCTAGTTCTGAGTGGCCAATTTTGATATTTTGATACTCTCAGCAACGATCTGACCAGTAGACATTGGTCAGGAAGTAGGGATAATATAGTTAACTAAGAAGGACATTCCATTTGAGGGAACATGGGAGAGTGATTAGACCTGGGTTGTCTGTGGTGAACTGAGCAGTTTTGCAAAGTCTTCAGATTTTTCAGGAGCGATCCAAGTTAACGATTGCGACTGTTTTTTTTTTATGGTAAATGGTAACTAAACTAGCCCACAACAGAGGGGCAAGAAGGAACACTTGCCAAGCCGCCTCAACAAAAAAAAAGCTCCTCCCACCAAGGGAATTCATTAGTCCTCAGATAATAACGTGCCCATATAAAATCAAAGCCTGTGAATCGCGATTTTCTCACTTTTCTCCAACACAACCCTCACCTCAAACCATCAACACTTTCTTGGTTCTCATCAGCAGCAAAGATCAAAGATGGCTGAACCTATTCCAAACAAGAAAGTGGACCTTATGGGTGCCCCGTAAGTCGCCCATCTCTGTCCCCTCACACCTGCAATTCTTTTTTTCTGACCGCTTGAACCCGCTCAACAGCACTCCGCAGAATACACCTGCCAACACTGCTCCTATCTCCTCGCGTGCTCAGCAGCCTAATATTTCAAGCATCAAAGAAGGTTTGTTTTACCGATCTACCCAGTTCTCCTCTTCAGCAAATCACTGACCAAACATCTAGAGGATATTGATCGTGTGGCGGCAGCATCCCTCTTTGCCCAAAACCCCAAACTCGTATCCATGATTCAAGGGAAACTCGGGTCACTCATTGGCCGATCGTCCGGTTACATCGAATCACTTCCAGCCCCTGTTCGCCGCCGAGTTGCTGGTCTCAAGGGGATTCAAAAGGAACATGGTAAGCTTGAGGCTCAGTTCCAGGAAGAAGTGTTGCAGTTAGAGAAAAAATACTTCGCCAAGTTTGCACCACTCTATCAGAAACGTGCCACGATCGTTAACGGCCAAGCTGAGCCTACGGATGAAGAAGTCGAAGCAGGCAAGGCTGATGAGGAAGAGGAGCAAGATGAGGACAAGAAGACCGAAGGCTCCAAAGACGAATCTAGCGATGTCGCTGTCACTGGTGTCCCGGAATTTTGGCTTTCCTCAATGAAAAACCAGATTTCGCTTGCAGAAATGATCACCGATAGGGACGAAGAGGCTCTTAAACACCTTACAGACATCCGCATGGAGTACCTCGATCGCCCTGGATTCCGTCTCATTTTCGAATTTGAGGAAAACGAATTTTTCACAAACAAAACGATCTCCAAGGCCTATTACTACCAGGAAGAGAGTGGTTATGGTGGTGACTTTATCTACGATCATGCCGAGGGTGACAAAATTAACTGGAAGGAGGGCAAGGATCTTACCGTTCGGACAGAGAGCAAAAAGCAGCGCAACAAAAGTAAGGATGCGCTCGTATCTTCTACCGTTAACTCTATCACTAACTCTATATCAAAATAGATACCAAGCAAACTCGTATTGTCAAGGTTACTGTTCCCACCGAATCCTTCTTCAATTTCTTCTCGCCACCAAAGCCTCCACGTGAAACCGATGACGACGTCGTTGATGACATTGAAGAACGCCTCGAGCTTGATTATCAGCTGGGTGAAGATATCAAAGAGAAGCTTATTCCACGTGCCATTGACTGGTTTACCGGAGAGGCAATGCAGTTTGAAGAATACGGCGACGAGTTCGAAGGGGATGGCTTCGGTGAGGATGATGAGGATGAGGACGATGAGGACGATGATGACGACGACGACGATGACCAAAGATCAGGCGAGTTTGACGATGAGTCCGAAGACGAGGTATGAATTCGATTTTTGGTGACGATTTGACAAGTAGCTAGCTAACATCTGGCGGCAGGAGGACGGATCCAAGCCGAAGAAGGAGGCACCCGAGTGCAAGCAGAGTTAAACACCGAACTCTACTGACTTTTGGTCGAAGGCGTTTCAGCAAACATTCGCGTTTCTGCCCCATTTTACGAAGTTATTTTTGTTTCCCAATCCGCAAAATCGAGCTGTTCATCCCTTAATACCTCAATTGTCCTTCTTACCCAAATATTTCTTTTAACCAACTATGGAGTGTAATACTTTTTCGCTTTCTACATTTTCCCCACCTCTGAACACTGGCATTGTTTCCCTTCAAATTGGGATCATAAAACCACAAAATCTCCCTAAACGATCTGCATCACTTTTCTTGCCTGAGTCGCATATTCTTCCTTTTCCCGTCCGACCGGGATCAGGTCTTGACGCGAGTGCTGGTCAGAGCTTCTGGGCGTGAGGCGTGTTGAATTAGAAATTGCCTGTGATAGTTATTGATTTTTTGCACAGTCTGCATTCAACTGTCATGTACTCCGTAGAAGGGCCATGATATGTTAGCTACACAAATTACTTGAATTATTAAATAAAAGTCGTGGTATCATGATCTTGCAGGCTGACCCATCATGGTCCATAAATAGGCACACGGTATCGCCTCGTAAATAATCCATTAGAACTAGTTAACTACCGGTGAACCCTGAAGTTTGTTATTAGTTCCTAGAACAACGAGTTGTACGGTGGATATACCTTGTCCCTCCCTCCTGTCGCCCAGCATCTCCGCAAGTTGCAACCTTGAACCACCTCTCTGCCAGCGCAAAACGGCCGAAAACCAGCAGATCGCGATATCACGTGGCGAGTCCAAGCCAGATTCGGACTGGCGGGTTTGAATGGGCCACCAAGGAGCATGAAAGTACGGGATTTAGCTTCACCCCAGCATCACAAACAGCCCGTTCGCTGTTTCAGGGGTTTTTAGGCTCGCTTACCTAGTGGCCATCTTCTTAAATTGTTGCTGTTACGGAGTATTTCTTAGGATATTCATAGCTAGTTGAGATCCTACCACCTCTGTTGCTGCTCAAAGGATCCCAGTCGGCAGAAGTCTGTTTTCAATCACCCCAACAGAAAGAATAAGGTGTATGCACCTCTCTGGAACGAATACTTTTAATCTTTAGTGCACTTCTTCCATTCTTTAGCCCACTGTCGGTCACGTTCCTCCTAAGTCGATGTTTTGCTCATCATCCTCCTATCTCCCTAAAAGCTGTCGTCCCTGGTGCCTGACTGTCGTTTCCTAATCCTCCTACGTCCGGACCGGCGGTATGGCGCATAGCTTTGATGTTGGCACTCGGGCGTGGCAACCCGACCCAACAGAGGGGTGGGTTGCCTCGGAAGTGGTTAAAAAGATTGTGGACGGGAATAAAGTGAATCTGGTATTCTCTTTGGAGAATGGAGAAGTGCGTAATTTCTTGCCTTTGTGAGGTTGTTCGTATCTATCGTACGCTGACTGGAACGTTTACATATAGACCAAGACGATCGAGACGACAGAGGCGGATTTACAGGTTAACAATAACGTGAACCTTCCGCCGCTGATGAATCCTGCAATGCTAGAAGCCAGCGAAGATTTGACAAATTTATCACATCTGAACGAGCCCGCTGGTATGTTACTTTGTGGTGGATAAGTAATTGTGTGAAGGTGCCCCTTAGTTAACGACCACACAGTGCTGCAGGCAATCAAACTACGATATTACCAAAAGGAAATATACACATACAGTGGGATCGTTCTTATCGCAACCAACCCCTTTGCGCGTGTTGACTCGCTTTATGTACCACAAATGGTTCAAGTTTATGCCGGCAAGCAGCGAGCTTCACAAGCACCGCATCTCTTCGCAATTGCTGAAGAGGCCTTTACGTAAGATTATTCCTGCAGATCATCGGTAGCACCATCCGTGCTAACCAATCTCATCAAGGGATATGTTGAGAGACTCGAGAAACCAAACTATCGTAGTATCTGGAGAGTCGGGTGCTGGGAAGACTGTCAGTGCAAAATACATCATGCGCTACTTCGCAACACGAGGAACGCCAAATCAACCCGGTACCTATGCCACCGGAAGGGCAGATTCGATCAGCAAAACAGAAGAACAGATTTTGGCGACGAACCCCGTCATGGAAGCATTTGGTAACGCTAAAACGACCCGTAACGACAATTCATCACGATTCGGGAAGTATATCGAGATTATGTTTGATTCAAAGACAAATATTATTGGTGCAAAGATTAGAACATACCTTTTAGAGCGGTCGAGGCTGGTTTTTCAACCGTTGAAGGAACGAAATTATCATATTTTTTACCAACTTGTAGCCGGCGCTACGGATTCTGAGCGGCAGAATTTGAACCTCCTACCAGTCGAAGAATTCGACTATCTCAATCAAGGAGGCACGCCGGTGATCGACGGAGTTGATGATACGGCGGAATTTGAAGCCACTAAGAAGTCACTCACCACCATTGGCGTATCCGCCGAGACCCAAACTGAGATATTCCGCCTATTGGCTGCGTTATTGCATCTAGGAAATGTAAAGGTCACAACTACGCTCTCATCGTCGGAGCCTTCTGTTGTGCGAGCGTGCGAGATGTTGGGAATCAACGCGAATGAATTTGCCAAATGGATCGTCAAGAAGCAGTTGAAAACTCGGGGTGATAACATCATCTCGAATTTGACTCAACAACAGGCTATTGTCGTCCGGGATTCAGTCGCAAAATTCATCTACTCCAGTCTGTTTGACTGGCTTGTTGACATCATCAACCGTAGTTTGGCAACCGACGAGGTGTTGAACCGCGTGGATTCATTCATTGGTGTGTTGGACATTTACGGTTTCGAGCATTTTGCGAAGAACTCCTTCGAACAATTCTGTATCAATTATGCAAATGAGAAGCTGCAACAGGAATTCAACCAACACGTCTTCAAGTTGGAACAAGAAGAATACGTACGGGAACAAATTGACTGGACTTTCATCGACTTCTCTGACAATCAGCCATGCATCGATTTGATCGAAGGAAAACTCGGGATCTTGTCACTCTTAGACGAAGAATCTAGATTGCCTATGGGAACTGATGAGCAGTTCGTTACAAAGCTACATCTTAATTTTGCGGCAGACAAGCAGAAATTCTATAAAAAGCCTCGGTTTGGGAAGTCTTCTTTCACAGTTTGCCATTACGCCATTGATGTCACCTATGAGTCTGATGGTTTCATTGAAAAGAATCGGGATACCGTCCCTGACGAACAGTTGGAAATCTTGAAACATTCTTCAAATAGTTTTATAAGGACAGTGTTGGAAACCGCGGCTGCTGTTCGTGAAAAAGATTCCGCAGCCGTTTCTTCGAGAGCCGTTGCCGCTCCTGGAAGGAAAATAGGAGTTGCAGTTAACCGCAAGCCTACACTCGGGGGCATCTTTAAGTCATCATTGATTGAACTAATGAACACGATCAACTCAACCGACGTTCATTATATTCGATGTATCAAACCAAACGAAGGCAAAGAAGCATGGAAATTTGAAGGACCTATGGTTCTTAGTCAACTTCGAGCCTGTGGTGTTCTCGAAACAGTTCGAATTAGTTGTGCCGGCTACCCAACCCGCTGGACTTACGAGGAATTTGCTCTACGGTATTACATGCTATGCCATTCATCTCAGTGGACTTCTGAAATTCGAGAGATGGGCCATGCTATTTTACGGAAGGCCCTTGGCGATGCTAGCCATCAAAAGGGAGACAAATACCAGCTTGGTTTGACGAAGATCTTTTTCCGCGCAGGTATGCTTGCATTTTTGGAAAATCTTCGCACTTCAAGGTTGAACGAATGTGCCATAATGATCCAGAAGAACTTGAAATGCAAATATTACCGCCGAAGATACCTTGAGGCTCGTGAATCAATCCTTACTACGCAAAGTTTGATCAGAGGCTTTATGGCACGGAAAGATGCCAATAAGGCCCGTAGGATCAAGGCCGCGACCACCATTCAACGCGTTTGGAGAGGCCAGAAAGGGAGAAAGCATTATGTTGCAATTCGACAAAACTTTATCCTTTTCGAATCTCTTGCAAAGGGCTACTTGTGCAGAAGAAACATCATGGATACTATTCTCGGCAATGCCGCTAAAGTTATACAGCGAGCCTTCCGATCCTGGCGGCAACTCCGTGCCTGGAGACAGTATCGGAAGAAAGTTGTCATTGTGCAGAATCTTTGGAGGGGAAAGACGGCCAGGCGAGAGTATAAAAATCTGCGTGAAGAGGCCAGAGATCTTAAACAAATATCTTACAAACTGGAGAACAAGGTTGTTGAGCTCACACAGGCTCTTGGTTCGTTGAAACAACAAAACAAGACCTTGGTGTCCCAAGTTGAAAACTACGAAGGCCAACTCAAACATTTGAGGGGCAAGAACAATACTTTGGAGGCCCGTACTCGCGAACTACAGGCCGAAGCTAACCAGGCCGGTATCACTGCAGCACGCCTCGCAGCAATGGAGGAAGACATGACGAAGTTACAACAGAACCACAGCGAGGCATTGTCAACGGTTAAGAAGCTTCAAGAAGAAGAACGCATCACTCGGGAGTCCCTTCGTGGCGCAAACGTAGAGCTCGATATCTCGAAGCAAGCGAACACGGATCATGAGAACGAAAAGATATCCCTTCGCCAACAGATTGCAGAACTTCAAGATGAGCTTGAATTCGCTAAAAAGTCGATGCCAGTCAACGCCGTCAATGGCGTTAATGGTGTTAACGGAGATGTGAATGGAACACAAAGCCAACCAACATTCTCTGGTCTCATTAACTTAGTTGCATCGAAAAAACAGAAGCCGAAGAGACGCAGCGCAGATGCTGGCCGTACCGAGACTGACCGCTTCAGCGGCGCCTACAATCCTCGGCCAGTGTCGATGGCAATACCCAACGGTACAGTTCGCTCTAACCTCTCAGGATCAACTTTCGCTCCAGGTATCGACTCGGTCGAAATTGAGCTAGAGAATTTGCTCTCTGAAGAGGAAGAACTCAACGAAGAAGTTACCATGGGACTTATTCGTAATCTTAAAATTCCTCTTCCGAATTCCAACACTCCACCGACTGAAAAAGAAGTCTTGTTCCCCGCATACCTCATTAATCTCGTCACCTCCGAGATGTGGAATAACGGCTTCGTGAAAGAATCGGAGCGCTTCCTCGCGAACGTTATGCAGGCAATTCAGCAGGAAGTCATGCAGCATGAAAGTGACGAGGCTATCAACCAAGGAGCCTTTTGGCTTTCTAACGTGCACGAAATGCTGTCATTCGTCTTCTTGGCTGAGGATTGGTACGAAGCCCAAAAGACAGACAACTTTGAATATGACCGTCTTTTGGAAATTGTTAAACATGACTTGGAAAGCTTGGAGTTCAATATCTATCATACTTGGATGAAGGTCCTGAAGAAGAAGCTCTACAAAATGATTGTCCCAGCTATCATTGAGTCTCAATCCCTTCCTGGATTTGTCACCAACGAAACCAACCGATTCCTCGGAAAACTCCTTCCAACAAACAACAGCCCAGCTTACAGTATGGACAATCTTCTCAGCCTTCTGAATAACGTGTACAAAGCCATGAAGGCGTACTATCTGGAACCCACGATCATTACCCAGACGGTTACCGAATTGCTACGGCTCGTTGGCGTGACCGCATTTAATGATTTGCTTATGAGGCGTAATTTCTTGTCCTGGAAACGTGGACTGCAAATCAACTATAACATCACTAGAATCGAAGAGTGGTGTAAGAGCCATGAAATGCCAGAGGGAACACTCCAGCTTGAACATTTGATGGTAAGCATCTTCTTTGCAAGCGAAGCTACCCACGTATCTAATTATTTGACATTAGCAAGCAACGAAACTTCTTCAGCTTAAGAAAGCCACCTTGAATGATATTGAGATCATTCAGGATATCTGCTGGATGTAAGTGTCCCAAGTTAGGAGTACTCATCGCCGTGGTACGAATCTGACATCGCACTATTAGGCTATCACCAAATCAGATTCAGAAGCTTCTAAATCAATATCTGGTTGCGGATTATGAGCAACCGATCAACGGAGAAATAATGAAGGCTGTCGCCTCTCGCGTAACGGAGAAGAGTGATGTTCTCCTCCTTACTGCCGTCGATATGGAAGATAGTGGGCCTTATGAGATTGCTGAGCCGCGGGAAATCACAGCACTGGAGACATACACGCCATCATGTAAGCTCTATCTCATTTCAATGGTTGCCAGTCGGTATAAGCCTTGCTAACAACGGTGAAATAGGGCTACAAACCCCACGACTCAAGCGACTTGCTGAAATAGTTTCTGCGCAGGCCATGGCGCAACAGGAGAAAATAGACGTCACGGAAATTGAAGAACCGATTGAAACGATTATGGAGTCATAATGACCCTTGACCCATACAATGCTCTCATTACAATGGCTTCTTTCTGGTTGCTCGTGTTTTCATACGGCCACGACTTTTGATTGCTCAATTATTTCTCTCACTTTCATGTGCTATATGAACACCCTCAATACTCCAGAACTTTTGAGACTTGGTTTGTCTTGATGCTGGAACTGGATATCTTTGCTAATGTAATTTCAGTCTATACACTTTGATTCTTTTGTTTACTAGACATTGAACATCCCATCTTGGTTTCTTGATTTGGTGCCTCTGATGTTTCCCATCTCTAAATTTCTCACAGCCAAAAGGCTTATGGGCCATCTATTTTAAATTTTATTGGATTTTGCTCTGATTTTACTCCTCCACGGATCCAGTCTCTCTTTGGTCTCTATTCCTCTTAGCATACTGAGTCCTAGCTAGTCCTGAACTCCCTGTACTTATGTTAAAGGCAGGTCCCTGATTCTTCTATCCCTAGCCTTCATCAGCGTAATTCCTGTGGTCAACTCCGAACAGTCGAGTTGTGGTTCTGAGTGAGAGCTTAGAACTGCCAACTAGTTAGATGTGCAAGTGCCGTCACAATCCATGTCAAACAAGCCATCAGTCAATTAGTTGGCGCCGGCAGTGTGGCTGTAATCATGTTGTTATAATAAACCATTAATTAGATGGAGAATTATATCAGTTGCAAGAGCCGCTTCGTAGAGGCATGAGCCGCGATCAGACATAGAAAGGATTTGAATTCTCCACCGAAGTTGATTCCCCGCCCATTCTCCCTTTCACCAGCACTCATAAATAAACCTTTCGTTGAGGCAGCTTTTCTCCACGCCTCCACGGATAGCTGGCACAATGAAGTCCATTAATTTTATCACCAGCAATAAAAACAAACTCACAGAAGTCCAGGCGATCCTCGGCGATGCGATCGCAGTGCAAAATAAGCCCGTTGACCTTCCTGAGCTACAAGGCAGCATAGAAGAGATCGCACGCGAAAAATGTAGGGTTGCAGCCAACGCCGTATGTGTCCTTCTCGTTTTCCCTTGCTACCTCTTCTTCGTGTCTGTCTACTTGATATGCCATGCCTGGCGTGGATACAAAGTCCAATTATTTGTATATGGCGTCGGAAAAGATGCTCACGAAAGGCATATATCCAGGTTAACGGGCCCGTACTTACTGAGGACACGGCCTTGGAATTTAATGCACTGGGCGGGTTGCCAGGGCCATATATGTAAGTGAGACCAAGTCTATCCCACTCGGCCTCGCGTTTGCGGGCATACGCATGCATCGGCGAGGAAGTCAATTACGTATTTATTGCATTTTTCTAATTTCTACTAGCAAATGGTTCCTTGAAAAGTTAGGCCACGAGGGATTGAATAAGCTGATCTATGGATTTGAAGATGACTCCGCCGTCGCCGTCTGCACGTTTGCATTCGCTGCCGGCCCAGGCGACGAGCCAGTTTTATTCCAAGGAAGGACCGAGGTATGTGTTGAGAAAACGTTCCAACTCCTTGTTCCACGGAGCATACCAGAGACGGAACTAATGGTGCCACTTGGCTCGCAGGGCAAGATTGTTCCAGCTCGGGGCCCATCAAATTTCGGTTTGCCAGAACCATCCAGCCTGCCCGTTTCTTAAAATCTTAGCTAACCCGATATCTCCAGGGTGGGATCCCATTTTCGAGTACCGAGGCACAACTTATGCTGAAATGAACCCGAAGGACAAGGTATATATGCCCATAAGTTCCCGTTGTGAAAATGGGCTGCTCCGTGAAGACTTGGCAGCTAATGGCAAATCAGAATATGATTTCTCATCGATACAAGGCGCTTCAGAAATTACGACAGTGGATCACAGAGCAGCAACAAAAGCAGCAGCTTTAACAAGAGCGCCGCCCTCGTTTATTGGACATCAAGATTCCCCAACGATGGGCTCGCGATTCCTTCATCCCGTGGTTGCGTGATCTCGTTTCCAAGCGTCTATCCAAGCGAGTATTCTTGAGCAATTGTTTTCAATTTCATCATCGGTTTCACTTGTCAATTCTACAACGATCTCCTCGTCATAAGACTGTCGCGCTTCGTCGAGCAGCACTTCGAAAATTTCAGCGTCGAGGTTTTCTTGGAGTTTGTCTTCCCCATAGCCCCTAGAAAGAGAAAGCGTCAGTCCACCGGTTGCCTTCTGTTTTCCTCTCTTCTTCTTCCTCTCTCCTTTTCCAATTTAACGGACAATATGAAAAGTCTCTCTGATGCGTACCTTGACGAAAGACGATCATACAAAATAGACGTCGACGGGCAACGTAACACAACGACAAGATCGATCCACGACTTTGGAAATAAGTCGCAAGCATGCCAGTCGATCAAATATCCGCCCTGCGCCACCTCGTCCTCAATCTCGTCCAATAACTAAGATGTATATAAGCTTCTGTAGTCACGATCAAGGTCACATTCCCTTGAAATGCCAGAGGGCTAGCAGTCAAAGGAATATCTTGTATTACCTTATCCTCGTCTACTATCCAGCTCTTCAATTTCTCGTCGTATCCATCATGGCAGCCGCGCTCCTTGGCGACTTCATTGATCGATAGATGCTTCAGTCCGGTCTCTTGCGCGAGCTGTTCGCAGTGGACAGTCTTACCGACACCGGGCGTGCCAGTGATGATAACGTTGGGAGATGTTCGCATTGGTACTTCGCAGTTATCGAGAAGCGGGGGAAGTGGATTTTCGTTTGTAGATATTTGGGGCCGTGTGCGATCTATGACTGGAAACGTGAAGCGCGTCTTGGTCTCTGATGGTGGGCTCGATGCGCAAGTCAACTGAAATCAATTTGGGGCTCTCTTTTTTTTCCCCCTCACGGTTCAGTTACGGGTGGGGTCTGGAAAAAACATTTTGCGATGAAGCTTTGTGGGGCCGGGGAGACTAGGTAACTAGTTTAGCCTAATGTTTTCTTCCTATGTAGGTAGGTAGTTCCCTTCTAGGTAATTTACTCGAGCAGTGAAGTATGCATGAGCAGACATTATCCATGCATTATTGCTCATGGCTCACTTAACTATTTGCAACATGATCTGTACCATGGGATTCTATAGACACAAACCGCTCATTTCGTTTGCTTTGGAGGCAAGGTGTCCAAAAGCCTTGAAAGTTAGCATTCGGGAGTCAAAAACTTGATGAGAGCTGGGGCGCCTACTTAAGGATCTCAAACTCATTGTACCGTCTCAAATACCCATCACATCTTCGGTGTGCTTTTAGAAATCTCTCTGGGTTAGAGCAGCTTACTCTCGTGCCAATCAACCGCTGAATAGCTGGAGATGTCTTGAACATTGGGTCGAATACAAGAATATTGGTTGAGCCATTTTTTCGAAGCTCGAACCCGACGATTGTCAGCGAATGGCCTAAAGCCGAGGTGAGCATGTTGGACGAGGAAGGGTTTTATTTTTCAGTGTCTTTACCTGGATGCTGGAAATATATTGGCGGCAGTTGAGTTCGAATGACTTTTCGGTTGATCCCTTCGGTAGATGCTTGAAGAAAATAGTCTCGCACGGCTTCGAGGAGCAAGCCTACCGCTGGATACTCTCTGATGCCGCTGAGAGCGGCAGGTTGGCAGCTATAGATATGTTAGTTCCTGTATCATCGTTATAACTGGAATGAACAACTTACTTGATTCCTAGACTGAAAAACAGAGCTTGAGCCTGCATATCTCTGGGCGTTATTATCATAAACTAGATGACCGTTTTTGAGATCAGGGTGTACCTCAGATGTCCCAATGTACTTTCTAGTTCCTCGTATCCCCCCAGTCTCTGCTCTTCCATTACTATTAATCCCCATATCCCAAGCCTCTTCTATCATGTCTTGCAGTTTCAGAATCGTAGGTAATCTTCCAGGAAAGTGCTCGAATCCAGGTGCCTTTGCGTCTTGGATATAAGAAATCAGCATTTGAATATTGCGGTATCCACAGAACCCTCCCTCCTTCGGCATCTTGAATACATGGCGAACATTCGGGTCGCAGAACCATGCGAGCTCCACAGTCTCGTCCAGCTCGCATAGCTGCGAGAGAACAGGAATAAGCCCCCTGCTCTCGTTTTCAATAACTTCGACTCTAGCCAGGGTGCCATCAGATTGAATTCTGTTTTCATACGTCACTGGCGCGCCGTCTTCTAACATCTTACGCAACCATGTTGGCATTTGTTTCTCGTGCGCATGTGGGCCAAGCTCGGCTTTCTAACCCAGTCAGTTAGCAATGTATAAAGATGGGACTTGGGAAAGAACCATACCCCTAGCTGAGCCCCAGAGCTCCCAGGCGTCCCCAGTAGCTTTGTCTTTTCCCTTTTCCTTTTCCTGTGCGTAGAAGACCTCGGTTGTACAGCTGTATCTTGTACAGCACCCTTGCGCGGACGATCACGATCGCGTAAGGTCTTTGCCAACTTCACGGGAATAATATCATCATCTTCGTCAAAAATGGAGGCCGAATCCGGGTCCATATCAGCGGCGTAATCTTCTTGCTCCCCCGAGTATTGTAATACCTCTTCTATCGCGATGGTTTCAGCAGAGTGCAAGTCGAGATGGTTTGGGAGTTCTGCTACAGTTATAGCTTCCCCACAACCAGCGGGACATTCCACGTATGAATCAGTATCACCAAAAAGTTCAGCACTTTCCAGAAATCTGGAAGGCGCGTTGTCACTGGGTGGTTTATAGTATGTTTCTTCCGTGCCAGCAGTTTGATCAAAGACTTGATTGTCCTCGGCCGCTATGAAAGGAGAGAATCCATCTTCTGGATGACAGAGTTCAACATGCTGTGTCAGGAAGTATGCATCTGAATCTGTAAATTCACAGAAAGGACATGAAGGGATGCCAGTTTGCTGTGGCTCCATTATCGAATGCCACCTGGGCTGTTTGGTCAAGTGGCTGCAAAGAGGATTGTTTGATGGGGTGGCCTCAAAATCAACAACACAGAGCCAAAACGTGAAAAGTGGGCAATGCTTTAACTACGACCTGCGTGAGTCTCAGATCCCTCCTCGATGGTAAAACCTGAATTTGTAGACGTGAACTCAAATGGGATTAGTTGAGTAGAGCACGATTTCTAAATGTAGGGACTAAATAGAAAAAGTGTGCTTCATCTCCCTTTCACAGCAGGCATGGTGAAAGAAAAGAAACTGGATGAACTAATTTTTCTGTGGCTACAAAGTTTTGATAACAAGAGGCAAAACCCCAGACATGGTGGGTTTTAAGTCACTGAAGTTGAATGAATATTTGCCCAGGCAACCATGCTTGAGCATCTTGGAGTCTCTTCTTCAGCAGCTGTTCAGGCATCATTACAATGTAGTTATGCATACATAGCGATATGTTTTACAATGGTGAAGTTCAATCGGCAGATGATAACATACCCAGCAACTCTGTTTGTTTTAGGGGCCAGCCAAATGCAGGATCAACTGTTTGAATACGTACTACATGTTTAAGTTATGAGTTCAAGAGCGTCATATAACTACATGTACCATATGTATACAATGCCATGAGACAGCATCAGCACTGCTCCATCCAAGTAATGCGCTGGCTTCTTCTGACTGGCGTGTGTGGTAGCAAGCTAAACATATCCACTTCCTCTCCAAGGCCTGAAATATCTCAGTGGGTGTTGGGGCACATCGTGCATCTTTTTGCATTCATCGCCAATGGAGGCTGACTATCATCAATTGCAATATATGTGCCATGTGATAAACAGTACCACAACAGTTGCATTATGCTGTTGTCAAATCCATCTTGATGAAATTTTGCTCATGACGATTCTTGAAAGCCAGTCCACAGCATGTATAGCTCTAGGGTCTTAACTTCGCACCGGGATACCGCAAAGCTTATGAGAACTGCCACCCGACGAAACTTGTTGATGTTGAAAATGGAGGCCGGACCCGACCACGAAAATCCAAGGGTGTGTGTTTTATGCCTGCCGCATCTCAATCCGTGGAAAGAAACGCTCTTGTCCTGTAGACAAACTTTTTGTTCATGACCTAAAAACTGGGCGTTGCAAAAATGGAATAACTACCGCCCAGGTATAATCCGAAGCTCGTCCGCTCCCCTGCCCGTCCGCGAATTCGCGGCCACCTCTTGGGATTTTCACACCCGGTCTCATTGAAACGGCAACGGGGTATCCGCGGTCAAGGCGGGGAAGTCAACACTCAGGCAGCTTGAGAAACCGATTGAGTTTCACACACCTTGCCAGTGCGGTTAGTTAACTAGAGGAAAAGGAAAAAAGGCCTCCATGATGAGCAAATGAGCGACTGACATTATATATTCATATCGACCATCGACACTCACGCGACAGACAAATTGATCAGTAGCTAACTCAATAGATCCAGTCGAGGCGGGATTCGGGGGAGCGCGCCGGTTTTCCGCCGGGAAAAACAGGGACAAAAAGTTTGCGTGAGCCGCGAATCTTTCCCCGGTTTAATTACGGAGAGTTAATTACCCGAACGGAAGCCGGCTTGGAAAACGCGCTGCAGATACGGCTAGTCCCATTCAGGCATAGCGTGAGATTGCGTGATTCCGGCCGGCAGAACCTTCTCTAGCAGCCAATTTTTTTTTTTTTGCCGCAATAGAAAAATCCGCCCGTTTGAGTCACGAACGACGGCGAGCTCATAAAGCAACTCCACACGTCTGTCAATTGGTAAACTTATTGTGCTATCCGACATACGAACTGCTGGTCAAGTAATTATCACCGTCACTTTAAAAGATAAATTCCCTATTCTGTCCCTAGGGCAGCGGGGACAACGCTGGGCTTGATTCAGTTCTCCCCCTTTGCTGGGTTCCCGGCCGTCAATAGATCGGTGTGCCTTTCCTCGTGCACCCCACGATGAGCGAGCATCCGCAGACCAACGGACATATCGACGATGACCGGATAACGTTTTCTACAAACGGCGTGTCCAATACTCCCCCGTCGGACTGGATTGTGCAGAAATTCGGAGGTACCAGCGTGGGGAAGTTTGCGCTGGAGATAGTTGATAAGGTCATCCAGTAAATATTCCCACCTACCCACCCCTGCGTTGGACTTTTTTTCGAAAATCGCAATGCATCATCCTATTGTAACGTCAACAGGTTTTGTGCAATCATCTGGATAGCCTCGACTAATTCGTTTCTCTTCTCTTCGCTTAGGCCAAGCATCCAGAATAATCGTGTAGCCGTTGTCTGCTCGGCTCGGAGCAGCTCGTCCAAGGCTGATGGCACCACCAACCGGTGAGTCTCGATTGTCGCCAACGTCGTTCAAAATAACGTGCCCTATTGACCAATAAAACGTACTAAGAAATCGGATATTAATCATTGGCAATCCAGGTTATTGCGAGCCGCTCGAGAAGCCGAAAACCCCAAATCCTCGAATTACCTTTCCCTGATCGAAGCTGTAAAGCAGGAGCATATCAATGTTGCGCGGGAGTTTGTCCTGAATCCAGATCTTAGGGAGCAATTGATAGCTCAGGTCAAGGCCGAGTGCGTTCGTATTCTTAAGATTCTAGATGCAGCCCAGACGCTTGGAGAGGTCAGCAGCCGATGTGTCGACATGGTCATCAGCGCTGGTGAAAAACTAAGCTGCCATTTTATGACCATTTTGCTGCGGGATCGCGGAGTAGATGCCCAATACGTGGATCTTTCAGACATTATTGATTTCGCGGCCGGAATTCAGGCACTGGACCAAGATTTCTATGATCGCCTTGCGGAAATGCTTGGTCAGAAAGTTCAGGGATGTACGGCCCAAGTCCCTGTTGTGACTGGATATTTCGGTGTTGTTCCTGGCGGGCTCCTGGACAAAATCGGACGAGGTTACACAGATTTATGTGCCGCGCTTGTAGCGGTAGGCGTTCGTGCCGAGGAGCTACAGGTCTGGAAGGAGGTCGATGGCATATTTACGGCCGACCCTAGAAAGGTTCCTACAGCGCGGCTACTGCCTATAATCACCCCTGCTGAAGCAGCTGAGTTGACATTTTATGGCTCGGAAGTCATCCACCCTTTCACCATGGAGCAGGTAATCCGTGCAAGGATTCCTATCCGGATTAAAAACGTCATGAAGCCAAAAGGAAAGGGGACTCTCATATATCCTGATTCCACCCCAGAACTGGAAAAGACGACGCCAGGTCATGATCCAAAACTATTCCGCACAAGAGGACCTCAATTCTTGTCTCAGCAGCCAGGACCTAAACGACCCACTGCAGTAACGGCAAAGCACAAGATCCTCGTGATCAATGTACATTCCAACAAACGATCCCTATCGCATGGTTTTTTTGCAGGTATCTTTTCTGTTCTCGACAAGTGGCGGTTATCCATCGACTTGATCTCTACCAGTGAGGTTCACGTTTCGCTTGCTCTCCACTCCGAAATTCCGCTACTCAATGGCGTCGGTCATGATGAGTACCAAATCATCGATGAAGACCTGCGAGGCGCAATACAAGATCTCCGAAAATATGGCACCGTTGATATCATTCCTGAAATGGCAATCCTCAGCCTCGTTGGCAAACAGATGAAAAATATGGTTGGGGTGGCCGGGCGCATGTTCACCGTGTTAGGAGAGCATAATGTGAACATCGAAATGATATCGCAAGGTACGTCCTTTTGTTCCCCCACAAGAAGCTTTCAATTTAAGCTTGTCGCGAAGTTAACCGTTTTCCTTTGACATAGGTGCCAGCGAAATCAATATATCCTGCGTGATAGAGGAGAGGGATGCTGATCGCGCAATCAACATACTTCACACTAACCTTTTCACCTTCCTCGACTGAATCTACCAACCCGCTACTTTAAACGACATCCGCCCTCATGTTTCCTTCTCGTTTGATACCCTTCATATATATTCATTTCTCCACGCCGGAGCGCAAAAGTCAGGAAGTTGAACTTAGCAGTTCGATCATACCTGTGAAAAGCGGAAAGTTTTTGACGATACTCTAGCATGTACTATCCAGTCAGTTCCATTCCAACAATGGACGCTGGAGAATGCATTCACCACTTCGACAAATAGTCCGTATTAATATGTACCTGTCGTAGGCACACGCCGCGAACCAACAAGGGTACAGAAGTTCTTCTCCTTTTTCATTGCGTGGGCGTTTGGCATGGTTTTGGTTTATGTGATACATCATATAGAATTGGGATTTCATATATCCACGCATGCATCTGATGGAAAAGGAAAAGCAAATTACGGCTATTTAATGTTGCTATGATCTGTTTATAAGAAATTAACAAATATCATTAAAAAATTTTAAAAATTCACGTCCGTGTTGGGTATTTGAAGGGGTACAGATCGAAGCACTGTTGAATCTTCCGTAGTTGAAGACAAGTCTAGCCTCACGGCACCGTTTCAAGTCACTCGGCTCACCTGCAGGTGGCTAAATAACACTATGTGACAATCAACTTCCGTGTTTCGGTATTGCCTGTGGTTCCAATGCTCTGTGTGAATCTAGGCCATTTAAAATAAATTGTTTTGTATCCAAGTACCAGAATTTGTCCTATACAAAAACCCCAGCAACCCATAAGCGCAGATTGGGTCCAAAATCCCGGAAAGCATTGAACCAAACAGTTAAGCATGATGTATGCGGGTCTGTAGTCTATAAAATACAGAAAGGATTCAGCGGTCATGAGCGGCCCTGCGCCATGCGGATAAAATGCGTCAAAAAAAAGGTAGATAGCCACAATGAAACGACTCTTTTGCCTTCAATCAATTGTTATCATTCGCCAATTTAACCGTCTATCGTAGCATACCGTTTTTGTTTCAAACACACAAGATAATCGAAACCAAATGCGTCCAGTAACATTTATTGGGAGCCCCTTAATGTTTCTAGGTGCTTTAACACCGCTAGATTTGCATCCATCCACCGCTCGACGCAGTTTTGTGCGCAGGATTCTTCATTGCGATCTAGCCCGCCATTGTTGATTTTGCCAGTCATGCACTTCTTCCAGCATACTTCGGTTAGGTTGTGGACGGCTGAGAGGTGGGGAGAAGGATGAAAGTTAGCCCTCTGCGGACGGGAAAAACCGTGATAGGAAGGAGGTCTTATGATGAGAATGGGAATAGGAGGGGTGTTTTTCAATTACTAGATTGGATGTTCGTCTTTTGAGCTTCATTGGCGATGAACTGAGTGAGTTCTCGTCTGTCGGCGGCGTTGAGTTTGCTGGGGTCGAGCTGTACTTGCTCCATGGCTCTTAGGCTGCAGTTTTTGAGGATTAAGAAAAGACAAAAGCAGGAGCGAACAAGTAAACCGAGGCTAAAAGGCAAGTCGAGTTGTTGTGCGTTGGGTATTCGGAGGTCAGGAATGGGGATGATATCAAGCTATAAAACGGAAAGCTTTGCGGGTTGTTGAAATTTGTTTGATTTGCAGCTTTCCATCCCAAAGCGGTCAAGGGCGGCAGAAGTGGCCCGCCGTCATCTCCTCTTGCGACGCATCGCGAAAAGAAAAGACCTGCCTGGAGCTGGTTTCCAAATATTACTCCTTCTTTCAAGACAATCCTTTTATTTTTTTCATTGAACTGAGCTTCCAGGACTATTTACTTTTAGATATCCCGTCCATATTCCACACAGATCTCGCCCGACTACCGCCCTCCGCTAAACAACTCTCCGCCCCATTACCATGCCACCAATCCGTACATCCAGGAACCGCAAACCACCACCAGATGGCTTCGACGATATCGAAGATACTCTCCTTGAGTTCAGCAATAAAATGAAAGATGCAGAGAACGCATCTCACGAAGGCAAAAAGAAACACGAAGTGTTATGGCCTATTTTCCAAATCAGCCATCAACGTGAGTCCACGTCGCGCAACGCCTTTGGATGAAGGGCTACTTTTCCATTCAAGAAATTAGAGTCTAGCCAAACAAAAGCACCTAGCGATGCTAACCAATATTTGATACTCCACCATATAGGATCACGATACATCTATGACTTATACTACGAGAAAGAAGCCATATCAAAACAGCTGTATGACTGGTTGCTGAAGAATAACTACGCGGAAGCGAATTTGATTGCGAAGTGGAAGAAGCAAGGCTACGAGAAGGTAAATTCTCCATGCGCAGAATTCCCATCCTCAAAAACCTCCTTTTCGACGCATCTATAAATCGTACGTTCCTGCTACGGCATTTGAGAATTTGGAGCTGACTCTCTCGGTGTAGCTATGCTGTCTCCGTTGCATTCAGACCAAAGAGACGAACTTCAACTCCACATGTATATGTCGTGTCCCCAAAGCCCAATTGAAGGAAGATCAGAATATTCAGTGCGTGAGCTGCGGCTGCCGGGGCTGCGCGAGTAGCGATTAGAATACAAAGATTCTAATCCAGGAGGGTTTTTTATTTTTATTTATCGGCGCTTGGAAGAACGACGCCAGTTTTATCATGATTTTTAGAATACCGCGATAAAGCTCGGGTCGAAATTGAATGTGTGCATGACTTTCGCGTTTTACTGATGGACATTTACTGTGTGTTGGGCAAATGGCGTTGAGGGTAGGATCTGATGGCATCGAGCTTCGTCCCATCCTGTGTCTTTCTTTTCTCTTAGCAGCATTTACCAGAATCTCGGATACCCCAGTATAAAAAAAGAAAGAAATCAAGGTTCCTTATGTTGGACTCTGGAGTGTTCTTTACAACAGAAAGAGTAATCGATCTCAGTTAAACTTGTAGTTACAATCAGCAAACAATCAACAAATTATCAACAGAGTAAAAGGCAAACCGATAGCTCATAATCCGTAATCCTGTACATCAAACATTAAAGATCATCAGAGTCATAGCCCCAATATGTAAGCTTCCCACCGTATTATTTTCACCCCACGCCAACGCGGTACACGTAAAGAAAGTAAAGAGAGAAGGATATACCAGCAGAAAGGCAAGTTCAAACGCAGAGAATGAATAACCACCCGAGTGAGCCGCAAAAATCAGAACACCGCACCAGGAAGAGTTGGGGGAATCTCTGTAGTAGCAGAAGAGCAAGATACTCCAGCACAAATCATTTCCAACTCCAACCCTGACCGCTTTTAATGACCGTAAATCCCAATGTCGTTAAGAAGCAAATTGTAAACAATCTTACCACCCATACGTGCCCCTGGCCTGGCTTTTTTAACACCGTGTAAAACATAGCCGAGAGAGACTGTGGCGAACACCGGGAGAGAGTGAAATAAACCTGATGAGATCATGAAATCAAACAGAAAAAAAAAGGAAGAAGAAATGAGTATGGTCAACACAAAAAGAAGAATCAGCAGGACACAGGAACGAGGCACCAAACAATGCAAAGCCCATCTCGTCAGCAGAAGCCCCAAGAATAGAGGGAAAAGAGTGAGTAAAGGTTTGTCAAGGATCAATAAATGAAGATTCAAAAGTCGAACGAACAGACCCAGTTCGACCCAAGAATTCCAAGAGGGAGGCTCTGCAGTGATCGATATTTGCTCATTTCTTCTGTCCAATGCCTTTACGTCCGTTTCCAAGAACCTTTTTCGGAGATTGCTCCTCCTTGGCGGGCTTTCCAATTTTTTCAAAACCTTGAAGGAGGTCGATTCCATCAACTTCGCCCAAGGCATCCTCGCTAAATAAGTTAAAAGAGAATAGGTCTTCGTGAGAATTCTCCGTATAGTTATCAATTCTCTTGCACGGCGATTCATAGTATTTCCCAACGTTAGATTTTGAAAACCGGGAAAGCGGAGTATTTAGGCGCGTACTACCACTAACAGCTGTAATGTCTGCGAGCACACTGGAACCGAACCGGTCGCGCCTCGCGGACCGTTTCGCGGGCGAACCAAAAGTTGGGGTAGAAATGGAAGGGCCAAAATGATCGGAAAATATATCGAATAATGGGATACCGTTCAAGGTTTCCTGCACCAATGTTTCGTCTTGGATATTGAATGCTGGGCTCCATGGAAGAACATCGTCTGCGAGTCCCATATGCTTGATTGGAGAGTTGACCATCTGCTGGATTTTCTTACGATGGTTTCGGAGGTTGGTGTTGGGCGAAAGAGACGGGGGAGGCTTTGGCGGTTTTTTGAATTTGATTGCAGGAGTCAATGGCGGAGGCAATACTGGCATGAATTCGTTGCGTACTGGTGAAGAGCCCAGCAGCTGGGCAGCCTCTCTCAGAATCCCAGATCGAATCGGGCTAATGTCATGTGAGGAACTTCGAATCCTTGCTATCTCTTCTTCGGCACGGCCAGCTTTGATACGCGAAGGTTCAATATCCAAATCTGATGTTGGGATATGTTCAGACTTGAGTGGTCTCATAACAGATGACTCTAGAGAGGAAAAGTAGCCGCTGTCATTCACGATGGACAGTTTACGCTTCTTTGGACGTGATCCAGTGACAGTAGCAGTAGCAGGGCGGGATGGGGTCGGAGGTGTAGCTTCACGACAGAAAACAGGAGGCGGAATAGGTGGGGACGATCGGAGTGATTGAAGGGGAGACGAGCGTGGAGCAGCAGTTTGCAGGTGCGCGGTCGAGATAAGCTCTTCTCCACTATCTTCCTGGAATGCTGGATCTGAAGCAGGAATAGTTGCATCGGAAGAAAGGTCCTGATTTGGCGGAGAAACGCGTTCTGGTGGCGGCATAGAGATGTTGTCGCTGGGGCGACTCGGCTGGAATTCGACCCGCTGGGATTCCGGCGAGAATGGCTGTAAACGAGGAATCCGTGCAATATGCTGAGTCAAAGGAAGGGTAGACATGATGGGTGGGCGATTGATTGGCTTCTCTTTGAGAAACTGAAGCTCCATTCCGGGCACGATGGTCCAATAATTGCCTTTCCCAGGATCATTTTTCGGACGCTCCTGTTTGACAAAAGCTTTGTTCAAGCTGAGATTATGACGGATACTATTCTGCCAGCCCGAGTCGCTACATTGATAAAACGAGAAATTATTTGAAATCCACTTGTAGATCTGAGCAAGGGTCAAGCGTCGATTATGCGCGCGTAGAATAGCCATGCCGATGAGGATCGCGTAACTGTATGGTGGTTTTGCGCCATCGTCTTCGACGGGTGGCATTTCATGAGGTTCAGGCAGCTGGACAACTTGTTTCTCCTCGCGCCTCACTTTCTTCGAGCAACGATCCTTTCCTGCCGTGCTTTCTGCAAGAGGGCGTTTCACATGATTCTGAGTTCCATAGGGCGAAGCGGTCACTTCTGTGAAGGATGTGTGTATGACTGGCTTGCTTGGCAGTGCCCGGGGTTGAGGATCCGGCACACTGGAGAATGTGGTAAACAAAGGCTGTCGTGTCGGTTGCATGTACGTACTAGGATGTGGACGGTACTGGGGCTTTTTTGCCGGAGACTCTTGTGGGAATTGAGCAGGATGCGGTGCTGAAATGGGAACAAAGCTGAGTTTACCCTGTCCGGCGCCTGTCGCATTTGATCTCTGATGGGGCTTGACGGGTGAATGGCGACGGGGGTCCTTTGAGGGGGGATCTAGCACGATATTTCGATTCGCAGTGGCATTTGGGATTGGCTGAAGAGGCATGGGTGATGGTTGAAGATGCTTGGGTTGGGTTGAAGGGCGTTGTGTGGAGGGTTGGATGGAGGTCTGGCCGGCGACTGGTGGAGGATCATAGTATATGCGTAAAGGCGACGGATGTCGCGTCGAGTTCATCTTGAAAACGGCGTGGGTTAAACCAATTATCACCGAATCACGTAGTTTGTGCGATTAGACGCGTGGAAAACGGAAAAATTTGCGGAAAATTTGCGATCAATCCAATGATGGGCTGACGGTTTCTGATGTGAGGCGACCTGGCGCAAAGAGCGGTAAGAGGAGCAAGAGGGATCGAGACGGTCGGTTTTGAAGTACATAGAAAGGACAAAGGCAGACAAAAGCGATGGGAACGTGTTTGCGACGACGACAACGGGAACGAGGGATTGGGACTCGGAGACGATGGGTTGGATTGGATCGAGGATGGACGAGGATGGGAAGAGAGAGATGGGAAGAAGAGGGAGAGACGACTGTGAGAGGGAGAGCGAGATAGAAGTGGGCTGGGCAAAGGTGGAGATTTTGGGGGGGGGGGGCGCGCATGCGGGCTGGTGAGTTGGCAGTTTCTTGGTTTTTTTTGCAGGCAAGCGTGAAACTCGCCTTGAGGCGCTCTGATTGGCTGGAGAACCCCGGCCTTGGTAGGGTTAGGCTCAGATGTGCTGATCCACCCCCCTTCAACAACAAATCTTGCGTCGTAAGTCTAGGTTCCTGGCTTCCCATTCGCCCGTTTCTTCTTCTTTTTTTTTTTCTTTTCATTTTTGTTGGATGCTTGATTATGTATTTTCTCAAAAAATCCATCATTTTTTGGCAGCAAACTCCTCGCACAAATCTCCATTGCGAGGCGGCCTAGGCCGATGATCCCTGGCTGCACAGGCCCCTCCGATGGTCTCGTTTTCCAGCCCTAACCACGAGAACTCATGAAGTGCAGTTACTGTTTACATAGCTGTAGTCCAACTACGCCTTAAAAGTGCACGTACACAAGTACTGTTCATCTTGCGATGCAATCCGTACGCGACAAATCAATTCACAGCATTTTGAATATCTCAAGTGTGTTCCATATTGGATAATTCCATCTCTACTATTACTATATCACATCTTTCCAGGTACCCGACGCGTTAGATCTAGTCAGTCACACAAAATATAGCACGAATAATTGCGTTCAGACCCCTAGGACTCCTTTTCACTCTGGTGAGATTTTATACAGTCTGTCGGCTTTTCGAAGCGAGCAGAGCCCAATGGACGGTGAATGTAACAAATGGGTTTATCATCCTTCCATACATTCATAAGACTAGTGCTTCCTCCCGTCAACTCTACAAATGGACGTCTGGCATTGCAAGGGAAATCGAGCCTTTTAGGCGAGGACCTTTATTGCAGTTTCTCTAGCTCTGTATGGATGGATGGAGGGACATAATGCAATAGCTGCAGAGAGCCTTCGCGTGCCCCAATCGCTCCTCATTGGCCTCGACGGCAGCGTACATTTCAACATGACATAGTCTCTCTAAGACAAGCAAGGATTGGTCATCATGCGTCAATCTTTGTTGAATTGCCTAAATATGATTTGCAAACATAAACCGATCGACGTCTTTAAGAACACCAGAATAAAAACCGTCCCATCCATTAAACAATAGCCAGTTTTGTCGCCGCAATGTCCAGGGCATCAACGTCCGGCGTTAACCGTGCGAACGCCTTCTTTGATCCATCGGGTCTGGTGCGTCCGATTATTAGCAGTCCGTTGCAAGTCTCCATCCACGTCCAGCCCACTGTGCGAGGAAAACGTACCTGATCAATGTGTTGATTTTGACGGTATCAACGTCATACAGCTTCTTGATAGCCTGCTTGATCTGTCTCTTGTTTGCCTTGACATCCACAATGAAGACCAAAGTGTTGTTCTCCTCGATTTTCTTCATCGCACTCTCGGTGTTCAATGGGTGCACAATGACCCTGTGGGCATCGAGACGAGTCTCACGCGGGATGGACTTGCGGGGGTATTTGGGAGATCTGGACAGTTGGAGGGTCTTTGGTCGGTGGAAGGTGGTCGATGTGCGGACCTTCTTGACCTTGTGAGAGTGAACCTGCGCAGCCTTTTAGTCCCCCGTTCCTTTCCATCAAAACAGTAGATGCATCTGATTCCATTTTCGAATTCAACGTACCCCCTTGATGACCGCCTTTGCCGCAGCGCCAGCTTTGGCGCTGGGCTTCTTGCCTAGGACCATATCTCCGTCAGCACACAACGATAAAGAAAATTGAACCAGCGCTGTGGATCTCAAGAAAGACCGGGCAAGTTCACGGCCAAAGAAAATTACCCACCTGTCTTGCTGTCCTTTGGTGCCATGGCTACTGATTGACGGCGTCGTGGTTGTTGTCGCAAGAGTCGGTCTCCTCGTCCACTGATTTCTTTCTTTCGTTCAACCGTCCTGGCATTCTCGCTTAGTTTGCCAAACCCTTTGATTGTGTGGATCACATGACCTGTAAATTACAGAAGTTTTCCGCCGTAACGACTCCGTACCGTCACATAATTCCCCGCTTTCCCCAAAACGGAAATATTACACCTCGCCCGCCAGCAAATTTTTGCCTTCGAAGCACACCTAAGGGCTTATCAACTAGTTAAATATCTACCATTGAAGTGGGATCCGGTGCTCGGTCAAACGTCGAGATGGTAGGATTGAATATATAGGTTGATTTCGCAAATTTTTGATCCCACATCTGCTATGGCTCATAGACCGTTTGACGAAATATGGGTAAAGCAGCGCGAACCAAGAGGCGAAAATCACTCTCGCATGGAAGACCTCCGACAGCCCACAAGCCAGCCGCATCTCTTTCCGCAAAGGCAACACGAACCTTGATCCGGTCACACCATCAGCTTCAAAAAGCGCGTGCTCAAGTTCTCGCGGATGGCAATGAGGAAGCTGTCTGTGAACTCGACAAGAAGATTGCGGCTCTTGGAGGACTCGAGAGTTATCAATTGGCAAGCAAAAAGGGGCAATCGAAAGAGCGCGGTGGAGATTCCAGCAAGATTCTCATCGAATGGCTAAAGCCGGCGCTGGATGAGCTCAAACCCCACGCTTCCCGGCTTCGTCTCCTGGAAGTCGGTGCGTTGTCTACTAGAAATGCCTGCTCAGCCGTCAATTCCATAGACGTTGTCAGGATTGATCTCCATTCGCAGGAACCTGATATTCTGCAGCAAGATTTTATGGAAAGGGCTCTTCCTGCAACGGATAGCGATAAATTTCATATCATCAGCCTCTCTTTGGTCTTGAACTATGTGCCCGATCCTGCTATCAGGGGAGAAATGCTCCGACGTACTACGTACTTTTTAACATCGACACTGCCGGCACCCAATGAATCCCTGAGCCAATTAGCACCATGTCTATTTCTCGTTCTACCGGCGGCATGCGTGTTGAATTCTCGGTACTTTACAGAGGATAGGTTACTGAACATAATGTCCAGTCTAGGGTACTCTATGATCAAGAGAAAGCTTACCCAGAAGCTTATATATCAGCTTTGGAGATATGAACCGCCAGCCAACTCCAAAATCACCGACTTTAGAAAAGAGATGCTGAATCCCGGAACGATGAGGAACAATTTCACGGTCGTTCTAAAGCCCGTGAAACGGTCGGACACTACTTGATGGATTTCGATGCGGCAACTTCGTTGAATCACCTTGTACAAGTTTGACGCTTTTTCGTTTCAATCGCCTGACTAATCCTTTTTATTTTCCTTTCGAAATTCGCATATGCTGTCAAGGGAGTGCTTATTACCAGCTTCATGAAATATCAACGGTGATGGGAGATTGAGACGATGGATTGCGAACCCTGGTTTTTAGAAATAGATATATGGAGTCTTCTCTCTTGAGGTACATTTATTGGAAGTTTGATATGGGAGGTGTGACTCGGAATATCTTCGACTAAACTTTTGTCGCTTTATTGAATCGTAGTTCTGCTAGACCAAATTTTCAAAACCTTCAGGACATCCTCAGCCGCAGCTCCCTCAAGGAGAGAGGGTGCGTGTGGTTACTTCCTACGTTCTCACAACCAGGTCATCTAGCTATTTACTATTCAAATTTGCTGCAGAGTCCTTTAGCAATTGTTGTAATACGCTTGCATCGCCCCCTCCTCCCCTCCCTGGTAGGAAAGTTACTGACAGCTGACATAAGCTACTCTGACGTCTCTCCTTGTTAACTCGACCCCCCACAATCTTCAAACGAAAAACTCAAACCTCAACAACACCCAAGGCAAAGACAACAGTTCTCTAGGTGCGTTTCACTCATCCATCCCCAGAGTCTCTGCGTGTCGTTCAGAGGGTATGTGTGAGCTGACCGCTTACCGCCCCAGTTGTAGATTCCAAGAGAGAGTGTTGTAACTGGTTTTGGTCGCGAAGTCAACGTCGCCAAGATGAGCGCGGCGCAGGCGAACGACGCGGAGAAGAACATTGAGATATGGAAAGTGAAGAAGTTGATTAAACGCTTGGAGGCGGCTCGTGGAAATGGAACGTCGATGATCTCGTTGATTATTCGTGAGTAGATTAACCCTGGCTCGTTGCCCCGCCCTGGAAAGGAAGGCTGGACTGACGAATCGTTGCAGCTCCAAAGGATCAGGTTTCACGGGCAGCTAAGATGTTGGCTGAAGAATTTGTTTGTTGGCTCCGGACCTGAATCTTCGTGAATTTGTGTTAATGCCGGTTGTAGGGAACAGCATCCAACATCAAATCTCGGGTTAACCGTTTGTCTGTCCTTTCGGCCATCACGTCAACCCAGCAACGTCTCAAGCTTTACAATAAAGTGCCTCCCAATGGCCTTGTTGTTTATTGTGGTGAAATTATCACTTCAGAGGGAAAGGAACGCAAGATTAACATCGATTTCGAACCGTTCAAGCCAATTAATACATCACTCTACCTCTGTGATAACAAGTTCCATACTGAAGCCTTGAGTGAACTGCTTGAGTCTGATCAAAAGTTCGGTTTTATCATAATGGACGGCAATGGTGCTCTTTTTGGGACCCTGAGCGGGAACACCAGAGATGTGCTCCATAAGTTCTCCGTTGATTTGCCTAAGAAGCATTCTCGTGGTGGTCAGTCTGCTCTGCGTTTCTCTCGTCTTCGAGAAGAACGTCGTCACAACTACGTGCGTAAAGTCGCCGAATTGGCTGTGCAGAATTTCATCGTTAATGACAAAGTTAACGTTGCTGGTCTGGTTCTCGCTGGTTCGGCCGACTTCAAGAACGATCTGAACCAGTCAGATTTGTTCGACAACCGTCTCCAGACAAAGGTCATCAAGGTTGTTGATGTGTCATATGGTGGAGAGAACGGATTCAACCAAGCAATCGAATTAGCTGCGGAAACCTTGGGCAATGTCAAATTCATTCAAGAAAAGAAACTCATCGGAAAATACTTCGAGGAGATCAGTCAAGATACCGGACGAGTGTGCTATGGTGTCGAGGATACTTTGAAGGCTCTAGAGCTTGGCGCCGCAGAGATACTGATTGTCTACGAGAATTTGGACATCACGCGTTGGTCTCTTAAATCTTCCGCTGGCGCTGAGATTGTCCTTCACACTACCAAGGCCCAGGAAGCCAATAGGGAGCAGTTTATGGACCAAGATACTGGCCAAGAGATGGAAATCATTGACCAGGGTCCTCTTCTTGAATGGCTCGCCGAGAAATACAAGGATTTTGGTGCGGCATTGGAGTTCGTTTCCGACAAATCCACGGAAGGAAACCAGTTCGTAAAGGGCTTTGGTGGAATCGGAGCGATACTCAGATATAAGGTCAACTTCGAACAACTTGTCGATTACTCTGATGACGAGGATGAATTCTATGACGGTGAGTTTTCTTTACCGTAAGTTTTCAAGATAATAGTGCTAATCGTAACGTGGTAGATTGACGGTATGGCGACCTCGCGGAGAGCGAGGATGATAGCCCAGATATCCAGCCCGCGGATATTTTGACGGCTCACCCGTCGTGTCGTGGCAATGGCGTTAATGGGCATTCCAACAAAACTGCCGTTCGGACTTTGTGTCCTTTTCCCCCGACTAGCTGCAAGCTCCTCAGAGGTATGAGCCCCTCCAAGGGCGATTCAAAAATGAGAATTGACGTTATCGTCTTGGCAGGGCCATCCAAGCTCAGAACCGTAACGAATTGCAATTAAATTATTCGGTTTTAAAGAGGCTGATCGAGGGCCACTACGCAGGGAGTATATTGCTATTGAACTAGAATGGAAAATTTTTCCGTATGTTTTGTGGACTTCTGTTGAACTAGTAATACGGCGGAGAGGTTGAACAAATTGCAATCGAATGAAATGTCAGATAGATTGTTTCCTCCTGTCCTGTTACGTCGAGTTTAAGCACGCTGGTAAGGTCTCTCGTTCCAGACAGAAATGCTTTGTGCTTTTCCTGCTTTTGAAGTCTTTTTTGAAGTTTGACTTTCATTAAAATTGCGGTCTTTGGTATTCATTCCTTAAGTTTAAAACCGAACATGATTAGTACGAAATATTTCAAGCAGGCCCAATCCGAAAATCTGTGTTTTAATCTTTCTAACGCCCATGATAACATTTCCATTTCCATCAAATCTACCCAAGCATATCATTCCAGCTCCCGAGGTGTCTACAAGATTCCGTGGCGGTTCTGAGGTCCGCCATAATCTTGTCTACTGTCCGGTCGTGATCCATGGATAAGCCCCGACATTCGACGAAGAATATATATTGCCAAGGACGAACGCCACCCGGACGAGAGTTGATGGCCGTTAGATTCATTCCGTATTTCTTGAAGATGACAAGTGCATCCGCAAGTGCGCCAGGTGAGTTGTGATTAATCATGAAGGATATAAGTGTTTTTCGCATGTCACTATCTTGACGCGCCGGTCGAGGTTGCTGGCCGCACTCGGACGTGCCATCAGACTTTCGGTTCCGCAGGAGTAAGAACCTGGTCGTATTCTCCGAATGGTCTTCAATATTCTGGGCTAGGATGTCTAGGCGGTGCTGCTCAGCGGCGAATCTGCTTGCGATCGCGGCGCCGTGGTTATCGGTCTCGTTGGCGACTATCTCTGCCGCCTTTGAGGTCGAAGAGACGTCCTGCCTCTCGATTCCCTTGAAGTATCTCGACAGAAAACCTTCGCACTGTCCCCATGCCTGCGGGTGGGTGTAGAGCTTAGTTATAGATTTGTATCTAGGGTCTGTGGAGGGGTCTTTTGGAGGATCTGGCGAAGTGTTGCCGCTTCCTTTCTTCACCAACAGGCAGTGGTGGACAGGTAGATAGTGCTCTCCGCAGACGGTGACATCGTCGTATAAGCCTTTGCGATCAGCCAGTAGATCGAACGCCTGCACGACCGCGCCGTTGCTTGAGTTTTCTAGCGGAATGGCCGCATAGTCGCTTCTGTTCGATTGGAGAGCGGAGAACGCATCTTGAAAGGAAGACTGAGGAAGCAATGTCGCTTGAGGACCGAAGGATGCTACGGCTGCCTAGCGGAAAAGGTGAACTGTTATGATTTTCCTCGAGCAGATATTGTGACAGGGATGCTTCTTCTGACCTCATGAGAGAACGATCCGAGGGGACCAAGAAATGCGACTCGCGGCTTGATCGCTGAGGATAGCCCTCTTGACTGTAGAAATGCCATGGTAAACCACAAACTGGGTTTCATGGCCCTCCCTGGACTGGAAATAACCCTAGAAAGAAGCAGTTTGAAGATTCCGAAAGGTTAACTAATACAAGTCCAGAATCCCCCGCCTAACTAACAACTATTTAACACATTCAGGATTCAAAACGAGGCGGCACCGCAATTCAAGACAGTGAATTCCAATGGTGGCCACAAAGAGTGAAGACAAAGAAGACATGTGGCAGATCGCCAAAAGAAAAGGCTCTGCGCAGCTCAATGCCCTATCTAGCCACGGTCGTACATACGCAACATCGTCTTTGGCCTCGCGGCTTGAAGCAATACTAACAAAACAACGCCCGTTTCTCAGCTACGACTATCTCTCTCCGCAGCCTTCGCATCTTCTACAGGTTTCGCTCGCCGATTATTTGCTCCCGGCCCCTCAGGCTAAACAACTTGCGAAAAATGCGAAATCACTCTCGCTTCCGTCGATCCTCGAGCCTGGGCACATGCCACGGGGGCATCATTTAGTTTACTTCCCGCCGCAGCTGCCCTCGTCCCAGCTGGTGCCAGACGGATGCGACGTATTACATTCCCCAGGTGCGCCGTTCAACCGCCGAATGTGGGCAGGAGGGTCGGTCCGGTTCCGCGATCAAAACGGAGGCCCGCTGCTGAATTGCCAGCGGGCAGTTTGCCTCGAGGGGGTTCGGGATGTACGAATCGTTGGAAAGGAGGGTGATGAAAAGGTCTTTGTTGGGATCGAAAGGCGAATTGCTGTTGTTGGGGAGAAAGAGAGCGAGGACGAAATAACAAGAAGGATATGGACCAGAACCGAAGAAGAATGGGGAGACAGCGGCGTCATTGAGAAACGAAACCTGGTGTTTATGAAAGATAAGACGCCAGAACAGATCCTTGCAGAGAAAAGCAATAGAAATCACCCAAAAAGGACTCTTCGAGGTGAGTGTATATATATATTTATATACATCGCAAATTGCTCATCGTGCTTACATCTCTCCATCGAAACAGCTCCCACAAATCCCACACTTCGACATACCTTGATCCCATCTCGAGCTCTCCTTTTCCGCTTTTCAGCGCTGACCTTCAACGCCCACTCTATCCATCTCGATCGCGACTATGCCCGCAATACGGAAGGATACGATGATTTGCTCGTCCACGGACCGCTAACACTTACACTGATGCTGACTATACTTCAAGACCATATCATAGGGTTGGGGCAAGCCGTTTCCGCTATCGAATATCGGAATCTAGCCCCACTTTTAGTTGAACGGCCGCTCATGGTGTGTGCGAAGCCAAAGGAATCGACCCGTGTCGGTCTGTGGGATGTGTGGATTGAACGTGATGACGGTGGGTTGGCAGTCAAAGGCACGATCGAAACAGTGCCGCTTGGAAAGGATAACAAGGCACCGGCTGCCACTATTTCGAAGTTATGACGATGAGCAGTTTGATCAGAGCTATATTCAATTGATCGACAACCTATGACCCTCGATAGTACTAATTCTCTACATTGTTATACGCATTTCATGTAAAGGATACCTCAGCTGGAAAGCCTGCGTACCAGAACAAATTTCGAGAAAAGTTGCATCACTTAGAAAACAGCGACCATTATACACCAGCAGCTAGTTATCAAACAAAACATTTGAGACATCACTTGAGTCCTAGAAATCGCACAAATAATAACTCCCTTTTTGACCGGGACTCCAGAATATAATACACAAAAACCACGAGTCATAGCAGCCAAAAAAGAATCACTCGCTATCGCTTTCTTCAGCTTGCTTGGATTTTCTCCTTTCCTTCTTCTCCTTCTTTTCATTTTTCCGTTTTTCCTTTTCTTCCTTCTTTTCCTTCTTTCTACGTTTCCTTTCCTCACGTTCTTCAGGAGTCTCCGCGTCATGCCTCTTTCGTTTCTTTGCGTCTTCCTTATCTTCCTCTGGCGCAGGAGATGAGGAGTCGTTGGGCAATGCCGGTGTGCTTTCCACCGGAGCAACTGGCTTGGCCTCAGCCGCCGGCTGCGGGGCAGTAGTGGTTTCTGCTGACGCATTGTAGTCCTTGTAATCTGTCTGCCATTTAGCCGGTGTCGAGGCGTTGGGTTTGCCAAATTTCTATAACAGAGACAGTCAGCATAAAATAATTCAGTCTCGACCGTGTAAACCATTTCATCTCACGTCAAGCTTGCCGTCTGCCTTCATCTTCTTCTTCTCGAGGGCAACTGGTCCCATTCCCCATCGCCTCGGGTACAAATCCCGCTCCATAATGCAACGCTTAACCTTGGCAACAACACCATGGTCACAAGTAGACATTTCTACTGTGGACATCTGTGCAACAGCAAGTGCGATAGCTTCTCCCTTGGTAGTCATTAAAACAACTTCTTCGTGGACCTCGACTCCAGCCTCTGCGGAAAAAATCAGTATTATACCTAGGCAACATCAAATCTCCATATCTCCACTTACCAAAACGAAGTAATCCAGGAATCATCAATTTCGCTCCATAGCAGACGGCATTGACAGCGCTATCTTTGACAACTATACGCTTGTAGGTTGTCAACAAGCTCTCCAGCGGTCGAACCACACGTCTCAAATAAGATTCATCACGGTTGTTATCCATCATCCACTGAGCATCAAGGACATCGTGCAGTGTCACCATCCCATCCTTCTCATCCATAGCACCACTTCGGACTCTTCGCAGCTCCTGCATGTGGGCACCCACTCCGAGAAGCAATCCCAGATGCACACACAATGTTCGAATGTACGTTCCAGCCTCGCAACTGACCCAGAAAACACCGAGATGTCTGTCATTGTCGAACTCATATAATTTGCTTTCGTGGATGGTACGGATGCGCAGCTGGCGCTTGACAGCAGAGATCAACGGAGGTCGTTGGAAAAGGGCACCGGTCAAAGTTTCAAGGGCACGTGCGAACTGAGCTTCCCCTCCCGGAAGCTTGTCATGCAATCGAATCACGCAGACATACTCCTTTCCTGCTCCTTGCTGGGACTTGACAAGACGAGTGGCGCGGTCGATACAGACGATCAAACACCCCGTAACCTTGGGATCTAAAGTTCCACTGTGGCCAGTCTTCTCAACTCTATAATAAGCACAAGTGTCAGTTTCTTATCTCTTGGAAAAAGACGAGACGCCGGATCAGAGTGATAGGAGCAATAAAGTTACCGTAGAATTCTCTTCATCCACGCGACAACCTCATGACTAGAGGGATTCGAAGGTTTATCAAGATTAATGACGCCGGAGCTGATATAGGACTTCAAATCACGTTTCAAGGGGGTGCATCCTGCTGGGATCGGAGTGAAATGTCCGGTTCTGACAAGCACTATATAGGATGGGTCAACAGGCTGCTTGCTCGCAAAAGACATCTTGGGTAATTGATCAACACCAAGGAATGAGGCGAATGGCGTCAAAACCTTTCCCCAATCGCGAAAGAAAGGGCAGGACATACATTTATCATAGTTCTTCAACAGCAGCGGCCATTCTGATGTTGGAATTGGGGGTGTCACCGCCTCCGGCTTAATGCTGAAATCGACATTGCTCTTGCTGGCGGCCATGGTCGACGGTGGGCAGAAATGAGCAAAAGAGCAACGTAGAAAGTCGCGATCCGGATGAAAGGAGGCGAAGCACTGAGTATGTTGCAGCCAGGGCTAAGTGTTGAAGCTCGTCGTCGCTTTGCTGCTGCTTTCTCTCTGTTTCTTTTTTTTCCTTTTGCTCTTTTTTTGCGCCTCGAATCTTTCCAAACTTTCTCTTCGCTTTCGCTTGTGGTGATTACATAAGCGGGCCGTTGTTGACTGGTGGGAATTTTGAGTAGTTTGGATTCTCTTAGCATCAAGGTCGATTTTCAAGTGGCGTCTGCACTCTCCTTATTATCTTGCACGACCCATTTCAAATCAAGCAGTGTGAAAGGGGTTTCCTGTTCTTTGTGCTAATTATCTTGAGCCCAATGTGTTTTTCATAAAGGCAGAATACAAACGCTAAACATGACACATAAGGCACACATCTCATATCCAGCTAACACACAAACAACTACTAGAGTCTCATCAGGGCTGCGGTTGATGAGGAATCCACTCCGGAGATTCACATCAGCGACAAAAATGTGGGTCTACTTGTGTTTGATATATGGGATGAGAGGACGATATCCTGGATGAGAAGCAAGGACAGAAATGGTAAAAAATGCAAATTCTTGACGCCCGGTATCGTTTACATACTCGCTATTTTACACCTCAAAGATTCGATATCCAGCCCTGCCAAATGCAAGATTTAATCACCTCCCAAACGTCGGCCAGGTCCTCTGCTGGTCCAAGCTCCTCCAGAGAATAGACCACCGCTCTGCGAACCAGTGGCCCTCGCTGCGCTTCTAATGGCTGGATCATATCGATAACCGCCATGAGCTGCCCTTGGACCCCGGATAGAAAACCATCTTTGCACAAAGGCGGGAGTGCGGATATAGTTTCTACCCCCGCCGAAAGTGGGATAAATTCGGGTCAGAAAGTCATATAAATGTGCCGCGACAATTCCGCAACTTTGTACCATCACATGATGTAGGCCGCCAATGATCCACGTCAGGAATAGCATAGCCCAGGGCAAATATTCCACTCGAATCTGCACGAAAAAGACATTGGTCTTTTTGCCACGATTATCTTGCGCATACGTATAAATAAACGCCATGAGGAAAGCTGGTAACATTAGTGACAAGAATCTAGTTGCGATTTACTTGATGGCGTACCTCCGATGAAGAAAGGATATTGCATTAAGATTCCTACTAGGAGCTATAGGTGCCGTCAGCTTGACCGACATAATCACTGTGCATGTACTATCTCGCCTTTCCGAACAAAATGGACAATTAGGGACAGAATTGAGGAAAAATGTAAAAAAAAAAAAAAGAAAAGGTAAACAGAATGTAGGGCACTAGAACCACCTAACGTGAATAGTATTTCACGCAGGTTATGTTTGCTGGCAATCCCACCATGCCTGCACCGCATGCATCCTCGTGATTGACTTTTGCGAATGATAGGACTGCATGAAGTGCAGGCGGTAATCTTCCTCGTTTCCAGGAACCGCTTCAGCTAGAGGATGGGCTGGGCGGGCAGATTTTCGAGGTGCAACAATATAGAAATGCAAGAAGATTTATAGTAACTTGTGGTGAAGCAAATCAGCAGCTCACTCACCAAAATCACGGTGGCTACGAATACAACATAGGTGAAGAAGTCACCAGAAGTATTAAAGCGAGACGAGTCAGCCTCCAGTGCTGGGCCGTATGTGTAAACTGTGTAATCATCAGTGAAGATGCCACGGGAAGTGCGGCGATTTCACCATGCCGTACTGCAATAGAGATCAAAAAAATAACTGAGGCCTCCGCCTGTGAGAAAGAAGGGAGTGACAACTCTCCATAATTGAGGGAGAGTCTTGAAGACCAAGGACGGCGCAAAGACCGACCAGTACCCGCTGATTATCCCACCATGGACCAAGGTTGATTGGACGAATGTTAAGCCAAACATTGTCCTACCAGCTTGTCAGATTCTAGACGATCAGAAGCCGGGGGAAGGGGGCGGCATCAATTGCACATACCTGGCCACAGGTGGCAGAGCCCAAAACTGATCCATCTTGAGATGAACAAGGGAATTCTTCCTTTGATCCTTCCTGTTGTTAGCATGAGATTTGACACCCTTTACAGAGAAGAAAGGCTCTAAAGAGATAGTGTGAGAGAGAGAGAGAGAGTGTGTGTGTGTGTGTGTGAGAGAGAGAGAGAGAGAGAACAAGAAAAAGAAGAAGACGTGTCGATTTGAAAGTAACAGTTGTGTGCAGTAACTAACTAACCTAAGGTTCAAGCTTCGGGCGGCTCATTGCTTCTCCGCTCCGGTAATTTATTGAGCCCTTGTCCCCCGCTTCCCCGATGATAACTAACTTACTAAATTACAGACATTATGTCATGCCATGTGCGGAGAAACTATAGGTAGGTTCTCTTCCTCCATCCACCTCCCTTGTCACCTGGCTGGTTGCAACGTCCTTGTTGTCGTCGTCGTTCGTCGTTGCTTCTTTCCCCCTCCCCCCCCAAAAAAAGCAAAGCCATCCAACGGACTCTTCCTTGCCTCTCCACCTTCACGGGCTTCTGACCTTTGTCTCAGCATTTGCTGCGTTCTCATGCAACCATGGCTGCGGAGCTCACATCAATAAAGCTCAATCCCGAAAATCACCTCCTCTTGGTATGTAACTCTACAGCTTGCTACGCTTGGGCGTTTAACGAAGCCATGGAGCTGATTCATGACTCGCCCAGGATCAACCCCTCCTCCGCGTTCCGTATGAACTCGCGCGTCGGAATTTCAAGTCATTTCAGCGGATTGTTGAGCGGGAGAAAGATCACGTTCTACCTACCTTGAAAGCGACGGCAAATGCGTCCTTATCCGGAAACAAGAATCCCACTGAGACGGTCGAGGCTTTGGATGCCATGATATTACGAATGCAGGGCTTGAAGCGGAAAATGGAGGTCCTGCATGAGGAGGAGAAGAAAATTGCGACACAGTCTCAAAAGAGAATACAATACATTCAAGATTTATACAAGATTCCTAGTCTAGCTGACGTGAAATACGAACAATGGTCGAGAACACGTTTGAACCGGCTGTTGGCTGATCATATGCTGCGCTCGGGATATCTGGAAAGCGCGAAGCAGCTTGCTGCGGACAAGGGCATTACTGATCTCGTTGATCTCAACGTCTTCACTCAGTGTCAGCGGATAGCGGATAGTCTTCGGCGGGGCGAAACCAAGGAGGCGCTACAATGGTGCGGGGAGAATAAAGTGGCTTTGAAAAAAACCCAGGTAAACCAATCCTGAAGCGCATTGTATCAAGCGGGAAACTAAACACCTTCCTATGAATAGAATCGACTCGAATTCGAGCTAAGATTACAGCAGTATATCGAAGTGTTGCGAACAGAAGATAAAGCAGAGGCAAGACAGCATGCGAAGAAATTTCTCACCCCTCACAGCGAAACCCAAGCACAAGACATCCAGCGTGCGGCAGGCCTCTTGGCTTATCCCCCTAATACTCGGGCTGAACCATACAAGGTATCTTCATTTCTTAAAGGTTTTACAACGGTCAAACATGGCTAATGTGCATGTTCAGAGTATGTACTCCCTAAACCGTTGGCTTTATCTCTCGGATCTCTTCATTCGTACACATCATGACCTCCTATCACTCTCCTCTCGTCCACTTCTCCAAATCGCTCTTTCTGCCGGGCTTTCCGCCCTCAAAACGCCCTCATGCCACTCCGCGATCGCCTCCTCAAGGGCCAGTCCGAGCTCCTTAAGTTATTCGATTTGCCCTATTTGCTCGACTGAGCTGAATGAATTGGCACGAAATGTGCCGTATGCTCATCACACTAAAAGCTACGTTGAAAATGACCCTGTGGTGCTTCCGAATCACAGGGTGTATGGCATGGACCGTTTGTCAGATATGAGCAAGAAAGCGGGTGTTCCGGAAGGGAAGGTCAAAGATCCTATCACCAGTGAAATTTATGATGTTTCCGAGATTAAAAAGGTATATATATCGTAGGATCTGGTATTTTTTCATCACTGCATGCAAGGAGTTGGGGGTAGGAAATTTTGACAGAACTAAATTCCACTCAGGGATTATGGATATCCATTATCGAAATCAGTATATCTAGTTATATATGTATTGAATAGGGCATGCCCTGATCTCACATCAGTGATATCTTAAGTTCTTCATACACTGCAGGTTTCAATCGTCGTCAGTATCATCGCTGTTGTCCTTCCCCTTTTTCCGCTTTTTCCCAGCGACTTTGGCTCCAGCTTCGAATTCCTTCCTTTCGAATACATAGCTTCTGGCCTCTCGCTTTTCCCCTCTCCAGCCTCCCCTCCCTCCGTCCTTTCCTTCGATTTCTCCCAAAGTCCTCGCATGGGAATAGCTTGGATAACTAGACCATGGAAACTTAAAACTCGTGACAACCCGTAATCCAGCATGGCGTGCAAGATCACGAATATTCCACAGAGTATAAGGCTCTCCCTCAAATAGCGTGACAATAATTTGTCCAGGTTCCGTTCGTAGTTTTTGAAATCTGGCGGGCTTCCCATTATCATCACCCGAAGCATCACCAGAATCCGCGTCGTCGTCGTCTTCTTCTCCCTCCCAAGCACCGTCATCCCGATCGGATAACGACTCATTCTCTTCCGGCTGCGGCGCCGAGAGAAGCGGTGCACACGCTTTGAAAAACGAAACGAGGAGCTCCTGGTTTGCTCGAACCTGCCTATTCACATCGGTGCTCAGACCACCGACATGCGGGAAATTAAAACACACCACGTCCCACGGCCCGCTTTCGCACGTTTCTTCGCGACCTGGCCGGCTCGCTTCCGGTCTTTTGGAGTGCCACGGCTGCCGGTCGGCGTTGCGAGACTGAGAGGAGGCGCGTGGGAGCCCCTTTCGGATCACTTTCCCACCGCCCCCGCCGGACAGGCCTAATTTCTTCGCGTCGATCGAGAAGAGGACTTTTGGCGAGATTTGGGTTGGAGTGGGCTCTGCGCCGGTGGTGGTAGGTTTGGTCGACTCGTCGTCATTCGAGTCGACTATCGCTCCCGGTCCAGCAGAGGCGGGTGTGTCATCACGCTTTCGCTTCTGTCCTCGCGCTGAATGCGTGGCCTCCGATGGTTTGTGGAGGAGTTGATTGATATGTTGCTTTGCTTGAGGGTATTTTTGATGTAAAGTGTCCTCGTTATCGTAACAGGTTGCTAGCATGCGCTTGCAGCCATGACTGGTTGCGAGGGAGAGTGCAAATGAGAAATCTCCTATAGATGTATTTTAGAATGCATTCAGATTAAGCCTCTGTATAGGTTCTTTTTCACGCAAAAACAACCATGCACGCACAGCAGCGCTGCATTCGATTCAGGGTTATGGTAGGTATGGTAATCAGTTATCTCTTCCAGACAATCAAAGTCCATCTCACCATACAGCTTTGTTGATATTAAAAAAAAAAAAAAAAAAAAAAAAAAAAAAAAAAAAATTGACTTCAAACTCACCCTCGCCAACAAGTAATATTCGATCAGAAGGTAGAAACGGAACGATTGGTTCTTGATTTTTTTGCAACTGATGCTTCTGACCACTTTTATCTTGAAATTTCTGCTTGGTCTTCATCTCCTCCCGTGTCGACACTCGAAAGAAAGTGCCCATCTTTTTCCCAGCTCTTGGATCAATCTTCGAGCCCTCGCCACGAGAGCCGTGTTGCTGGCCATGGGCTCTTTTGTTTTTAGCCATTAGTTAATTCACTATAGATGGATTTCTATTTTGTAGTTGTTTGGTGATGGTTTGGTGGTAGAAGCACTGTTGGTTAACTACTGGACCCGGCATTTGGAAACAAATATTTTGAATAGAACTCGGATGTCAAAATGCACCTAATGTAACTCCGGAGTACGGAGTACCTGCATCAACTCTGAGCACAAGCTAGCAGCACTTTACTTTTTCTATGAGACCAGAACACTAAGGAATTGATATTTGAGTTATTTCCCTCTAAGCATGATTCTCACATCACTATCACTAGAAACCGAGATGGAGACATGGAACTACACTTCATACTTGCCCACACGCAAGGGGCTGCTGGTACGCACTTTATATTTTTGAACAATAGGTGGGTAAAGCACAATGGGAAAACCCTTCCTTGCCTTTTTCAGATATGTTGTAACATTAGAATCTTCCTAACTACATATCATGCACCTATTTCTCCTAACCAACCTTGAAACATGCCATGAGGACAGGAATGCGAAGCATCGTCATAGCCATTATTGAAAGATCATGTTTCTATGAGCCGTACAAATCTTGCAAAGCAAGAACAAAGCAATGTATAAAGAATTGACAAAATCGCGAAATCGCCCATACACCCCTCAAGGGTGACTGGGGTCCCTAGAGGTCAGAAATGGAAAACGAAGAAACAAAAAAGGAAAAAATTAAATGTGATACAAAGTTGATCAGCAGAAAAGAGGAATATTTGAATCAGTAGACAAGAGAATCAATAATGAACGGGCCAGGAAGAATAGCCAAATCTCTTGAAACGGACCAAAGCTCGAACAGACACATAGCAGAAAAGACAATTCCTGAACTGCTAGTGGAAGGTAGATATTGCGAGTAACGTCCACATTCACTTTCAGATCGGGGCTCAAATTCGAAATTAGAGAAGTAAGAAGGCCTGGTCTTCTCAAGCGTCACTTTTAGATACCCCGTCGTGTAACTCGACTTTGGTACCGCTACCAAACTGACACAATCCGAAGGTGGTCTATACCGCAATGTAAGGAAAATACATGGATCTCGCCAGCAGTCTCTCATGATTTTAGCCCATCTCTCATACTCTGAGAACTGGCGCTCACTGGATTGGTTGTTGGAAGGATGCCGGTTTTGGGCTTGGCATTTTGCTTGACCTTGGCAAGAGAGTACACAATTCCGCTAACAAATCCAACCGCGATGGCTGACACGCTGGGGAGCGTGACTGGGTCACCAAAAAAGATGAGGCCAGAAAGAGCAATAGGAAGCTTGTTTAATGCTCCCACCATGGAATAGGTCGTAGATGAAGTTACTCTAACGCACCACGCGGACGTGTAGGAGATGAAGACTGAGGAGAGACCAGAGAAGATCATCGCAAAGATCAAGGAATTGCGGGTCTCGGGAGGGAAATTTTTAGTGAGGTTCGCGGAGGACCAGTCCTCAACGATCAAGGACCCAGCCAACAAAATCGGGATAGACAGGAGGTTATTGTAAAACATGGCTAACATGCCAGTAAGCATATACACTGAATCGCGGAGGGCTAAGTCAGTCGGAAGAGGACTTACTGTCAAAGTCTTTGAAGTTGGTCAACTTGATCCGCTTTCGCATGCCGAGAACATAAGTAGAGGTGCAAAGACAGTTGATCAACATCCAAAAGTACCCAGAATTAAGTGTCGAGATTTTGCTCGTGGCTTCAAACCCGGAGAACCCGCTGCTGTCAAGAGCATGCTTGATATCGGCCCAGGCTGCAATAATTGAACTCATGACCATCAGACCAAAAGAGAAAAGGGCCATTCCGGTGACCGAACCGCCGAACCAGAGCACCTCACCGTATGCGATGAGAATGATGGTCAGGTTTTTGAAAATAGTGTACACCGGGATCGAGAGAAATTTGAGAGCTTTAGCGCCAGTGTAAATCATTCCAATGAGGAGAAGCGAGATTGGGAACCCTATCGTTGCAAAAACGTCAGCGAAGGCCGGAGCAGAAAGGACAACACATGGATAACTGACACTTCTTTGCTTCTTCCGATTTAAAATCACGATAATTGATTAATCCCATGGACTTGCAGGCCTGGATCGTAGCTATACAAACTAGAGACTAAAAAGAAAGAAAAAATCGTCAGTGTTCAGCGAACAAGGCAGCCAAAAATAAACCGATGAGAATGCAGGGAACTGGGACGGACATACCTGGACACAGAGAAGGAGAAAGTTAAGATTGAACTCGACACCGGAAAGAACATATTTATTTGTAACAGTCATTAAAATTGAAGATGCACAGTAGCTGAGAATAGGAACAATGGGACTGTTTGGTATCGAGGGCGAGTGTGATGCGTGTCGGGGTACCGGCTGAGGTGAAGGCTTGAACCGGTCTGATTCAGGGTCCAGCTTGTCCATATCAATGGCATAGTTATCGTTCTTCTTGCTGTCTGCCATTGTGTGAAGCTGTCCTGGGTGGACCTCCGAGAGAACTGCTGACGCGAGTGAAGATTGGAGAAGACTCGTGCCGATTGATGGCAATAAAAAGGGGGAATATCTCCGACGGTTGCTGCGATGATGAGTCGGAATCAAGGAAACTGGGAAGAGGTCGTTCGAAGGGTTCCCCCGAGAAGATGTAGCGAGCGTGATGAGCCCTCTTGCAATGACGGACGCGGTCTGAGGAAGGGAAGGGTTGGCCAAGTGTGCAGCCTCAGGGAAGAAATAATTAAAAAAAGTTGGGATTTTGAAATTCTTTCCCCATTCGCTGCTTTTCTAGCGCGTGGTCGTGAACCTTGCCGTAAGCGGACTAGCCCGGGATGTACAGCCCTGTACCTATGTTATGTATGGCAGGTTATAAATAGACGATTTGTTACGGTATTGAGATTACAGGCAGCTTTTCTCCCCAAATTCGGCTTCAACGGGATTGCTTCTCCTTCTCTTGCCTAGTAAACTGGGATGTCCTTTTATTTTTTATCAAAAAAATCGAGACTTAGGAAGAGAGAAATACAGGATAGAGAGCTCAGCAGGGTAGACATTCGAGAGACAGTAAAACAAAAAATAAACAATTCTACGCAGACCTGGTAGGCTTCTTGCCTTTTTGCTTCTTCTTCGCATCAACACCCTTCGCTTGGTCTCCCTGCTTTTCGTCGCTGTCTTTCTGCTTCTCCTTCTTTTTATTCTTCCCGTCAATGACCGCTCTAGGGTCCAATCCCTTGCGCCGTATTCTGTTTCTCTCTGCTCTCACAATATATGACTCATCTTCCTCCTCATCAAACGGCCCGAATCCCTCGTCCTTGGCTTCATCATCTTGGGCGATGGGAGTTTTATCCCATGCCTGATTTTCATCGAGCTTCCCGTCAGCTGTCTTGTTTGCCAAAGCCGTAGAACCCGTCTTTTCTGCTGGCGAAGGTCCGAATTTCTTGAGTTTGCAGACGTAGAATCCGTCGACATTCTCGCGGTGGGGGAAATATCGCCTGGTCAGGACCATCTTGGGATCAAATTGCTTGCCCTTGTAGCTTTTAAAACCTTCGCTGCCAAAATTCGCCAAACCGGTATCAACAATCCTGACGTTTGGTCTCTTGCGTAGAACGTACTGCACCACTGCCTCGTTTTCTTCCACTGTCACACTGCAAGTTGAATAGACAATGTATCCACCGGTTTTAGAGGCATGGTTAGTTGAGTCAATGGCAGCCAGTAGTAGCTGTTTCTGCATGTGCGGGAGAGCAAGGAAATCGCGTTCCGTCTTGGATGTCTTTACACTTGGATCTTTCGAGATGACACCAGTTCCTGAGCAGGGGGCGTCGAGTAGAACCCGGTCAAACCCGCCCAGAGCCTTGGGAAATGCCGTTCGCGCATCTAAATTGGATACAATGGTGTTCTTGCAGCCGAGACGATGAATATTACCAATAAGACCCTTTGCTCGCTGTTTGTTTGCGTCGTTTGCCAAAATGCAGCCAGTGTTCCTCATTAACGCAGACATATACGTTGTTTTACCACCGGGAGCAGCTGCCATATCCAAGACGCGCTCATGAGGCTGAGGTGCAAGCGCCATCACCGGTAGAAATGACGATGCTGCCTGGAGAATGTACTGACCAGCAAGGTACTCGGGTGTTGCACCCAGTGGTACAGGAGACTCGAACACCTGCAAACCAACCTTGGACCACTTCCCGACTGGTTCAAGAACTACTCCACGGTTGATCAGGGCTTGAGCCAGCGAGCGACGGTTGGTGCGCAGTGTATTAGTACGGATGACGACAGGTCTTGGGGTTTCGTTGGCCTCGAAGAACGCGAAAGCCTCCATTGGTGTGAACAATGAGTACAGCTTCTCCGCCAGGTACGGTGTATATCCATAATACAAACAGATATCGTTCAGGAGAAGATCGGTGTAATCGGCGCGTGACTTGTTTGGCTGGCCGAGAGTAGCTAGGTCGCCCAGAATACGAATCGTGTCCGTTATCCGCATTCGAAGAAGCTGAAGGTTAGGAGCTAGACCTGGTGGGAGGTTGGTTTGGTCTGCATCTGCGAACACATCTGGACGGTCTCCCGCGATATTTGTCTGCATCGCCGACTCTTGAATCTCTTGCTCCGCAAGTTTAGCATCCTCCATTTGTCGCTTGTCTAACTTCTGCGACAGGCCTTCTATATTCGCAGCTGTAAGCTGCTCTTCTGCATCCGATAGATCCTCATCGTCCGAGAACATTGCTTTCCGCGGTTGGTCTTCGTCCGAGTCGAAAGCCGAATCGCTCTCCTCCGCAGATTCATTTTGATCTAATAAAGAGCCATCATTATCTGGGATATCGTCATCGCTAACGTTGTCCGGAATGTCAAATTCGTCTCCATTTACGGCATCGCTATCGGAGAGACCGGATCCATCTGAGTCCAAAAATGAAGGCTTGACCGGAGGGGGAGGTTTTGCAGTCCTGTTCTTCCCGGAATTTTTGCTCTTTGAAGGCGCTTTCGCAGATAGCGATGCAGCACTGCTTTTCTGGCTTGAATTCTTTTTCACTTCCCCATTGTTTTCAGCTCTTCGACGCTTGTTTCCTCGAGGAGCAGAGTCCTCTAGCGCTTCGGCTTTTCGTCTTTTTAGGGATGATATTTTCGATTCATCAAGCGGAGGCGGAGGGCCTTGCTTTTTCATACGGCGCCCGACACCCATTGTGTATATTCGATCGATTCGACTCCCGCGACTGAAGTCTGAACTGATTGTAAATATTCCTGCTGGACGGAGGAGTTTGAGTGCTCGAGAAAATCTAACTTTTAGCAAGCTTGTAACTGATTGATAAGATAAGTCACGTGCGAACTAAGCTGTGCTTCTGATCAACATCATAGTTTACTCCCCTTTCTTCCCAGAGTTCCTCGAGGCTTTCGTCTGCTGGATCGAAAGCAAAGATCAGTGGTATTTTTTTTTTCACTTCTTGACTTTGATAATTACAAGTATATTCCTCCGCTAGCATAATGTCAGAACTATCGTTCACGAAATCTTTCCTGGCGCAGCTCGACTCAAAGCCAATCAAGTTCCCCGCAAGCCATTTCTTCGACCCACGGGAGTTCCAACCGCGCCAGCCGGTACGGATCTGATTGCTGATTGATGTACTTAAAAAGATCTGCTCTCCGGATCTAGGGCTGATTCTCTCCTTTTATAACATCTAGTTCACGCTCCCTCGCCTTTCCGATCCTCCACACCCTCAACTCCCCAAGAAGGTCAAACCCGCCGCTATTCCCGGCTCATCCAAGTCCATAACGATCCATCTCAGATCTGCGCGCAATCCTGTCCTTGATATCTCTCTCGATCACATCGCTTTATCCAGCGCAACGATTCAAGAGCTCAAAGAAGCTGTTCAGGCACGAACCAGGCCTGTGGGCTCTGAAAGCGGAAACGAGAAAATATCGCTGAATAAGATCAAGATACTATGGAAGCGAAAGCCGGTACAAGGTAACTTGGTGACAGATGCCCTGGCCGATGAGCCCGGCGCTCTTGCCGGTGGGAAGGAAGTGGAATTTGGCGTCATGATATTGGGTGGTGCGACGGTGATCCCTGCTCCACAATCGCCTGCTCCGACCGCACCTGCTCCAGTAGCAGGGCCTGAAGCTGAAGAGCCGGAGCCCGATACTGTCCAGACATTGCCTGTACCTTCGGAAACCACCGATACTTTGCGGTCAGTATCCTTTTGGGAGGATCTGGAGGGCTTTTTGCAGATGAGACTTAAAGATGAGGGGGAGGCAGCACGACTCAGGTTACTGTTCAAGAATGCATGGGAATCAAAAACTTGAAGCACACTAGCTTAACAGTATGGTAATGAGAATAACTCAGTGGGAATTTGCTGACGGGACACTATTGTCTTTGGGCATTCCCTTGACCATCTCATATCGTTGAAGTTCAATTTGAGCGACCAAATCAAAAACCACATTCAGTATAGGTATTTTTCACACTCAAGCATGTACAATTGGGATCTGAACCTGAAAAATTGGCTAAACAGAAATGCCGTGGACCACTCATTAAAATGCATTATACCATAAAAACAAATGGGTCACAAAGGACTTATGTTGTACAGAAGTTGAAAAAGAAATGCTCAGGAACTCAGAGAAAGCATAAGGCATGAGAGCGAGCAGTCGAAGAAGGCATGGGGGTTTTTTTGACATTAGATGTAACAATCATAGGCATTGAAAAAAAGGGGACATATGAGACACAAAATCAGTAAAAAGCATTCCTCATTGCAATGATCAGGGAGAAGATTGCTGATTATTCAGGGTATCTTGGAAACCAAGGGAGCAAGTTTAGGCATGCGCAGAGAAGAATTAGCCAAAGTAAGGACCCATGCAGTGAGAAGACAGGAATATGTGCGTCTGAAACACCGACCCTTCTTTAGAATGTAAAAACCTTCCAAAGAGGAAGAAAGAAAAAGTGCAAATGATACAGGGTCACATGAATGGGAATCCCATCTTTCAAAGAAAATCATGGAAGAACACATAAGTAATATCCTCTGAGTTGAGAGTTCTTTGCATCCGGACTTGATCTCGGAGCAACAGAGACAGAACAGAGATTGACGGGGTTACTCGGTTCATGTCCTGGCAAAGACCTTTACAACTCCGTCGCCACCTCCACTAACAACCCACTTGCCATCTCGACTCCAAATGACCGAACAGACCCCCTCACCTCGCATGAGTCTGTGACTTGTGATCTCTTGGGTACAACTGCGCTTTTCAAGTGACCAGAAGCGAAGGCTTGCATCATGTCCAGCAGAGACGAGTTCCGTTCCATCAGGCGATAAAGACAACGACGATATGGCCGCAGGGTGTGCAAGCATGGTGTAAGTACATTGACCTAACAAAATTCATGAATTAGTTTATTGGCAAAGATTGAGAAAACCGCACGTTTTGGGTGACGTACCACTATTGGCATCAAACAGCCGGATGTAGCGGTCCTCATGTCCACTGATAATCACACCTTCAACTCCACCGCTTGTGCCTGTAGCACCATGTACGACTGTTTCTTCCTCGGCGAGTGCTCTGTTAGGATCCAGTCCGGCAGTGCCGTCAAAGCCAATTGTGCTCGCGACAACAGAATTGACACTAGTAGAACGAGTCCCATCATACGTTTCGAGACTTGCCATCCCAACGATTTGCTCTCCAGTTCTTGTGTCATAGACGAGAACGGACGCGTCGGTGTATGCCACCACAAAGTTGACGCCGGCCAGGGACAACGGACTAATACATGTTGGTGAAGGGAAATCAGGCCGAACTATATGGTGCACCAGGGTAGAATGGAACGGCGTCGCTGTTGCAGTGCTTGGTTGAGGTGAGGACGGGAAGTTCGATCCTGAAGAAATAGAATTTGCTCTTCTGCTTCTTCCCCCTTTTCTTGAACCTGCTTGAGGTGAACTCGATTGTGGCGGAGAGCTAACTGCCCAGATCAGAACCCTTCCATCCGCAGCACCCGAAGCCAATAGCGTACGATCCGAACCACCATAAAGATTGCTGCGGTCCCCAAATATTGAACCAGAAGTGCCTGGCAACACACACAATGCCCAAACTGCATCTGTATGTCCCTCCAATATGGCTTTAGCGTCAATTCTTCCTCGTTCCCAAACCCTGACAGTCCCGTCTTGCCCTCCGGAGAACACCCAGCCATCCCCAAGAGCCCGACCGCCGTTTGAAAAGTCCTGAGAAGCCGGACACGCCGCCAGAGAGGTTACTGAGCCATTGTGACCCCTATGCGTAAAATAGCTGGTGATGTCAAGGTCATTATTCGACGACGCACTGTTAGGACCGAAGCTACCGTAGGAAGCTGGGAGAATCCAGCGTTTGATCGTCCCGTCATCACTGCAAGTACAGACTTCAGGTTCTGAAGGGCTTCCGCCACCAGTGAAAATAACGGACCTAACAACGTCGAGATGGCCACGCAAAGCGAAGCGAACTTTGAAATTTGATGGCTCCAACTTTTGTACTTCTGGCCCGGCTCCTTCACGAATGTCGATACTTCCATCGCTGCGCCTTCGAGAACCAGAGCTTTTCCTGCGGTGTGAACCAGGTCCAGCTCGAGGGAGCGACTTGGCACTTACGAAGTTAGCATAAGGGAATGCGTCTTGGTCCGGCCGCTGAGGTTGAGAGGTAGGCGTTTCGTTTAACGAAGGCTCGTCGAAATTCCATCCGTCAGTCTCGTCGACAACGATACCATCGGATGCGAGAGTTTGGCGATCCGACTCTTCGGGTTGTTTGTTGAACGAACCAAAAAACTGCCCCTCTGTTTCCTGGCGGCCCTCTTCAGAGGCAGGCAAGTCATCAAAAAGTTCTTTTCGTCCATCCAACGGAGGTCCGGACATGCGCTGTTGTCCATACGCTCTTCTTTCCAAAGCCTCGCGTGGCACTCCAAGGGAATGGCTCTCAGACGTGGTGTAGCTATTATTTTCGGCATAGTTGGCCAGCATATGCTGATGTATAGAGGGTTCTCTGACCATATTTACATGATTGGGCTGCTGCTGTTTCATGTGCATTTGCGCGGATTGGCCTTGCCCTTGCTGTGGGGGGTGTTGCTGGGCATAACGTTCGTCAAGGGGCCGTCGTTGTTGCATGTGGTGCGGATTTCTGAACATTTCGGGTGGTTCATGGTCAAGAGGAGGGTTATACCCCGGAATAACGTGATATACAACTTCTTGAGAGCATTTTCCAAGAAAGGTTCGAGACTTGTCCCGTTGGGTATCATGGTGCATAGCTGAATGGGTTGGGTCTTCGTGGTTAAAATCTGTCTCGAGGCCGGCACTTGAACGCTTGGGAAATTCTAAACATGGAAATAAGGGTGGTCAACGCGGCGAAACGTGCATAATTGAGAGAGAAACTTACGGTTTTGAAGACCCTTCAGACTTTCTTTAGCCAGCTCTTTGGGGTCGCTGCCAAGGTCGACTTTCTCCCCGGCTGCGAGCTTCTTGACTTTCTCTCTCTCTTTCTTGAGCGCAATTTCAAGGATCTGAACATGTTTTCCCAAGGATTCATGCATGCGTTTGCTCGTTCGGGCATCGCCTTCAAGTTTGCCAATTCTCGACTTCATTTCCGCTCGCTCAATATCCCAAGCGTTGCGGTCCCTCTCATGCCGGTGCCACTCGGACTGGAGAAATCGCATAACACCTAGAAGACTGCGCATTAGCATCGAGAACAGCCAAATGCCCCAACATAGACACTGAGAACTGATGCGAAAAAAGTGAGTAAACCAACCTTGAAGCGTGTATTCTGTTCCCTGCGGATGTCCGCCGTTGTTGCTATCCATGCCTCCCCCACTCATATCTCCATTCCCAGCCATGGCAGGTGGAGTCTGCCAGGCCATCTAAAAGCAGGTAGTTATTTGTCAAGATAGTGGGAGGAGGTTTGCTGTTCAAAATTTCACAGGTTCCCCGAACTAGATATCTTCACTTTCGTCTCAATCGCAGGAACCAAAAGTGTATTGACCAGCCCCTTGAACCACGTGAAAGCCAACCAACAAAGTGAGCTGAAGCGCTAGTTATCTTACCACACAAAAGGTGATGGCACCAGTGGGCTCCTGCACTCTAGTTTATGGAGCTACCAGTCTGGCATCTGGGGAGGGCTCAACAGACTGAGCAGAATTGTTGGCCTTTGAAGCTCTGCGATCTTGCTGGTTCTCTCACCTGGGGGCTGCTGGCCAAGAAAAGGCCCCATGCGCAAGAAAGGACAGTAAATAGACTAGCCGCTTCTGGTAAGCGTAAATACAAACCTTAGCAAAGCTTATTAGTAATTGAGTTTATGTCAGCGGAGTTTGCCAAGTTGTGTTAGGTAATCCGGCTACCCCTCCACGTGACCCACACACCTTTTTGTAGATAGCTCAGTTTCCGGATAGCTTGAATATGACAAGCATCCTCCCCCTTACTGTTGGTACCTTCCTCCAATCATCTTGGTTTCCTGTTTGAGAACCCTTTTGGTTGTAGTTACGGATAAGCTATGGGTTGTTGATTAGTTGCGACAATCAGTTCAATGATGAGCTTTGGAGGGCCTACACTCGATGGTGACAGACTACGCGAGGGTGCACGGCAGTCTATGCAGAGCACAGAGCGCTACTGGGATGTCAGTCTTGCGATGCAGAAGGAATTGTTGTTTTGCGGCGTATGACGGGCAAGTTCAAAATTAGCCCCAGTTCAACCGGTGGTCGTTGCCGGCTATTGTATGCATTGCCACCGAGTGAGCAACCGGAGAACATTGGCTCCATTCATTGGCTAGCTTAAAGATCGCATGGACGTTGTGCAGAATCTACGGTTTTTGCTGAGATTCATCCATCGGGTTTCTGATTGACCCTTTGTCGGCTCCAGTCCCGACATCAGGCCTTACAAGATGTGTTCGTTTCATAGCAAGAAGTAACCCGAGATCATCAATTGAATTCCACTATCCATATGCTTTCTCAATGAAGTCAAGAGCTAATGCTATGAGCAACGAGATAGATATTGCCATTGTACTCTGGCCTTCAAAGCTTCTATCATTAAACTCAAACAAGATTCCGAGACGCACTCAGGCTCTTCGCCAATATCTGACCATATGCGCGGCATTGATTCCTCGCCATTTAGCCGTTACCTCGCCCGTTTGGTCCAGCAATAACCACACTTCGCTCGGCTGGATTTATTCTCGATATTTTTTCCGGGTCCTGTGATAGTCTTGGAGCAGCAGTTTCCGTCAAGAACCGCGCTATGAGTCGGTCAGCAACCGTCCTTCAATGACTATACAACTTTCCGCGAAAAAACAAACAAACAAAAAGGGATTTGTTTTAATCCTTACCAATGAGCCTCAGTCCGAACAGGTCGCCTCTTTCGCCTTCCTTGACAGTGTTTCACTTGTCTAAACGGGGTTGCTATCTCGGCTTCGCCCTCTTGGGCAGGTTCCGCGAGAACAAGTGCAGTCATTGAAAACAAGACAGCAACGAGGGCAGTGGTGAGCTTCATAATGATTATGGCAAGTGACAAATTTTCGTTGTGTGGTGGAATGTTTCTGCTGTAGAGTGGTTGAGTATAAGAGGATTGAATCTGCGTGAGCCCTTTGGGGCCCTTTTATATCCACCAAGGTGCCCAGTTCTGAGAATACGGATTACGTATATGAAAATAAGGACTGGTAGCGTTGGATGTGCAAACACCGTGCCGACGTCGGCCTCTGTAACCAACATGCATATATGGCTTGGACATGATTGCATTTTTCTGTGATGCAGCAGTTGCATCGAACACCGCAAACTATCAACCAGTGACTTTGTATCCGTCTCTCATAAGTTGGTGTAGATTCATGGTAAATTCGCTGATTTGCTTCCAATTGCTATCTAACCGCCGGCTCCTGTGCGAACAGAAGATGTGATCCCCATTCATCATGCATGTTATCAAGAAAAAGAAAAAAAAACCCGCAAATCAATCGATAGATGAATTACCTAAAACTCATCAAGTCATCGTCGTCGTCACTCGTAAACACCTGGGTATCGCGCGAAACTTCGTTAGAATTCCAACTCTTCAACTTCCATCCCACAGTCAACACAAGTCTTAACCCCAATCCCCGTCTCTGGATTGTCTACTGCCCTCCCCCACTGGTGGACATGTTTCCTTCTTCCGCCCAGGTCGTCTCCAAAATTGCCTCCTGGACCAGCCTCGCGACTTCGGCGGTATGCCTCTACCCTAGTCCTCTTCTTTAAATTCTGCAGCTTAGCCTTGAATTGCGCTTCTTTTCGCTTCTTTTTCTCGGTCTCTCTTCGTTCGAATTCTGCATCTAACGCTTCTGCTGACCCCCATTTCTTCGGAGAAAAGGCATATTCTTCGACTTGATAACGAAGGAAGAGCATCATGTTGTTCCACGTGGATTTGTGGGGGTTCGGGCGTTCCATATGCGGGAGAAGTTCTTCATCTTTGAGTTCGGCTATATACCCAAAGGAAAATTAGAAATCCTCTATCTGTGATCGAAGGAACGTAATGAACTCACGGTCGGTTAGCAAGTAATCCTCCCTCGCTTCGGTCTTCGTAAGTAAACTGTACTTGTCCGGGTACTTCTCTCTACAACCATGGCATATATTGCATCTGAAAATCGACTCCCATTTCCAATCAATCTCCAACGTCCCGCACTCCCGACATTTCTTCTGCTCACCCTTCTCGTTCAAGAGACTGAACACTGGTTCGAACTGGTCCGCATTTTCTGCGCGAATATTCTGCACCAACTGCTGCCTCTCCCACTCCTTCTGGGTCATATGCGCAGGTTTCAAACCGTTATCGCGCTCGGAATGCAACGCCTTATTATGTGGATCATCTTCAGCAGTCATGAAGCCGCCCTTGGTGTCTGTCATCTTGCTCATGTCATATTCGACATACTTGGCAAAGCTGCGCGTCGGACGAATGGTGTCCAACGGCCGCTGCACCGACGACGCATTATGCGTCCGACCATCGCGGACGGTTGAGGACGGTCGGGAAGAGCTCAGAGTGGCCGAGTGGGGCCTCTTGGTCCCTGCGACTGTAGAACCAGCGCCGACGACGTCAGCAGCAGCTCTGTTATCGCGGACTGCTTCGGATTCGCGCTGTTCGCGAAGGGCCTTTGCTTTTAACCGGTTGACTTCCTGTGGGGAGCAAGAAAGGAGGTTAGTAGTGATAGTTATGGTCCGCGTTGGTTTCTCAAATCATACAATTCGTTGGATTTGATCGGGAGTCAGCTTTGAAATGGGGTCATCAGTGGGTGCCACTGCAGATGCGCAGTCTTTTAACTGTTGGTGCTCCATTCCAGCTGCAACTCCTAGGTATATGGGGAGTACTGGGCTATTCGCAGTGAAATCCCATCCAATGCTAGACATGGTCTCTCTTTAATAGGTGAAAAAAGTCGCGTCGTGGCGGTTGAGTCCTGTTTGCTCTGTTTGCTTTGATTAGTTAGCTAACCGCCAACTTTTGTTCACGACTTCCTAACATTTTTACCATTAAATCGCTAAACTACGACAATACCTGGGATGTATGTATAGACCCGTAGTTCTATGAAGGACATAGCTATCCATTGGCCTATAGACCCACGTTATTCCTGAAAACCTTTTTCATGTTGGGAGCTGGCACCTCTGGTTTGCAGTCTATAGTTTTTCAAGGAGAATGTAGATGTGCTGAGAGAGGCATTGGATCGATTGAATACTACAAGCAGCACATACCAAGTAGTGCCCAACAGTAACCATAGAGGGGGAGTGGCGTCTCGAGTCACACAAGACGGCTCACTTACAATATATCCCCATATGCTCAAACTCCAAATCTTCCCCACCCCCCTCCTCTCCATACAACACCTCACAGACGCCCCCAACCGGAATATCCATCACCGCATCCGTGCCTTCATTCCAAATGGCCTTCCATTCTAATTTCTTCTTTTGAGCGCCCATAGTCTGCGCTGTCGTCGCATCGGGATTCATTTTTTCTGATCCACCAGGTCTGCGGCGTCCTTTGCTGTCAATAACTGCAATGTTCGCGACATCGTCGACCAGATTCTCAATACTATTCATGGGTAGAGTCAGGTATCCGGTGTTGTAGGCCGCGAGCGCGACGTAGATGTATATTAATGTCATAACGAGGAAAGAAGGGATGGCAAGCGACCACCAGCGGTTCGGATAGTAGTGTATACCCAATTGATGGAGGAATGGGGAGGGTAGGAAAGACCATAATAAGTATATCACTACGAGAAAAACGTAGTCAGTATCAATACAAAATGAAAAAAAAAAAAAATTCCGCGCGTGGTAAGAGTGAAGCATACAAAATGCCAACGACGAGGCCAGATAAAGCACAAACCCATAATATTCATACGTTGGCACCTTCGGACTCGCTCGGGGTACTGTAGTTGCGATCCGCGCCGACTTCGCTACCGCTGCTTCTGTATCATTTGGCGTCTCCACGTCAGAGCTATCCGGCGTCGTTGGACGAGACGTATTCGCCGAAAATGACGGTCGTAGTAGCGAAGTCAAGGACGGTGACGGCGGCAGCGGAGTGGGCGGACGATTATAAAACGGCGGCGCAAACGCATTCGAGAGGGACCCGGTCGATCGAAAGAAAGGTCTGTGCATGCCGATACCTTCGTTATCATCGTCTTCATCGTTTTCTTCATCCTCATCACTCAGGGAGCCGGAATCTTCTTCTTCCAATTCTTCAATGGATGGAGGGGATGTGTAGTGCGTTCGAAAATCGGCATCTTCACCAAAGGCAATGCCATCATCTTCATCTTCATCCTCCTCTTCTTCTTCTTCAGCTAGGTCATTGCTTGCTGGTTGTCTGTCCAGATATGAATCTGGCTCTGGTGAGAGTTCTGGGTCTGGGAGGAGTGGAGGGAAGGGTTGACTTGAGCCCATGGAATACAGGCAGAAATCGCAAATTCAGGCAGAGGTAGTCATGGAAATGCTGTGGCTGCCTCCATGGTTGGATCACCGTTATTGAATACCCGCTAGTTACGGGTGCAGCAGCGATCAAAGATTCGCCCAGCGTGTGTTGGGGAAACGCCAAGACAGTCCGATTTCCGCACCTGTGGTCGTCATTTCCCCTGAACATTACTCCGTAGTTAACTTGAAATCAGAACAATGCTCTTGTATTGATATGATGGAATATATGATCTTTGACTTTGCTAAGAATCATTCGTTAAACTGAAAAGGTCACACAATCTCCCTTCAAACTACTGTCTCAATCTCAGAAAAAGATTTACCATTCGCAAGGTTATAGATATCAAGCAGAAACATCCACGTCCCTAAAATCTTGTTGAAGTAAAAGAAGGACCATTTTAACTCCCAACTCAAGTGTCGAAAAGAAGAACAACTCCAATGCCGCCTTCGCTCACCAAAGTTCATAAGGATCGAAAAAAGTGGGAAATAGTCGTCGCATCATCAAAGCTCAAAGATGTAAGACATGGACATAGAAGCTGTTCAAAAAAAAATAAAAAATAAAAAAATAAGACAAAGAGGAAACAGGCGCAAATGCCGTGGGGGAAATCATGAGTCTATGAAGACAAGAACATCTTTAACAGATCCAATCAAATTAACAATAACAAAAGATTCATAGGAAAGCTTTCAAGAATCAAAAGAGACCTTCTAATCTAAGTTTCAGGTCTTGTAAATCTTGACCACATTAAGAACTTTCTTTCGGCACATCGGGCAGATATCTACCTGCCTTGCGCAGCTTAAACAGGCACAAACGTGCCCGCAGCTGTAAAACAGCGAGTCTTGATTCTCGCTATAGCAGATTTGACAGAGGTCCATCTCTTCATCAGCGACCTCCCAATAGCTGATGCCCTTACCATGGCGTTTGCCGTTGCGATAGCCGCCGACATATTTATTTCCTGTCTTGCGTTCGACAAAGGTTCCCTGGCCATGAGGTTGGTCTTCAACCCAATCACCGGTATAAGTGTCTCCAGAGGCGTATTCCATGGTACCAGGCCCTTGCCGTTCGCCCAAGACATGGGCGCCTGTATAAACGGCACCGGTTTCGGAGATATGTGTACCTTTGCCATGGTAATAGCCCTTTTTGAATTCGCCGGAGTAGTAATCGCCATTGTACGTGGCTTCAGTTGTCTTTGTCCCCGTGAACGATTTGGTGGGGTGGTTACGGGCCGCAGCCCAGAGGTAAGGGACCAGTCTATCTGGGGATGAGAACAAACCCTCTTCTGCAAGTTTCATACGTCTTGAGGTAGGCATTAGCATCATGGTCAAGAAACATGAGAAACGAAAAAAAGTTTAATTAGAGAAAACACTCACTCATTTTTTCCAATTACTTCACCCACAACGAAACACTCCCCGTCGGTATACCCAACGACATTATCAAAGACCTCTACTGACGAAATAGCGACGATGGAAATCCCGTCAACTCGGTGCCACAAAAGGAACTGTTTATTTTTCTCAAAACCAAGAGCAGTACGAATAGACTCTTTTATGGTATCGCTTTTCTTTGCGAAAAAAGTCCCAACGGTACGTAGCTCTTGTTTCTGTGCATCGAACTTTTGGACGAAGTAATACACGTGTGACGCCAAAGGGAGACGCTCGGTCGTCGGATTTGAATCAGCAAGTGTTTCGTCAGTATTGGCTCCTTCAGTTTCAGCACCTTCAGTAGTTTCGGTGGTTTCAGCAGTTTCAGCCGCTTCCGCAGTTTCGACAATTTCATCAGTTCCACCGGCTTCAGCAGCATCAACAGTGTTCTCTTGGGGTTCTGCATTGTCATTGGTAGGACTATCTGCCATAGTCTCGTCTCCGTCATTGGCTGGTGCTGGCGGTAATGAAATTTCCTGGTCAATTCCCATCTGCGCAGTAGTTTCTTCAACCACCTCATCCGATGCGGTCACGGCAATGTCTTGATTTTGGGTAGAAGCTGATTGTGATTGTGCATCGTCATTCGTCTGCCGAGTGGTGTCAGTCATTAGAGGCGGAGATGGCTCTGTATCCATGGCCTCAACCATGTCGTACTCTTCAAGCTCCTGGGCTATCGCCGCGGCGATGGCTGCGTCATCATCCATGCTCGTGTCATTGTTCACAACATTCGGCTCAGCCAGAACACTGGCGTCTTGCATCGGGGTGTCGTCAGCCGCAAGATCTTCACCCTGGTTCGCGATTGCACCCTCACCAACCGCAGACTGATCAGATGTCGAGGGTTCTTGTTGCTCAACAGGTGGCTCAGGAGGCTGGTCAGTCATAGGCGAAGCGGATTCTTCTTGATTCTCCGTTGGAGCATCATTCATCTCTGCATCATCCGTTTCAGCGGGAACGGCAGAGCCTAGAGACTCGGGAGGATCTCCCTCTGGACTTTGAAGCTCTTCATTCGACGGGTTCAGCTCCAAAGGTTGAAGTGTATCGAACGGCTTCGTAAGACTCTCTAGATCCTGCAACGCAAAGAACCGAGCATCTTCGTCTGACAGAACATGCACCCAAAGCCGCAGAACGCTCAATTCAAACCCCATAATCCCATCAGCGTCATCTTCAATGATCTGGAAATTGAGCGTAGGAGCAAAAAGAGGTTTTCTAGCACCGAGCTGCCAGATTCGAATATGTTTAGGGTCTAACTTGTTATCCTCAGTGGACTTCCATGCGGCAATCTTTCTCCGCAATTCCGTAAAGGTGGTGCTCCCCGGCAAGGAAAGGCTATAGTATTGGCTCGTCTTTCTCGCAGCTGCCATGATATCATAAGAGTCGACGATACTCTTCTCAATCACGTCGAAATCCGAAAGGCTGAAGAGTTCAACTTTGACCGTTGGGGCTAAGCCATTTTTGAGTTCACGATCCAAATGATAGTAACCCGTTCGAAAATAATGCTGGCGAAGCTCTGGGGAATCCCAGGGTTCAATTTTGCCTGTCAAGTATTGGGAGGTTACATCATCCCGAACGTAAATTACGCCGACGGCGACGTCAACACCGGACTTGTCAATGTCTTTGAGCTCGCTGGTCGTAACACCCTCGTGACTTTCAAGTGCAGCTTTGGTGGTCAAACAATCAATCTTATTGTCGCTTGCGTCTTCAAAAGCGAGCCAACGAGTGTTGGGCCCTCCGGGGCGGAGGATGCTGTAAAACCGGCCCGATGATCGATTCCCTTTGTGTATGATCAAACCATAGAGGTTGTATTTGCCAGTCTGGCCTTGTACAACGCACTCCGATAAGTCTAACGTTTCATTCAGGTTGACACGGTCAAAGAGCATGTTCCATTGACGTGTCGTTTTATCGAAGGATTGTCGCGCCAACTCTACATGGAAGACCGATGGCAAGGACCATTTCCCCGGCTTCTCGCCCAGATACTTCTTGGCGGCTTCTTCAACGCTATTTGCTTCCTTAACTGGGACTCTGATTCCGCCGTTGGACTCGCGGGGAATGCGATTGACTGGAACACTGTCGTCGACCATATCCCCAGTATTTTCGATTTGCGGACTATCAAAGATTTCTGATAACTTATCAATCGCATCAGTTCCAGCAAGCTCCAGTTCTAATGTCCGGCGAAGACGTTCCCAGAACTCTGTAACATCTCCGGAGAATTCATGAAGATTTCGGAGAGTTGTCGTGACCGGATCAGTATCGATGGACAATTGAGAGCTTGCTGATTGATTTCGCATCGCCCATAGGAATCGTTGAAGGGCGTCGCATAGAGGCCGAGGTTTGACATTGGGATTGGTGAGGTGCTCCAAAATGTCTACACTTTGAATAACTTCGCGGAATGAAGCTATCAAAAGCCAGGTGGCCAGACCTGCAACCTCGTGGCTGTATTTCACCGTAGGATCGCCGAATGGTCGGTACCCAGTCAACGTTAAACTATCCCAAACAGGTTCCGAATCACTGGCATGCCACCATAAGGATTGAGTGGGGTCATCAAATATCCGAATATACGCATCGAATGCAAGAGTGTCGTTTCGCAGAAGAGCCTGTCGTTGACCATGATGGCGTTTGTGAATTTGATCCCAAGGGCCATGAAAGTGAGTCCATCCCCAGTCGACATTGTGAGGGTTGAACTGATGGCAGGATGACTGCATCCATCCTGTTCGCGGTTCGTCTGGGTTGTAAAGGATCACTCCAATCTGAGCTGAGACTCTCCAATCCTTTTTCTCCTCTTTTCTGGATTCGAGCGGCGTAGATTTACCAGACACTTGCTCGGTTTCGGCATCTACTTCCTCCGGTTGGGTCTCACTCTGCGATAGAGTTCGTCTTGGCTGAGAATCTTTGGTTTTTGTTGTAGCTGGGAGTGACAGTTCCAGGTCTGGGGTTAACTTGCTCAGATCCGCATCTGGCGCACCTCTGAGGACTCTGAACTCGGTTTCAGGGACCTCCTTATCTTGCTGTGGGGGTGTTGCTGAACACTCAACATAGATGCTCAGTGACGACACCGAGTTGCCTCGAGGGAAGAATTTGATAGTCCAATAGTGACCCCCGACATACGCTGTGGGCGAACGCATTATAGTCGCGCGGTTAGGATCCTCCTTGGTGCCGCGCACGCCTTTGATTTTCCACGTTAGCCGAGCTTTCTCAGAAGCTTGATACTCGGGGTCTTCAGGGTCTCGATAAAACGTTTTCTCCCAATAGTCATCTAGAAACAGTCCATTGTGTAAGCACAGGTCACGAATAACAAATGGGCAGGAAAATGTGAGCATTGATAGACAAACATTCATATGCACTATAATCAGCATCCGCAGATTCAATCTCCTTCAACTCAGCCTCATCTGGTACAGAGGTATCTTCGGCGATGTCTGCCCAGTACGCCGGTTCTTCCTCTGATTTGTCTTCTTCATTCTCCTCCTGGTTATCTTCTTCGCTTGTGGAGACACTAGACTCGGCAGAACCCTCTGAAGTTGGCCTTGTAGAATCGTCAGAAGAAGAAGTATCACCGTTCGATGCGGAATCAGCAGGGTCAGCTAAATCTTCTGCATCTGCCATGGTCGTCTGCGGCGCAGCAGTATCGGCAGTAGAATCTACACGAGGATCGATATCCATTTCAACCAGCGCAGGTGTTGTATTGGTATTCGGGTCCGCACTTGGTTGTTCAGAGATACCTGACGTGGTGTCCATGGCGTCTGTTTCCGTCTCTGTCTCCATAGATTGTGGTGGATTCGAAAGCGTTTGGTCAATTAAGAGTGCAGCGGAGGAATTCTCCAATTGAGCAGGTTGATCGGGTGCCCCTGACTCTGTTAACGCGGAGGGCAAGCTTGAAGGCTGGACTATGACATTCTGAGACGAGGGGTCCTCCTCCGGGACCTCTACAGATATTGGATCAACAGGTTCTGGCAGCCGTGTGGTGGGAGGAGCCGGGGTCTCAACTGCTACCTCCATTTGGGACAGGCAACGACAACGCTTTGAAAGAAGATAGTTACACTGGAGATGAATATGTATCTAAGAAAGGAAGACAGGAAGATTGTTAATGATTTGATAAAGTGGGATGTTTTTTTGGGGGGGAAGAAGGTGAGACGTAAAAGGCGAATCAGGTTCACAGAGACTGAGAGGGTGACAACTCACCAATGCACCAGACCAGTCATAAAGGCAGTAGAAGGAATTCTAAGAAAGTGAATGAATGGCAAATTCCGGTATAAAATACTATATGAACCAAATGGAAGTGAGAGATGGATGGTTGAGGAGAGCAGGACTGAGATACTTCACCAAACAACAAAGAGTGAAGACAGCAGAGCAGAGATAATGAATGTGTTTGTTACACAGGAAAAGACTAGGAGAAAGGGTGAATTGAGCCACAGACGATGCAAGGTCTGCTTCTTGGACAGAGAAACAACAGCAGCAGCAGGTAGACAAGAGGAAAAGGGCTTTGAAGGAGGAGTCAGAGGGTGGAAGAGAAACCTGGGGAGGAGGAGGCGGAGGGTGACAAGAATGGGGGTTTTTGTTGTGTTGGGATGGGGGGAGGAGGCTTAACTAACTCTGGGTTGAGCGGAAACGGCATGGGGTTGAGGCTGATCCCGAACTTGCTTGCCACCCTCTCCCTCTAGGCTCTCTCTCTCTCTCTTTCTCTTTCTCTCTCTGTCCGATGGCTATTTCGTGTTTATTTTTTTGCCTCCAAACGAAAGCTTCTGCTGACCTGTGGAGTTTCATCAAGGCAACAGCATCCTCAAGGCAGTTCAAAACCCTCATTTTGATAATTGCACCCACCTGGAAGAAACTGGTACTAACTGAGCAGCCTGGAGGGGAACAACTTGTCTCCAAAGTGCTTTATTTTTAACTTCATTGCTCAGGCACCAGGTAACAACGTTGTCGGTTGATCATTATATTGCCATCTTACAGAATTTCTAACTACAGCAAATCCTGACCAAGAATCAACTAACTAACTAATGAGTTAACCACTGGAGATTTGCTTTTCATAGATGGATGATCCGCCGTGGATGTGCTCCAGAGACCGTTTTTTCATAACGGGTTTAAAGGCACAACCAACTGGTCTCTCAAGAGAAAGAGAGAGGGTTGTGTGTGTGTGAAGGTGACAGTGGAAGTCTGGACTGGGGGGGAGCCTGGGAGGAGCTTGTTGGGCCAGCGAAGCTTCCACCTCCCCCCTTCCCTTCTCCCCCCAGAAGACCCGCTTCTGTCACACCGCCTTGCCGAGCATCCTCCCTCGTCCACTCGTTTGTTCCTTTTTTGTGGGGAAAAACTCCTCCCTCCCCGAAAGGATTGGATTTGAGCGCTTGTCAACTCAACAAAGCTGCCCTTTTCCCCCCCATAACTAACCGACCGGCGACAAACATCGCAGAGATAGCAAGAACTAAAAAGCACTCGCAAGCTGAAGAACTAGGCAGCAGGGCCCTAGTTAGTGCTCACATAACTCCAAGAGCTGTTTGGAAATGCTGCTGCGGCCCAAAGCTGTGCCCTCCATGACTCACCCCCCCCTGCGCGGTGGAACTTGCAGCCTCGCTGGTTCGTGTGGGCCTCCCCATCGCATCAACACCCGGACCACAATGCCAAGGGCGTTTGCATAGAAAAAGAAAAGAGTTGATTTTTGCCACTGACTTGTCCGTTCTCTCTAGCCCGCTTCAACAACTTGCTCTGGGCCCGATGTGCCAGAAATCATCCTCCCAGCCTGACACAAACCTCGAACCTCGAGCTTCAGCCTCGAGTCTCCGGTGATAACTAAACCATGGTGGAAAAGCAGGCGGAGGACCTTTGGGACCACAAATGACCCGTCCTTTCCATTGGCATATGATACCAGCATCATGGAGGCCATAACTACTACTATTCCGAGGTTCTGCTTTCAGTGAGATGAGCCCAACTATAAATGTCTTCAGACTATAAATCCTGAAGACTTCCTGAGGTTTGTAGTCACTCCCAAAGTTTCGGCCAGAAAGCCGCAGGTATACCCAGTTAAGGCATAAACGGAGTCTCGTGGTCAACACTCAGCGCTAACGACCATATAAAGTCCCGAGAGAGATATTAGAAGTCTGGCTATAAGTTATAGAGAAATGCCCCTACAGCTTTTACTTTTTGAGGGCCCGTACACATTCATGATGTTGGCTTATCAAAGCTGACACTGAATTGCTTCCCTCAAGTCTAAAGGATATAAATACAATTCACCCATGTAAGGCTTGCCAAGTCAGTGGGTTCACATCTGATAGGATGTTGCCCATTCGATGCTAGAATGGATCCTCACGCTTGGTCCCCACACAATGTTCTCTGGGGAGACTGGACTCAAACTGCCAGCTCCAAGGATGTGTAGAATTGGGCAGGAAATCAGTTCTTTTCGCGTTTCTCTTCCACGGGGTTGAAGAAAGCGTGTGTGCCACGATGATTTATCTTCCCTTCACCCCTCCATAGAAATGTACATCACTTTCTTCAAGTATGGAGAATTAATGTTTAATGTGGCCACGCGTCCCAGTAACAACAGGCTCCCAGATGCAGGTAGCCGTGTTCTGGTCCAACCAGATAAAATCTATGTATGCAATGAACGACGATCCGATGGTGGCTTTTCTACATGTTCCCTCAAACTGCAGAGAACCATGTCGTGGATTTTTCCCGGGACTTTCCTTGCTCTGATTGTTTTAATTGGAGGGAGGCCCTTGGGATTTCAGAAAGAAGCTCCGAGTCTCGCTTCTTTTCGCTGTTATCAAAGTCGCCAATGGTATCATCGCTTGTTTCCCGGCGCTAAAGGGACATTTGTTTCAATTCGTTACTTTTCTATCTTGGGGGGTATCTCGTGAACATGCTCACTCTGTCCATATTAATACCCGCTAACTAGGTACCTATGCATGCATGAAGAAAGTTCACTGCAACCCAGCCTCGTCGCAAACCCTCGGGCGCTGTGCATGTGTCACGTCCACTGATGGAGGCAAAGAAAATGGCGAGTTCTATGAAAGCGTCTGACACCCCGGCGCTATGTATGTGAGACGACGCTTTCAACGCTTGTATTGATTTTTTCTTAAATTCGTTATATCGAGCATCGCCATGTGCTCATCCGGTAATTAGTGATAGAATACCCCGGGCGTCGGATTCTTTACTGATTTTTTTTTTTTGGCAATACATCGTTCAACAGCGAATAGTAGCATCGTTGTTTTTGATAGCTTGTTTCTTATTCTTCGCGAAGGTAGCGGCAACGATGAGAGGGAAGACAACAGTTGCTTCCGCGTACACCTAGAATCGATTAAACGCGATTAAGGTTAAGGTGGAACTTCAATTCGCGACATTGTTGGGGGAAAAAAAAGAGAAAGACGACATGACATACCTTTACGGTCTGAGCATCGGCCTTGATTTTCCCCCAGCTCACTGCTTCATCAGGCCGGGCACCAGCATCGCTACCATCAAACTCCTGCGCGGTGTTGATATACACCGCACTCTCCGCACCGTTACGCATCAAGCAGGCATTGGCGATATGGTGTTTAACCAACCCACCACCAAGGATAATCATCCCCGCACGCTCCGCGAATGTAGACATGGAGTTGATCCTCCGTATGTCCTCGACGATATCGATCCGTAACTGCGCCGGAGCCGCAGAGAAAGTGTGGAAATACAACATATCACCGAGACTTCCATCAGTCAGCGCGGGACAGAATACGGGGATATCGTTCTTGTAAGCCCAATAGTAGACGGATTCTTCGTTATTGATCTCCTTCCCCAGCCGGCGAATGACCTTGCTTGGGGTCCAGTGCAGCGGCTCCTCGTCTGTATTCTTCTTTGACGCTTCCTGCTCCTCGAGCATCTTGTTCAATATGGGCACGACCCAGTCTTCGAACAGGCAGTAGTTGCTGTTCGGCACGATCAGATTCCCGATTCGGTTCATTCCTCTTTCTCGAAGTGGTGCGCCTTTCATTGTGAACGAGCCTAGATATGTTGGGGCAAGACACTTGATCAAGTCCTCCTCAACGCCCCCGGCCGTCGTCACGATGGCTGAAACGTGTTTATGCTGAACGAGGTACCGGAGGGTTTCTCGCAGGCCGGACGATATTAGGTTAGAGGTGTATCCGAGAAATATCGTCGTCCCTTTCCCTGTTTTTGGATCCCGCCATGCTATCTATATGTAATTAAGGACGTTAGCGCTCAGATTTTATCCCTAGTTTCTCGAATTCTCAGGAAAGGTACCCCCCCTCACCATCTCATTGATTATTCTGGCGGCTTCAGCAACGGCGGTGGCCTGGAAGCCCATTCCCGCCATGTTTTCGATCAATTCTGCGGCGGTGATGTCTCGATCGGCATACTTGTTGAAATCAATGCCGCTCACCTGCGGGGTTCCTTCAGCGATTTCCTCTGAAGCCACGAGGACGGCTTCCGTGGCGCGGGACGGCGGTGCATCGGTTTCCGAGCCCATGTTTCCCAAACTTCTCGCCCGTCAATTGTCTGTGCCGAAATATATTATATATATATGGTAGAATGGGTGAAAAGGGACGTATTTTTCTTGTTAAAGCTGGCAAGGGGGATTGAGGGGAAATCTTTGAAGGCGGGGTCTCAAATGGGGACGTGATTTAGACAGCCAAAAGAAAGAAATTGAATATTATGAAATGACATGAAAAAAAATATCTCAAATCTTATAAGAGTTCTATCCGAAACATGAATCCAAACACTCCCAACGATGGACATTAACCATTCGCCATCGACTCCAATAATCCAATAAATCCCCTTTTGAAGATCCAAAGGTTTGTGTTTCCAACCAGATCTAATCAGATCAACGGTCACGTGGATATTCATCGATCTGCTTACATAATTTAACTAGTGAGCCTCTTCCGATGATTGAGAAAAAAGTGGAGCAAGTTCTAATCCCTGCATTTCTTCAAATGATCCCGCCAATCAGGGAGCGCACGTTGACATATGGACACACTGGCGTTTCTTCCTTCATGCACACTCGCCCCTTCCCCCAGACCCCCCGGTCCCTTAGTTAAGTTGCCTAGTTTAGGCCAGGCTACTCCCCTGTTCGTTCGCGAGAAAAGCCACAGCGAATCATATCCAGAGAATGAGTTAGAGGCTTGGTCAGCAAAACAACAAAACAATTTTTTGGCTGCTGTGTGGAGTGCGATCTGTGGCGCGTAACTAACTAGCAAGTTCCAAAACCTGACCATCGGGCTCTGAACTCGAGCTCCAGCCTGTGTGTGTCTCTGAAGCACTGAGCAGGCTGTTGGCTAAAATTGCAGCGGTTTCTCGGATCGGTACATATCTGCAATCAAAGGCGCGGCTTGCCTGTTATTCTTTTCACTCGATTATTTACTATTATTAACTGGTTAATTATATAGTTACTCCGTAGTTAACTTGGGTAGCTCCCTGTTCTCGGCCTGCCGGGGGGGCCTTTTTCTTGGATTTGATTAAAACTGCGGGAGTTCGGACGATCGCCATTTTCCCCCTTCTGCACGTGACACAACCTAAATTGGACTTCAGGTTTGAGAACAGAACTTGAGGCGAAGTTCTCTCAATGTGAGGTTCGGGGAAAGCCTGGCCCTTCTTCTTCCTCTTCTTCTTCTTCTTCTTCTTCTTCTTGTCAGGGATTCAATCTTCTCAAACTTCTTCCTCACCAACCCTCAATCACCCTTCCCCCTCTCCCCGTTCAAACCCCGTCTATCGAGTCGTGACGGGAAAGTCGCTTCCTGTCTGGTCTCCATCTTGGAACCTTCTGCGATAAGCTTTCGTTTTCGCATCTCGCGCGTTTTTCTCTCTTCTCCTCTCACACCCCCTCCCTCTAAAACCCAGCAATTCTCAGTCGCTTGTCTTGACTCTTTTCCCGTTTCAACTGCACAGAACCGTAAAGGCAGGTCCGTGGTATTCGTTGGAAATCATCTCAATCTCTCTTTCCTTTCTCTCATGACCCTCCTTATCAACGCTTTTTCACCAGCATCAACGCTCATTTCATCACACCGGCAAGGCGACTCGCCCTCTTTTTTTTTTTTTCGCTCCGCTTTTCACTTCCAGAATTCCCTTTCGAACGCCCAACTCTCGCTTAGTCTCTTGTGGGTATTTTTGCGCGTTGAGATCTGTTGTTTCCGACGTTGGGAAATCCTTCTTGACAAGCATCATCAGTGAAAGGAGTTTGCGGCAGCAGACCCCCCTGGGCTTCTCTCGACAACGTCTTGGCAAGTGCAAAATAATCTATCAACATCCCATTGTTGCAGCTTCTCAATAATAAGGCCAGAACTGGAAATTTGCCCCCCTCTCTTTCTTGTTGAAAAACCCACTCTGTCATTTGCAGTCTCTTGTGGGTGGGCACTTCTTTTAAGTTCCAGACTCCCACTTCTTTAATTCTTTGCTGCATGGCTGCTCAGCTTCATATGTGACCAATGTGTTCGGCCTGTATCAACAACAAACATATTGCGAAAGGACTCTACAGCAAGCGTGTTATTTTTGGGTTCCTCCCTCTCTCTGGTTGGTAGTTCTTTCAGGTTCAGCTTGGTACGTCACTTTTAAGTCACGTGAACGCGCTTTCGTCGGATCTCTGTGCTCAAAGCCCAGCAAGATAGCTACTACAAAGTCCATGGTGATACGCGTCCATGGCATCGCGATTCCCTCCAAGGGACCGTTCCCCACATAGGTATGGCGATCGCCGTCAACATATACCTTCCGGACCCCGCGGAGGAGACGACGCAAATTCTATCCCACTTGGGCGCGAACCACCTAGGGGTCCAAAGGCCCTGATCGACTCATCCAGGGGTGGGCACTTTACACCAGCTGGCCCAAGGGGTCGCGGCATCTCCGCAAGGGGAGAGTATCGGGACCGCGAACCTCGTGATTCGAGAGATGGGCCTCCACCATTTAGACGCGACCCCGACAGGGATTGGCCGCGCAGGGACCGCGTTTACGATTCAAGAGATAGCCGTCCACCATTCAGTCGTGGTAGATCCAGATCGCCCCCGCCGCTCAGAGGACCTCGTGATTCCGGACCCAGGGATTTAGATATACCAAGGTTGCGACGGACTTCCAGAGATGGCCCACCTGGTCCAATGCTCTCGGATCTTTCACCCATTCGAGGTGGCTCTTTACGTGGCCGTGGCCGTGGCGATCGTGATCGAGGTAGAGGCAAAGTCTTTGTGGATGACCGTGATCTGTTCCGAAGAAGAAGTTTATCAAGGGATGCTTGGAGAGACCGCGATTCGCGTTTTGAGCGTGAAAGAGACCGTGAGCGCGAGCGTGAGCGGGAAAGAGAAAGAGAAAGGGAACGGGAACGTGATAACGAGAGACGAGATCGATTCGAACGACGAGAGGATGATAGGCGTCCAGAGAGGGATGAGCGAGACCGAGCTCCAGAACGCTCTGACATGTGGAAAAAAGACCGGGTTCCGAATAGGATAGAACCAAAAGGTTCCTCAAGTACAACTACCAAGTCGCCGTCAACTGTTTCGCCTCCATTGTCTGCTTTTCCGTCCACTGACAACGTTCCTGACGGCCCTCAAAAAGCCGTTGTGCTCCCGACGACAATGCCGCGGGACCAACATAAGCCCCTCGAGAAACAAAGCGCCCCTTTGCCCCGTCAGGAAGCCTCTGCTAATCAGCCAGTACCGCAATTTTCACCCCCACCTACCGTTCCAGAGGTCCCAGCTTTCGGTGCATTAGCAACAAGCCCTCGACAACCAGTAATCAATCCCGCTGTACAACCCTTGGCTTCAGGTACAACACCCTCCCGTGACCAGGCGACATCCACTTTGACTTCATCTACCACTGCAAAAGCCCACAGCGATACGTTCGCTCCCACTGTCGTGCGCCCTCCCACCTGTCCAAGAGCTGACCGAGTGGAAACTCACAGCGGCCCTGATTTTCGTACCCGCCGCTTGTCCATTTCAGATGTACGCGCTAAAAATGATGTTTCAATACGTCCCAATAAACCTGCTCCGACTCCTCCAGGTGCTCTACCTACTACTTTATCTGATCGTCGTGCTATTGATTTTTCTGATCCGGATACGGGCTTCCAGTTGTTACGCGAACTCGAAGAAAAAATGCAGATATTATCAAGCCAGAATTCAGGGCCTATGTCTCCCCCGACAAGACCTTCCGCAATCACACCTCAAGGACCTGGCCGCTCGTCTCTCGATATTAACATTTCTCCAATAGCGCGACGCCAATCCGTCACTCAAACCTCCCCTCGTATACCATTTTCGAACGTACCCACTGGACCCAGGGCATTGCAGCGACCTATCGCTCCAAGAGCCGGACCAAAAGGAAGCAACCAATGGGTTCGACCTGGATATGTCAGTCGCGGGCCGTCGATCGTAAATTCGAGCTCACCCACAAGACGGGAAACCTTCAATGAAGAAAGAGACATGGTCTTGCCACCACCTAACGAACAGTGCGATGAAGATAAGAAGCACAATGAACAATCCGAGTCACCGACTACATCGGCTAGCCCTAGAACAGAATTTGAAAAGCAGGTAGAAGAGGTGATAAGTAAAGCAATTGAAGACGCTACGTTCGCTAGGTCAATGTCGCCTAGCGTGGAGGAGCCGCCCAAACTAGAAGACAACAACATACTACCTATGCTACTTGCGGAATCTGGCGGTGAAATGTCAGATGAAGAGGATGATTTGGACGAGGAGGATTTCAATCAAGGCGAACAACGCTTCGAGAAAGAAATGCAGGCCTTGGCGGCCGAAATACCCCGACCCCCTCTTGAGGATCCGGTCGTTGTCGGTCTTTTGCTCAAAATCCAGATGTTAGGTATGATTGCAGAAGAAACAGCTATGGCTTCTGTGGATGAACCTAGTACCGCAGTGGAAGTTGAGAAACCAAAGGAAACCTCAACGGCTGCACCGCTGCCGACCAAAGATGAGAATGAAATTGAACTTCCAGATGCTCCGCCGATTGCTGCACCTACAGAGGAAGCCCCAGTTGTTAAGGCACCTCCTGCGGAACCCCTTCCGTTTTTAAATACCGGGCCACCAACTCCATTCTCCGATATGGATTGTTACCAAGAAAATATCAAAGCCCATGAAAGCATGAAAGAAGCTCTTCGCGGGCAAATACTAGAACAGTGTAAAGACATTGCAAATCAACATGCTGAATTGAGGGAGCAATACCGCTTATATTACAAGCCGTGGAGACTTGCGGTCGATGCACTGGACCGTAAAAAGGCTGTTGAAGACAAACATATGACGGTCTCTGGGCCCTCCACGCCTCCGGCTGCTTCGAATGCAGGGCCACCCAACCCGATTCTTGAAGGACGCAGAGGTTACAGAATAAATAGTGAACTGGATTTTCAAAATGCACTGAAAGCATCCACCATCACTGCAGAAGAAGAAAACGCCCGCCGGAGGGACAGGGAAGCTACTGCGAGACCTGATTTATCCCGCGAAGCGTCGATACCTGATATGTTGGATCCGGTACAAAGAAAAATTTCCATATTTCAAGACACTAATCAGATCGTTGATGCGGCTCAGGCATTCAAAGTCTTTGCGTATGATCTTCCCCAGGACGATTTCACGTTAGAAGAACATAAGATTTTCACTGATACGTTTATGTCCCATCCGAAAAAATGGGGTAGAATTGCGCAAGCCTTACCAGGCCGCACTTTCCAGCAATGCATCAACCACTATTATCTGACAAAAGAAGATATGAAATACAAAGCCAAATTGAACAAAAAATGGGCTCGACGGGGCCGTGGAAGACGGACTGTTGCAAGACCTCCAAAATCCAACGCTCTTATGGCAGACCTTGGTACCGTTCGTCCTGTTTATGACGGCGATGAAACTGGAGAAACAACCACCCCGGCAGTCACTGATACTGGTCGGCCGAGACGAGCAGCAGCACCAACTTTCGGTGAACTCAATGCTGATACAGAAACCAGTACCCCAACCCCGAGTTCCGGAAAACGAAATAGTGGTAAAGAAGGAACCGATCAACCGCCTGATAAACCTTCTAGACGTGGTGGCAGAGGCGGAAATCGTGGTGGACGAAGGGCGAGAGCACAGCCAACAGTTGTTAATACACCCATTGCTGCCGCACCACCGAAACCAGAACCTGAAACGACCACAGAGATTATCAGAGAACCTACTCCCGCAAAACCAAAGAGTGAGGTAGAAAAGACAAGCGAAGTCGTCATACCACGATCCAAATCTAGTCGAGCTCGTCAGAAAGAACCTAAAGATGTCCCTCCAGCAACAGAATCAGCGGAAGGAGATGTGGCACCGAAACAGATAGAAGGCGGGTATGGTTCCCAGCAACCTACGAGCTACTGGTCTGTACCAGAGCAGCGTGATTTCCCTGAACTTGTTGCGCATTTCGGAAAGGATTTTGAAGGCATATCCCAGTTCATGAAGACCAAAACTCCAACAATGGTAAGTTACTCAAATGCCACAACCTCTGAGAACAAAGCCAGCTTACACTACACCAGGTTCGAAACTATTTCCAAAGGAGCGTTGACTCTGGAAAAACTGAATTGGAGGAATTGGCATCAATTGCAGAAGCCAAGAAGCAAAAAGGAGAACCGACTGGGCCACTTCCAATCCCGAGTTTACCTACCAAGCGGCGCTACGACGCGACTCCTTCGTCAGCAGGTCCGCGACCTTTGGCTCCCAATACGGACACGGTTGAGCTTGTTGATCGACCACTGACAACTAAATCCAAATCGCAAGTCATTCCGTTGGCTGCCGCACCGTTAGCAATCCAACCTCGTCAACCTATAGAGAAAATACAGTCACAGCAGACGTTTTATCCTTCGGTTCAAGCCAGGGGAGCTCAAATGGTACCTTTATCTTCTAGTGAGGAAGTGCAACAGCGTGCAGCACGGGGCCATGTCACACAAACGCAGAGAGCGCAGCATGGACCTCGCATGGGTTATTTCAGCGACAGTCGTGGCGAAATTCGGCCTGCACCAACTCAAGGGACTCTTGCGGGTGGTCATTTGCAAGAACTAGAGCTGAAGCGGCAGCAACCACAGCAGCAGCCCATTGCTGCTCTGCCAACCCAATCAGGCATTGGGGTTTCGCATGCTCAGAACATGGGACGACCTAATATTCCTCATGGCCCGGACACTCTAGAATCAGCACGGTATCAATCGCTGTCGCAAGTGACTCAATTTTCGCAATCATCTTATCTTCAACCGCGTCCCAGCGTACAGGCTGCGGCAATAACTCAGTCTCACTCTCGGCGCCCTAGCAGGAGCGTTTCATCGGCTATGGCATCTCCAGTGCAACTGAACAGCAAAATGGAACTGCACTCAGGAGCTATAGCATCCGCCGACCTGCTGAGCCATCCCAAGCCCGCCTTACGACAGCCAACTCAGTTTCTAGACATTAGTCGTGCAGCCCTCGGTGTCCTGCCACAAAAGGAAACTGCTCTACCGAATGCTCGGCCGAATTCTACACCAGCACAAGCAAATGCGGAACCACCACGTCAAGTTCCTGCTAAACGCTCAAATATCATGAGCATCTTGAATGATGAACCAGATGATCCACAGCCACGGAAGCGTTTTGCAAGCAGCGATTATACGGGTTCCACCGCTCCCTCGCGTCCAGTTTCTCCTCGTCGTCTCTATGCAGGGAATCATGCTACGCCTTCTCGCCCTACCCATCCAGATGATCAGATAATCAATGCAAACCAGCAATACCAGAGATCACAATACGTTTCCGGATCCCATCAACAGCCTTCACATGGTTTACAGCAACAGAAGTCTCATCCGCAGCTGAGTTCTGCTCAATCATATTCGGAGTTTTCCAGTAATTTCAACAGTTCGCCTGTGGGTAATCAGGATTGGATTGCGAGATTAGACCCTAGAGGGCAACAACAATCTCAAGCATCCAGTTCTGCTGAGCACCACCTTTCGCATTTAACTAGGCAGTCAGCTTCGAGCCATACATATTCAGGTACTGGTCTTCCTCACTCCATGCCGGTTTCCAACCTTCAGTCTGCCCAGTCTCAGGCATCTCTTCAGCATCACACCCAACATCAAGCCTTCAAACATCAAGTTTTACAGCAATCGCAATCTGCCCTGCAGATTCAGGCTCAACCGAACTCTTCTGGTCGAGGATCTCCCATGCCTCAGCATTTACAACCGTTTTCTCAAGCTGATAGCCCTTCTGTTCAACGTCACAGTATATCTTTTACGTCAAAATCCTCTCATGCAAGGCCTTCATCCCCAATGCCGCCATCTGGCAGTCTGAATCAGGCGCCACATCCCTTGTCGACACGTTATTCAAGCTATAATTCGGGCTCTTCGGGTCACCAGATTCAATCCTCGCTAGTAGAGAACCAGTCTCAGTCGAGTCACATTTACCGGCAACAGAACGTCCAGAGTGGAACCTCGCAACAATACTCACAGTCGATGAGACGGGTACCGTCCCTTTCACCGAGGCATCAACCGTCGCACCTCCCCACGTCCCAGCATTTATTGGCACAGCACGAACTACAAGCCCAACGCCAACACCGACAGTCGACGAACCTGGGTCAGCAAAGTGATTCTCCATTCAGCCGTAATCCACCTCCAGCTTCACAGATTTCGGGCTTAAGCCGGACCACGGCCCTGGCACTAGAAAGATCGTATACACCACCGTCTGCATTATCGCAACATGGCCCTGTTGTCGGAAATAACGGCAGTAGCACCAGTGGAGGCCAGTTATACTCGTCCAGTAATTTGATACATTCGCAGGGTGTTCTCCCACAGCAAGCCCAACAACAGCATAATCTCCACCTGTCAGCACAACAGTTACACCAATTGCCACCAAGGCATTCAGGTGGTGGATCTGGACCTGGGATGGATCGTCCTGTATATGATCGCAGATAGCGCCGAAAAATCGGAATTATGGCTCAAACCACCGCTCAATGTAGTTTTATTCACGATATCTCAATAGTTCTTTTGGCGTTCTTTGCAAATATTCAATGTCAGGGTACTTTGAAGTTAAAACGTTTGTTGTAAATTTTTTGTTTCTTCTTTGATTTAGCATACTTTTTCACGTCGTTTCTCACCCGTGTTATCGCATTTGAGCTCATTTTTGCTATTGCCATTGGCTTTCAAACCCCCAACTTGTATTAATCCTGGCAATCTTCTATAAATCGACCTGACTTTTTAAGTCTAGTTAGTTATAGGTCAAAAGCCAACTAACATCTATAAAGATCTCCTCGCCATCGAGTGACCGCTCGTCGTTTCCCGGCCTCACTCGAACATCCCCTACCTACATAGGTACTACCTGTATTCCATGGGCAAATATTCACACCAAGCCATGGAGCTGAAAAACTTATTTTATATAGTTAATTGGGGTATAAAAATAGACTCATGACGAGTCGTCGACACTCGCGTCCAGTCCATGCCGGGACTGTCGCCGTCTGCCGTCGCCGTTTACATACATTAAAATCATAAAACGAGCCAGCGTAAAAAAGCATTAAAAACATGAAAGGAGTATCATGAAAACCAAAAATGGTCGAAGATGACCGTCACGCCCAATGGAAAAAAAAATCTTTTCGCCCAAATACACATGGCTATCGGGACAATTGGGCAGTCTTTTTTCAGCGGACTTGCTCTGTCCGAGTGAAGGATGGGACGGAAACGTGGGATTTTGCAATACAAAGATATAAGCACTACATAACAACACAATCCTTATTTTTCTCTTTTGCTCTTGGACGCTCATGTATCGTTGTAGCTAGCGGCATGCCTTGTGTTCGCCTGACTGGTGGGTGATAGATATTCCTAGGGGGAGTTCGGCCGGAACCGTGGCTGTAGCTCGATGACCTGGGCCCGGCTATGCCGTCGTACCCGTCGCGTTGAGGATTGGAATGGCTTTGTGGGTTGTATGGTGGTGTTCGCGCAGCTTGTTCGTAGGTAGGTGGAGGCGCGTTGGCATCAGCAGAAAGAGTTTGGCGAATAGGGGTATCTGGTGCTGGAGGGACAAGTGGGCGGATGATTTGTGACTGGCGCCGTTGACGATGACCGGTTACATTCCGATGGTCTTGTGAATGGTTACTGTTCGCAGATCGAATATCACGCCTGCCGGACGCTGGCTGCCCGGATGACTGGGATTGAGGGCGGTTTGGATGACGTTCTGCTCGCGCGCGCTCTTCTTCTTCGTCTTGGAATTGAAGGGCTAGTGCGTACGCATAGTCAGCATCCGTTTGCTCGTTATGCTGCACATCTTCGTTGCTCTGGTTTTGAACACCCGCAGCCGTAGACTGGTCTTTACGTCGATGCGCAGGAGAAGATGGTGCGGCCCCAACGGGGCGGAAATCGCCTGAGAACAATTCAGATCCACTGCCATTAACGTCCACGAGACTTTCCCATACTACCTCTGCATGGCTAGCATAGCCTGCATCGGTCACTAGGGTGAAGAGCTGACATGACCGTGGATGTTTGAATAATGTTGAAAAGTGATCGTTCCGGAAGAGTATGCAAATAGCCCCAGGTTCAAGAGAGCGGGCTAAATGCCCCAGTCCGAAAGAGCTCAATTGAGTAGCATTTTCTACGTTTATGAAACGTTGTATATGGTCGATATGTTTGACCAGCTGTTCTTCTTCGGGTGTAAGTGTACCTCCGGCAAATACCCGTTCTTCTAATTCCTCTTTGCGGAAATGTAGTAGTTGAATATCATCGTGATACTCCGCTGTCCGAAGCATTGCCTTGTAGGCCTCCGAAGACGGAGAAGCAAGCCAACCGTGTACTAACGGGAGACTAAAAGCACTGTACAATTTTATATCACGTGTTTGATGAAACATCCCTGGCAGGTCAGGGTTTACATTCTAGAATCCGTTAGCAAGCTATCAGGCAGGAAAAACGGATCGGCTCAACATACTGGAGTCAAACGTGGATTCACATTCATTCCTGTGTGAAGCATGGTCAAAAACTTGCTAAGATCTTCAATATCAGGTAGCTGATGCTCCTCGCTCACATAGGTTGTAAGCTCATCAAACAAAGCGTGGATCAATAACTCTAAAGATATCTTTTCTCGGGCACGTAATGCCCTTATAAGAGGAGATGGGCAATCAGCCGGAGCCCGCATTACAAGGCTGTTAACAAGTGCGAGAAGCGGACATGGCCCATTTTCATTTTGTACCAAAACAGGAGATTGACGTAATTCATTGTGGATTCCATCCGTCCAGTTAACAAAACGAATCCCATATATATCCGAAGCCTGGGGCTGGGCTTGCGTCCTGTGTGCATCACTTGTAGCATCTTGTGGTCTGGCTAGCTGTGCTTCCGTGGAGTTAAGAGAACGAGAGGACTCCACTGGCTGGCTGCTTAATGAAACCGGGTGCGAGGATGGGATATGAGGCGTATCTTTTTGGTAGGGTTCCTCAAGGTCTAGAAGATTGTGTGATAGCGATTGGGAGCTGGAATGAGCAACGCCGGAAAGAATTTGATGGTCATTTGCCCCATTGTTTCCGGCGTCTAGGTTACGTACTTCGGATTGACCCTTGTTTTCGGTTCCCAAATTCATTGGCGCTTGATAATCAAATACGGTATTATCGACAGGATCAACGGGATCGGGATGCACATGATGGGATATAGGTTCGGCATTGTTTCGTCCAAAAGAGAACGGTAATACTGACCTGTTTGATTGAGATGACTCTTGAGAATAAACGGACAAAAGGTTAGCCTTCTGTAAAATAATCGAGGTAAGTTGAGATAAGACGTCCAAATTACTAACGAGTGTGATAAGAGGGCCCTGTAAGACTGCTCGCGTCTGACGCCGCATCATTATAGCTTCGTTCCAGTTTGGCTCTGAAGGGATTATTTGACTGTAGTTCGGTGGTATTTCTGACCGGTACATTCGCGATATTGTTCGTAAAATGGTCAATGGATTCAGGGTTTGGCTGATTATGTGGGTAATACTCTAAGGACCCTTCGACTCCACCGTCGGGCTGCGCAGCTTTCTGCTCATTGTTGTAATCAATTCCCTGATGATGAGATGTGCACGGCTCCTCAAATCCACCAAGCTGGTTTTGTCCTTGTTGGCTAGTCATTTCCGACAACGGAATCTGAAGGTTGCCCAATGCCATCTCCAGGCCGGCAGCGGTATTTTGACTAGACCCTGTGTTGCTCGTTATAATTGCTGAGTTTGGAACAACTTCAGGCTCTGGCTGGACGGAGGTGGGAGGCCCGTCGATGCCCCTTTTGCCGATTTGCTTCATTCCCATGGCGCATTTGCATAACTCTCTCTCAAGGCGAACGGGGCTCAGTAAAGCATTTGTCAAAAGTTGAACGTCATCAGCTAGGTCCAGAAGCGATGGGCGCTTTGATAACCAGCTCTTGTCGCTGGCTGCTCCCTTGACAATGCGACCAACGAGGGGAGGGGCGGCGGCAAGAATGTGGGGGTGTGCCACGGCAGAATATCTGGTTAAAGTGTTTGCAAATGGTAAGAGGCCACTGTCTTCCAGATCAGCAAGAGTAGCTAAATTTCACGGCTGGCGAAGGTCGTCATGCATTGGGGGGGGGGGAAGACATAAATTTGACTGCCTGGAGAACAAACATCCGCCGTTCAGACTTGTCGGACAAAGGGCGGGCGAATCGTCCCGCTAGTTAAGGTTCCTAACTAGTTTCCTTACGATGACGTAAGAACGCGGGACTTCGTTGTTCCATGCCGCCGTCGCAAAAAAAAAGAAACTGGGGATGTAATCGAAGTGTGTGCGCTGCTTGTAGAACTAAGGGAATCGAGCTTTGTATACCAGGTGAAATGAGCTGCGCAGACAGATTTATAAGATGAACATAGAATCGAGGATAGCCCCGCACTCCTATGTTGCGCTCCAGCTGCCATCGGGAACAACAAAAGTCCAGCAGATAATCCCGTCCACGTACGTTTCTTGCATCGCCTGTGTGAGCACTCTTGTTCCTCAAGCTTAGATATATCATATCCTCAATTACATTTCCCTTTTCTTTGGCCGTTTACCTAACAATTGCGACTAGGAATATCTCTCTTGGGAAATACGGTTCTTTTCCGGCAAATCAGATCATTGGACGGCCGTTCTACCTAACCTTCGAAATACTTGACGACCCTGACGAAGATGGACATGTTTTGCGTGTTGTGCCTGCGGCGGAGCTTCACACAGAGGCTTTGATGACTGATGGTGCAACTCCGGGTGAGCTCGAAGATCTACCAGAAGCCGGAAATGGGGTTGAAGACGACGCCCCTCATCGCGACAACCGGAATATTGTGGACGACAACTCTGCACAGCGCATGACAATGGACGAAATTGAGAATCTCAAATGCGGTACAACTGGTGCAGGAAAGGAAATCATTGCCAAACTACTGGAATCGCATTCCGCCCTCGACCAAAAGACAGCATTTTCTCGAGCCAAATACACATTAAGGAAAAGGAAGAAATATCTAAAGCGGTTCACGCCGGTACCGCTTGATGTATCGCTACTTACAAACTGGATGCTGTATGATAAAGATGCGGCGAGAACCATGGAATTGCGGGATGAGTTGCTGGGATTGATTGGTTGTTGGGCAAACGTTCATCATGGTGGACAGGATCCTTCATCAGATCCAACGACAGCGCAAGGTCGTGGCCGCTGGCTTGTGGTAGACGATACAGGTGGCCTGGTAGTCGCTGCCATGGCTGAGAGAATGGGAATACTTTACCCTTGCTCGACTGAGTCAGACGGGGAAGCCCATGAGTCTGTGCCTCAGGAAGCCGAACTCAGCGGTGGTAAACCAGTTGAAACGAATTTGCCATCGATGAACGATGCCAGCGAAAGTCTTCGGGACTGTTCTCCGAACTCCGGCGCACCCAATTCTAACCAAGCACGCCGCCGGCGCCATCCTACACCCATGTCCGCGAAAGACACAACCCTCACTTTAATTCATCCGAATTTTCAACCCAATCTTGCCCTCCTGAAATATTTCTCCTATGACCTTAACGATCCACCCGAGTTACATCCTCTCCACACCCATCTCAAAACACTTTCCTGGATCCAAGTGGTGGATCCTGATTCCGACCAAACTTATGCGAATGAGCCCGAGGTTGTGTCTGATGATGTTCTCCAGGGCTGGAAACCTAGCAGGAGAGGCGCCTATTACCGAAAGCGACGTAGATGGACGAAAGTCCGTACCGTCACTGATGAGACACGTGCCGGTGGTTTCGATGGCTTGGTTGTTGCAACGTTAATGGATCCTGCTTCGATTTTGAAATATACCGTGCCGTTACTGTCCGGTTCGGCACCCGTGGTAGTCTATTCTCCGCATATTGAGCCGTTGGTTAAGCTAGCCGATTTGTACTCGACCATGCGACGAGCCGCGTATCTGAATATGAAGCACGCGGTACAGGAAAGCCAGGATGCTGGAGCCAGTGTGGAAAAAGGCACCCAAGAAGCCAACAACGATGATGATAACTTTCCCGTAGATCCGTCACTCCTTTTGGCGCCTTCAATCCAGACATCACGGGTCCGCTCCTGGCAGGTTCTACCGGGACGTACGCATCCCCTCATGACTGGACGAGGCGGAGCGGAAGGCTACGTGTTCCATGCCATCCGTGTTATTCCGGCCGGTCAGAAAGTTGAAGCCCGCGGGGTTCAGGGAAGGAAGAAGAGAAAGGTCGAGGCGGATACGCCAGAGCAAACGCCTCAAGGGCAGGATGTTGTTATGCAAGCGTAACTATCTCAAAAAGCCATCTATCAGGCGCGTATTGAATTTCGCAGCCCTCTATCAATATAACAAGCAGCGTACCATGCGCTCGTAGACACAGCCTATAATAGGATATGTCCTCGGCTCTTGAATTTTGTTTCATGCGATGCCTAGAGCTCATTGACTATGGCCATCGATTTCTCCTGCTAAGAGTATCCAATAAGGCCAGAATATCAAAGACTGAGACCGTACCAATAATAAGCATTGGTGGTTTAGTGGTAAAATCCGTCGTTGCCATCGACGGGCCCCGGGTTCGATTCCCGGCCGATGCAATTTCTTTTTGAATCAATTGGCTATAAATCCTTTTCTCTTTCAATATATTTTTCTTTTGCTCTCGCTGCTGAATGAGATATTGAAGTCTATTTATTTCTACTTTGCCGTATGTGCACTTCCTGCTCATAACAACGGCAAAACACAACCGTCAATTTTGGAGAAAATTCGGACAATAATTGTCACTTACCTCTAGGAAACACGCCGGAGAAGTAGGTTCCAAAAAGGCGGTGGGGCCAGTGAGAATGGGGTTGTCTCTCTGTTTGTAAGGTTTATATTGAGGGAGTCTGAGAATGTTCACAGTTTAGATCATTCGTCAATGTAGACTAGGACCTTGTAGGAATGATATTTTGAGGAGATAGTTCAGATATCGTAGCTCAACTCGGCAGCTATCCAATACCCTCAATATTTATCTATCCAGTCGATAAAACCCCCACAGAAGCTTCAATGGTCAAGTGGTATGACGCTTGCCTTCCAAGCAAGCTGCCCGCGTTCGATTCGCGGTTGTTGCAATTATAATCTTTTTTGGTTTCTAAAAATAAAACCCCTGAGTCGTGACCCTTCCCAGTAACTATCATCTGGCCATTCACGCCTTTCAAGCCATTCAATCTTGCAGAGTTTAAGTAAAAATGGAGTAAGCCTTGCGAAACTCGAACGTGCTCCGCTATTTAACTAACTACATCGGCAAACAACATTACGATAGTATCCAAAGCTTGTTATATTTGAAGTGATACTACTGAGTATAAATTCATTTTTGTGTTTGATTGAACCTGTTTGATACCCTATCTTTGGTCCAGCAGTACTATTATATAGTTACCGGGATTACTCTTGAATCCATTTAGAGCTCGAATGAGAGAGAGTTGAAAGGCACATGGTGACAACAGGTGGGAGTGCATATGGCGAAAAAAATTAGCACTGCATTGCCACTCACCCAAGGTCGGGAAGATTTCCGCTAGATAGGGGTCGGGTAGCCGGTTGTATAATTAATGGCCAAGATATATAATAAAAGCCCAATCAAAGAGAAAGGTCACTTGAATCAGACAGTGCAGGAGGGATGACCATGTCAAAAGCTGGTCTTGCTTCCCATATCCTCTTGAGACTTCCGGCCCGGGTCTCATAACCCGCAAGTAATGTACTGGTATTTTCATCTCTCGTGTCGAAACCACGATATCCTCGTGACCCCTTCTTGCACGGGTTCCGGTTGCACAAAAGCGGCCTTCGCCTTTCGCCGCTTATTCCGACGCCAGAGCATATAGAGAGCACATAGTAAAGCTATCCCCATGACGGAAATGATAGCCAGAAACACTGCGGTGCTGACATTATTGGGATCACGGGAAGAGAGCTCGACATCTGGCATTTCTGATGCGGTTATGACTAAGAGTTGTCGTGTGGAACCTCGTGAAAGTTGGTTGGGTTTGCGGGCTGCGGGATGCGGTTTGAGCTGGACAAATGGAATCGTAGTAGAAGAGGTTGTGGTCTCGGTAGTGATTTGAACGTACCCAAGAAGGGATAATGCGTGATTGCCTCAGGAGTACCGCCTACACGGCGTACAGTATAGTTGAGAGAGAGAGAGAGCAGCAGCGGGTTCTCAGTTGATGCGTCTCTGCTGAAAGGTCTGACTGCAGTATTCGGTCTATCTTTCAACAGGAATTGCAAAGGCCAAAGAAGGAAAGACAAGTTGCAATCTGTCTATTGCTACGCAGACAGTATACTAGGACAAGTTATTCACCGCATTTTTTTTTTCGAATATTTCCAGGTTGCGTACTTTAGCACATCCTTTCAAATGACAGTTCTAGTCACTTGAACTCGATGCGCAAGATGTATGACTATGGGAATTTATTCACCATGATCCCAGTGAATAACTTCAGATTGTCAGTTCCTCGTGAAGAAACAAAGGGATTGCTTGGCTCAAAGAACCAAAGCAACTCATATTGAATGAAAGGCATATCAGTCAAAATTCATTGGGATATGTCCGAAGTATGTCAAACTTGAGAATCAAACAAAACACACAAATATCTATCTCCACTTCCTAAATTATTGCACAAGGAAATGCACTTAATTAAACGCGTCACAGCTGTTTGGATCGCGAATAGGAATAACGAGCAGCAAGGTTTCAACAAAATTAACAAACGACAAATAGCTGAGAAATACATTAGGGTCATACGGTCGTGTCGTAAAACAAACAAAGCACGGGAATTTCATAAAAAGTCAAACTCCATGCAGTCAGAAGGCTACAAGCGATGTAACCAGGAGGTCATAGCTAATCAAAATCAAAAAGGCAAATGAACCTTATCTAAGAGATTCAACGAGATACCGTGGATATGGAACGAAGTTGCCTCGACGTTGAAATATATTCATAGATTTTTGTCTCTTGGGATATGCCGTAAAGATTAATGTTCCAGGAATGCAGGTTGATGACAAGGTGACTAAAAGGTCATCATACGCAAAGTTCGATGGCAATGAGGCGGATTTTGTAAATGGCAAACTCGTCCGACCCGATTCGGAATACATTGTGGCTCGCTCCGTTGACGCCGTGGATGCAAAAACAACAGGGAGAAACACTCTGCAAACCAATTTACCCAATTCAGTGCTCAACCGGTTGGCAAAAGAGTTGGATTTCTCCAACCTGTCCATTCGCAAGCATATTTTGGTGTTGCTCACGCCATTCCATAATCGCCAGTTGGACCGCTTCATCGCTGTCAATGGTCACAAAATCACCGTCCTCATCTCGATAGCGTAGCCTTGCAGATTTTCCCCCAATTGAGCGCGTCGTGAATCGGGCCAGCTTGGCGTCAACTCGATCAGTCAAGGAGCGATAGAGAATATTGCTTGCAATCACCAATGTCACATAGTTATCATCAAAATTAACCTTCGCTTTCAACTGAGCTGGCATGTTGTTGTCAGCCTCCTGATTTAGCGAAAGACTAGAAGATATGGAGGCGTTTGCTGATAGAAGAGTTTGAGAGCGAGGAGTTTCACGGCCTTGCCCATATTGAGGTTCGGCAAATCCTGGGCGTAATGACTGGGGTGGCCCCATGCTTCCTGGCGAGCTGCTTTGGCTTCGGCTAATAGGGGTTCTCATGTTGGCAATGTTCGCCGGAATAGGTGGAACCGGCACGTTGTCCACGGTTTGCATCCCGTTCAAATAACGACGAGCCGAGTCGGCAAGGTTATGGTTGTGAATATCAGGACTACTGGCGGAACGCATCCTGGACTGAGACGGATTATGAGAATTTTGAGACGATAGGGGAGGGAGCGAGGGGCGCTGAGCCATGCGAGACGCATTGCTATAGTATGGAGAAGACGTCGGGCCATCTCGTGACCCTGCTCTGGGCATTGCCGGAGCAGTATAACGATTGGATTCTTCGTTCCATTGGTTAGACGGCGTGCCTTGCCTCGAATATGAGAATGTGGTTGATGAGCTCGACCTTGACGATGGCATTTCAGCAACAGGAGAGAAGTATGAACCGACAAGCCGCTCTCCAGGTGATAGAGCCCCAGGTGAGAATTGGGTATGGAGAGAAAGCGGCGGTTCAGGCATTGGAAACCGGGGTGGCCGGACAGTAGAGGCCCCGGATCCTCCACTGCTACCCGTCCCTGATCGAGCTCGAAGACTCGTACTGGATGCGTTACGAGACATTGAAAGCTCAGAGACAGCAGGAGCAAGGTCTTCCTCTGCATTATATTCTTCGGCATACGGGTTTTCCATCTTGGGTGCATTCTTGAGGTAGGTAAATTCGGTTTCAGAGGTGCCACTGCGTAAAGCGTTCCTTTCTTCAACCTGACGAGCTCGTTGAGCATCAATATCTTTGTACCACTTTCGCATAGTATCCTCATCTCGGTAACGAATGGAGAAGTTGTCCACAACACCAGGGTCACCCTTCCAAAATATTTGGATTTTATAGGAACCTGAAAATCGTGTTTGTTAGAAGACGCTTCAACTAATACTGTGTTGGCCACATACCTGGACGTTGAAGAGATAATATTTCAGTCACATTTGCCATGTATATTCGGCCCTTCAACTGAAGACGAACTTTCCCTCTTTGGTTCGTGTTAGGTTTATCTTTTCCCATAAGTTTGGACTTCTGCTTATTCGGATTTATGTCTTTACAGCATAAAAGGATTCGCTCGAAAAGATAGATGTGATACTATACCCAACCAAAGTCGTTAGCCAAGATCTCACAGGTGAAACAATTTGGAGGCCACTATGTTTCCTTTGGATAGACAACCTTCGTTCCGGGAAAAGTCGAAATTAGAATCATTAAACAGTCCGACACTGATTAAAGGCTAAAAAATGCAATTTGGAAGAGTGGAAATAATACACAAAAGTGAAGCAAAGATTAGGTCCAGCTCCCTTTTTATTCCAGGCTCATCCGGTTGTTGATATCACTGTCAACATTGCGATCAGAAATTTCGCTCGTCAAGCTATTAGTCCTGTTGGAAATTAAGCTGTCACCCGAGCTAGAAGTTCTCCAGTATTTGAGAGTTGGCACTAGGCGTCCAGAGATAGGACTTCCTTGGAACCATGGCTTTGGCGAGACAGGCAACGATAAGTTTTGATTTACATCAACACTTTCCTGAGATTGTACTCCAGGTGTGAACTGAAACATACGAGTAGCGGAATATTCACTACTCCTTTTCGAACCTGAAAACACAGACGAAAGTGACCTCTTTGCTCTGGAAGCAAATGAAGGTGACACCGTCTTCTCTGCTCCGGATACGCTGATAGACCTTGGTGAAGCCTGTAATCTTGTCTCTAACGCGGACAATCTCATTTCCTTGGAACTGTATATTGCCTGGGTATTGATTTCAGATTGTGAAATAGAGGCTGCAGTTGGAACCCAAGCCTTCCACGGATCATGAGTGAAGAGTCTGATTGCTGGGCTTCCTGCGGGGATAATCATTCGATATGGAAAGTTTGGGCCCAAAGAAATCCTTAGTCGTAATTCTAATGGCTGGGATAATTCGCGGCGTCTCGTCCATGGCCAGAAATTTTTAAAGCGAAGGGCACTGAAAAATATACGAACCTCTCTTACCGAGTCTTTTCCAGCGTCACCCTTTATTACTATAAAGGTCCCGAACCGGAGTAACTCGCCGAAAGCTTCAACTCGAAGAGATTTCCAATCATCTACCCGGACAGTCAAATCTTGTACTGCGACGGCTAAGTGTTCTTTGTCAATGGCGCTATTCGCACGATCTAAGACATGTTGAATGATATCGATAGCCGTAGCTATGTCGGCGTTAAGGTCTTCTTGTTCCGTTTGTTTTTTCAATTCCTACAAAAAGTCAGACAGGTAACATCCACAACAACACGGGAAGCTCACCATGAGCATTAAAGGATATTTAGTCAGGCGTTGAAATGGCTTTACGAAGAAACCGTTCAAGGTTGATAACTGGGCCACCATCTGCTGAAGATCAAGGGATCGTGGAGCCGCATTAATTTTATCCCACTCGCGCTGGCAAACGGCGTCACATCGAAGTTGGTTGGCTATGAAGGGCTCATACTGCCGGAAACCTTCTTGGTGATTGATGAACAACTCGCCCCAGTTCTGTGATTCCTCAGCAAGTGCGTGATGTTGCTCCATTCGGATAAGAAACCGTTGCGAAAAGTCAAGCAAGTTGTTCAGGTTCAGGAAAATTTGATGGCTTGTGTCGCCGTTGAGCGCTCCGGTTTCCTCTAATTCTTTCTTAAGGGCCTGTAAATTTTGTAGATGATGGACATAGTCTCGTTCGGTCTCGAGCATTTCCTTCAGAATGTGTTCTCGTCGCGTAAGCTTGGTTCTTTGTGTTTCAACGGGGCCGGAGGTCGGAGTGGAAGACTTGTAAAGCTGGCCTTGCATTTCGAGGATGTCGAGGACACGATTAACCATTTTAATAACCTTTATAGCCAGTTAGCACCAAGCCCTTCCTAGTGATAGAAGCTTTCTTAGAAAGGGGTGGGAATTAATTACCTTGACAAAGCCAGTGGTATTTTCGCCGTAGAGATCTGTGATGAGAAAACATTCTTGTTGAGGAAACTCCAGATCTTGCAAGCAAGCCTGAAGAAACTTGAAAGAGGCGGCTTTGGGTCTTCTGTGTTCTTGGACCTTGCTCTCGTCCAACGTTAACGGCTCCGTGGGCTGCGTAGCGTTGAAAATGGTCATCAAAGGATATCCGTTCTGCAAGCACCTCCACACTGACGCCACCGGATCACTGGCTTCCTGGGTTTTGTCCAAAGCTTCCATCTCTGTCAGATGTGGCTCAAAACCGGGGACTTCCGCAAGCCTCTTTTTCAAGTGGGCGCAACTCTGGTACAGCGACTCGCCTCCTCTCCGATTGATGATATTATCCTCAGCCATAACATGGCCCGGGCTGACCACCGACTCCATTTTGGTGCAGCTGTCGCGTTCACGCAGGGCGGGTAGATGGCGGTATTCAGAGTGTGCGCTTTAAGTTGTGGAGAGTAGTCCTGGCCAGGGTCCCTGGGCCGTCGCAGCAACTACGAGCATGGGTTTGCAGAAGTTGTAAAATAGAAGAAGATATCGCAGGAATGTTGGCGCTCGAGGGAAGGGAGAAGGGTGAGGCGGAACGATACTAATGCGAAGGGGCCCAGTCTCGAAGGTGGTTAGCAAGCATGAACAACACTAATCAAAACACACACACAAACATAACACTTGAAGACGCAGAATTTCGGGGTCGAGCTCACCCCGAGGCGTCCTGTGTTTAATTTGAACCGTATATGGAGATGCCAGATGCAGTAGAGAAAGAGGTAGCAAGTATACCAGAATGTTCAGAGTAAAGGTTCACTCCCCCAAAAGAAAAGAAAAAAAAGGAGAGAGGGAGGCTTGTGGGGAGCCGGATGCCCAAAGGAGAGCTTCTGGAACAGCTAGCGGTTATGATGCAGCAGCAGCGAAGACACAGCCAGGTTCAGAGACAGAGCAAGAAGAATCTGCAGATGCAGCAAGATTCCCTAGGGAGGGTTTGTGGGAAAGAGAGGGAGAGGAGATGTGCTGGGAGGAGGAGAGAGAGAATTGGGGGAGAGGTGTGTTGCCCTTGCTTGGTTGGGCTGTTTCAGGAGGTTGACTGAGCATTCTGTCACAGCACCAGAAAAAAAAAAGGGAGGGAGAGAGAGAAGGTACCGTAACTTTACCCGTCCCAAGGCCCATAAATTACGTTTTCTGCTCTTTTCGCTCATACGTTTTCTTCGTCTAAACCCGTTTAGGTCTACCGTACCGTGAAAGTTCTGGGGGGCCGGGGAAGCTAGGCCAAGCATGGTTTAGTGCGGTAATGCTGGTGCCGCTTTGGTCTCATTGGGGGGGAGGGTTAGGTAAGCCTCCACGTTATCCACCCCTGCTTATGTCAGCCCGCTTCCTGTTTTTATACTGGCTTTTCTCTCTCTCTGGACTCTGCAGATGAGCAGGTAGTTAAGTGCTCCGTATGTAGTTAGATACTTTCACAGTGGGTGATAGTATTTTCAGAGTGGTGGAGTGGCAATACGGTGCCATTGTCAGAGTGTGTGTGTGCAATAATCCCTCTCTGGGACTGATTCCTGTGCCTCCTGGTCCCTGTGCGCACGCTTCGACATCCCCCCGAAATCTCAGATCTGGGGGGGGAAAAGGTGGCTTGCTTACCTAAGACGAACAACAAGCGGCTGAAGCGGTGGCTGACTGGTTAAATAACTTTAACTGGGCAGGACGAACGACGAGAGAAGGCGAGACAAGACGAGACGGCGGACGACGGACGACGGAAACGACGACAACAACAACAATAACAACAAGCGGGCGACCGGTCGAGCTTCCATCGACCATCCTTGTCTTTCCCCAGTTAACTCACTAATGTAAAAAGGCCACCCCTTCTTATCAACTTTTGGATACCTTGGATGTTTGGCTCAGCCTGGGTTGCCTTGCCTGATCGCAGCCTGCTGGTCGCCTCCCCCGGAATACTGCTCGTCTTTGTTTGGAGGCGCCAGTCATCTGTCAACTAGGTAGTTAACTAACTACATCCTCACTGCCTGGCCGCAAGGAGACGCTGTCATCGGAACTCCGTCAATGCCTGCTACGGCTCCTACCGGCCCCAGACACTGACCTTCCTTTTGGCCTCTTGTGTTCTTTGTTGTCTTTAGCCCTTCCTCCCCCCGCTGCCTGCCGTGCCAGACTCCAGATGGATCACGACTCGACGAACTCGGCGGATCCGCGGCCTCCGCGAAGGCTGCAATCGGGGAAATTTAAAGTAGGACTTGGAGCGCCCTCGACTGGAAATCCTTTTAGGCTTGACGAAGGGTATTCGGACGAGACCAAGAGTGAGGCAGACAATGACCAGGCTTCGGGAAATGGATTGACACTCCCTCCCTGGCTGCTGGGCAATACAGAGCCTGATCGAGCAGGTATTTTTACCTTTTTCTTTCCCCTCTTTTGCGACTATTCTTCTCTTTTGACTTGAAATAAAAAGGGCCTAATTGTGGTTTCAGAATTGGCTTTTGCCCTTCTCAGCACGCTGCGAACGTCCACCATTGCCAGCATTGTCGAACGGCTAACCCCACTTCTTCACATGGACCCAGTTCAGAAACTTCCCCCCGAAATAACCGCTGAAATATTCTCCTACCTCGACCCAGCAACTCTCCTCACCGCTTCGCTTGCCTCTAGAGCATGGCGAGACCGAATCCAGGATTCACTCCTATGGCGAAAGTTGTATTTACGGGAAGGCTGGAAGATGAATGCAGAAGAGATTCGAACTTTCGAACGGCAACGCGCCGAAGCTTTGCAGTCGGCCACCAGGAAAGCCCGAATGAGACGTTCCGATACAGATTTTGGGCAACCTCTTCTTAAGAAACGTGCTCCGCCTGGCCGTATCAACTCTGCCGGCTCCTCCAATGAGAGTATGGCGGAAGGCGAGCCCCCTGGCTCTATGCCATGCGACCCTCCTGACGCAGAGGGCGACTATGCAATGCGGGATATTGGCGGTTCTGATTATTTCGCGCGGAACCCCTCAATTGACCGGGATTCGCCCTTGTCACCTTACAAGGAAACTTTCTTGTCGCCGGCTTTGCGCCTGGATGACCCCACCAGGCTTAACTGGGCATACTTGTATCGGCAGCGGCGCCTGTTGGAAGATAACTGGCTCAAAGGCCGCTTTAAGAACTTCCAGTTGCCCCATCCGTTATACCCATGGGAAGCGCATCGCGAGTGTATCTACGCCATTCAATTCAGTGGAAACTGGTTGGTGAGTGGCAGTCGCGACAAGACCATAAGAATTTGGAATTTGGAAACAAGAAGGCTCAAATGTCCCCCACTACTTGGACACAGTGGCTCTGTATTATGTATGCAGTTCGACGCTAGTGAGGAAGAGGATATTATCATATCAGGCAGCAGTGACAGAAACGTGATTATCTGGCGTTTCTCCACGGGTGAAAAGTTGCAAGAGCTGACACGTGCGCATTTTGATTCTGTGCTAAGTTTGCGTTTTGACAAACGATATTTGGTAACTTGCTCAAAAGACAAGCTTATAAAAGTCTGGAATCGTCGGGAATTGCGTGCCTCGGATGAAGACTATCCGACTTACTTCACAGGTGTTGGGGTGCGGTATCCCTCTTATATCGTGGATACCTCAAACATACCCCCATCAACCTTAGAGGCCCAGATCGCGAACGAACAGATCAAAATCCTACATCCATACACTCTACTGATGACGCTTGATGGACATGGAGCTGCTGTAAACTCGATACAAATTGATAACAATGAGATCGTGTCAGCATCCGGAGACCGCCTTATCAAGCTATGGGATATCCGCAGCGGGTCTTGCCTGAAGACCTTACCTGGCCATCAAAAAGGAATTGCATGTGTTCAGTTTGATAATAAGCGGATAATAAGCGGCAGTAATGATTTCACTGTGCGAATATATGATCATATTTCCGGTGCACAAGTTGCGTGTCTTCCGGGTCATGACGACCTTGTCCGAACGCTCCAGGCCGGGTTCGGCGACCCCCCAGGCTCTGAAGAGACGCTAAGGCTTGAAGCCATGGCAGTTGACCATGATTACTGGGAAGCCCGGCGCCGCGGGGATATCCTTCTTGAACCAGGTCGCCGACGGTTCAACCAGATGCGAAGTACAGGATCAAGGCGGCCGCAAGACATCATGGCTTTGGGAGCGAAGATTCCCCCTGGCGGTGGTGGAAGTAAGTGGGCTCGAATTGTATCAGGATCGTACGACGAAACAATCATAATATGGAAAAGAGATAAGCAAGGTGAATGGGTGGTTGGACAGCGATTGCGACAGACGGATGCGGCGCGAGCAGCATCTGCGATTGAGGATTCCATGGCTACTGAGTTTCTCACGCAGACATTTGGAACAACCTTGCCGGGAATACACAGACATCTCCAGGCTGCATCTCAGCATTCCCCGAATAACGATGTTAACGGTCCTTCGCACAACATAGCTGCTGCAGCTTCTACCGCAGTTATTTCAGCCGCCCCTACCACTGGTGCATCCATACCTCAACCAATCCTCCCTTCGCAAAATGCGTTTGCTATACTCCAACCTCAACAGCAACAACAACAACAGCCATTACAGCAGCAGCCCCAGAACCAACCGCCTGTCCAGACCTCACATATTCAACTCGCTCCCATACTTGGCTCTTCTCGAAGCCAAACCACACAAATTCCATCCATCAGCCAAACCCAACCAACTACTCTCCAACCACCACCTCAACAATCTCAACCTCAACCCCCTGCTCTCCAACCTCCCGTTGGCCAGCATCCCGCCGCCCCGGCACCATTCGATAACCAAGGGCAAGTTCCCCATCAACAACACCATGCAACAACAAGAATCTTCAAACTCCAATTCGACGCGCGAAAATTGATCTGCGCAAGCCAGGACCATGTAATCGTCGGATGGGACTTTGCAAACGGCGATAAGCACCTAGAAGAGGTCTGCCGATTTTTCGTGGGGCTATGAGATGGCCCCCATGATACGTAAATCTGGCCAACAGCAAGACGACGCCTCAAATAGTTTTTGTTTCCCTTTTGGTGTTTTATTGGGCTATCTGTTTTCGTGCTTGCATAACTTAATTGCACCTTTAGCACATTTGACGTGGTTCCCAAGTATGGGGATAACAGAAGTGTATTGGAAAATGTACGATCGTGTACATACTTTTGGCATTCTGGTCTATTCTGTCATAATGGCGGATACAACCAAGTGGGTTTCCACGCACAAACAGCTAAAATATCAGCTGGCGAAAGCGATTGGCGGTCCCATTATTGGGATGTACAGAATATTTCTTGGGCTCTTTTGTATCTATCATTCCATACCTTTTCTTTTTTTGGTGTTTCTACTTTATTTTGGCAATGACCTATATTTGAAGGGGCATGTTTTATGGTTGGAAAGATATTGATACATGTCATCATAGCAATGGCTGATACTTTACATTATGAAAGACAGTCAGGTTCCCAGCAACCAAACACACATACTAATAATTATCTTCTTTCATTCAGTCTGGCTATTCTGATCCTTCCCGCCCTTCTTCTTCAAACTCCCGAGTTGGATTGAAAAAAAAGGGGGAAACTTTGTTGGTCGATTTCATCATCAGCCATGAAAAAACTGGACTTTAAGCTGTACTTTCTATTGCGGCAATCGAAAGGCCATATCAGGCCAAAAAAGGAAGGCCATAGCCAAGCCAACAACCCAGTTAAAACAAAACGCACAGAAAAAAAAAAAAAAAAAAGACAGTTTCACCTAGAGCTAGACTGGTGATATCCCCAAGCCGGGATCCACGGCCTCGACACCTTCTGTCCGCGCTTCCAGAGCTTCTTGAAATCCAAGCAACTTCGAGGCTGAGCATCTCCATTCGCACCGTCTCCCCATCTAACACTAAAACCTTCTTTCGAATGATGCACGAGCCATAATCCACAACACTCTGCAAGACAAGTTATGATTGCAAGGTAATCACACGGTCTATGATGGTCAACAACGGAAGAGGCCGCCGAGGACACAGCACCGCTACCTGCGGTGGAGAACGGCGGCGTTGACACGCCGTAGAAAGTACCGTCAGTTGTAGCTGCTCCAGCTCTGACGGAAGCAGACCGTACATTGGGTGGAGATGATTCAAGTCTAGGAGCTGGCGGGACGAGCGGAGGATGCCTAATATAGGAAGGAACAGGAACGGATGGGAGGTCGTTTGGCGTCGTACCATCAACAAAATGAACTCTACGGGGAGCGGGATAGTTGCTGCTTTGCTTGGAAGTGGCAGAGGAACGAAGCGAAGACGCTCTGGGCGGAACTTGCGGAGAAGGGGGATCATTCCGGCAGCAAAGGGGACCCGGTGTGCAAACCTGATTCGCCGACTCATTGCGCCTGACTTCCTGAACGCTTGCGACAGGTAACGACTCGCGATGATATGGATGGTTCAGCAACCCTCCCGCGCCCGGACCAGCGCCTACGCCATGCCCGCTTTGCCGTGTGCCGAAACGCCCACGAACGACTGTTCCATCGTCAGCACGGGCAATTGCTCCAGCCGGCAAAACGCCTATGCGTGGCGTAGAACACGAGGAAAAGCCAAGGAGTCGGCGTAATCTAAAGAAGCAGCAAGTACAATCGTCGAGATCAACATCGTTGCCGGAGCTCACGTTTTGCTGGGGGGGTGAGATGCGAAATTGGATCGCTTCCGGTGATCCAAACGACGGAAGCCCAGGTGGCGTAGCGCTCCGAGCAGGAGGAGGATATATAGGCTCTAGTGGATCAACAGGAGAACAGCGGTCATTAAGCCAGAGCAGATCTGAAAAGCTTCCACACGAGGAAGACAACCGGTTTGATCGAGAGAGGTACGTCGGAAGAGAAGAGAATGAAAATCTAGGACGAAAAGAAGGAATATCGAGATCGTCAAGAGAATAAATCCTGTCTCCATATCGATTTCCAAGCATTGAAACACAACAAGACGTTCTTGACCTTAGGGAAACACCACCCGACTTCAACAGCTCTCTGGATATTGCCGAGACAGAAGTTTTGAGTGTAGAGAAACTTGGATGCTCGCTTATGGGTTCGAGAATATGAGGCTGCCACCCGCCGTGAGATACGGGGTAGCACGTTCCTCGCAGGCAATTCCCATCAACGATAACCATCCGCTGCCGTTCCAGATTATCATCCTCCTCCTCATGTCCTATCTTTCCTTCCTCGAGCGGTTTTTCGTCATCACATCCGTCGAAACTAGTCAAAAACCCGTCGTGGAGAGAGCTATGCTCGCTGGGAATAGTCTCTGATGAGTCCAAATGTGCGTTGACTCCTCTGATGGAGACGGTCCGGCGAAGCCTGCTTCGTGGAGGGGCTGTACCTTCAGAGAAAGACTGGGATCGCGTGTGATTAGCGATGAAAGCGCCTTTCCTAACGAGTGGTGGCCGTCTTGCTATCAAGGAAGCCATTGATTTTCCTATTAGGGATGAACGAGCGAGGTCCCTTATCACAGGGCCAAAAAGAAGAAGAGATTTGTAGACCCCGTCCGGGCTATAGAGGCCAATCAACTCCAAATACTCATGGAGTTGATCGGGTGTGTTTTCATTTGATTGTTCCAAGTCAAAAACGATTAAAAGCTCTTAGCTGGAAAGAACAGTGTTCCGTGAGGAAAACATCCAAAAGCCAGTAACAGGGAAGGCATGATGACGCCTCAATCCGTCCAACAGTGTATCCCCAACACATCCTGACGCCAGACAATATGCAGCGAGAAAACCTTTGAATATGTCAATTTCGACAAGAAAAATGGTCCGTATATACCAAGATAGCAATGCATCCAAGACACCATCCGCCGCGCTGCATCGCTCAATGCAAAAATCCAACTCAAACAAATCAAAGGAACAGAGAAAGGAATATTGGAGAAGCACTCATAAAAGGTCACGACGCTACGGAACTCTGGCTTAGGTTCGACTTTCCGGCAGACTGCTGCTCCTTCTTCAGTGTCTGTACTAGAACCTCCAGTCTGCGTCGTTCCTCTTGTTCAGCCTGGAGGATAACAAATCAGCAAGATGTTTCGAAAAATACAAAGCTGTACAGAGAAACTCTACCTTCAAAGCCTTCAGATTATCCGCCCTTGTATCTCTCATCATCTTCTTGAACTCATTCTTCAACACCATCATCGACGTCGTTTCAGTCGGTGTGCCATCTCCCCTCCGGGAGCCATTCGCCCCTAGCGCTTGGACTCGTTCATCGCCCAACTGCATCTCCAGAGTCTCACACCGCTCTCGATAAGAATCTATAACGCTCTCAAACTTGTCTCTTTCCTTTTCGAATTCGATGCTGGCTTTGGTCATAGCCTCATAGTCGTCAATTGTTTCACGGAGCTCTTTCTCCAGCATCCGCACACGATCTTCGAGCTCGGGCCCTCCAGCATTGTTTTTGCTGCTATGTTTATCCTTGAGCGTAGCCAGTTCCTCAGCGAGACTCATATTACGCTGGTTCAGCTCATCCATCTCTCTTTGAATGGCCGGGTTTGCTGCAACTTGCGCGGCACGCTCGGCCCGGCTCCCATAAGCACCATCAAGCTCAGCTCGTGCAAAAGTAAGTTCAGTCTGTATCCTCACCATCTCACTCTCAAGATCAGAATAATCAGACTGAAGCTTCTGCAACTCTTGCTTCGCATCATTGGATCCCTGGCGAGCACTTTCAACTTCATTGCCCTTCTCGGAGCGTAGTTGCTGGAGGGCGTTTTGTAGATCTGCGATTTGCCGTTCTCTGGCAACCTGATCATGCTCGGCAGCGTCCAGATCCGCTCTGACTTTGTTTCGATATTCTTCAAGGCTCGCAATTTGATCATCTTTGGTGGCGAGATTTTGTTCAACCTTTTCCAACTCTTGGGCGAATTTCTGACGGGTTTCTTTTAAAGTAACGATTTCGCTCTCTTTCAAGGCCAGCGTCTGTTCAGCCGATTGTCGAGCTTCTTTTAAACTAGCAATTTCGTTTTCTCTCAGGGCCAGCGTCTGTTCAGCCGACTGTCGAGCTTCATCTAGGTTGGCGACTTCGCTCTCTCTCAATGCTAAAGCTTGTTCAGCCGACTGCCGGGCTTCTTTTAAACTGGCAATCTCGTTTTCTCTCAGGGCTAGCTTTTGTTCAGCCGACTGTCGAGCTTCATCTAGGTTGGCGACTTCGCTCTCTCTCAATGCTAAAGCTTGTTCAGCCGACTGCCGGGCTTCTTTTAAACTGGCAATCTCGTTTTCTCTCAGGGCTAGCTTTTGTTCAGCCGACTGTCGAGCTTCATCTAGGTTGGCGACTTCGCTCTCTCTCAATGCTAAAGCTTGTTCAGCCGACTGCCGGGCTTCTTTTAAACTGGCAATCTCGTTTTCTCTCAGGGCTAGCTTTTGTTCAGCCGACTGTCGAGCTTCTTCTAGAGAGGCAACCTCGCTCTCTCTCAACGCCAAAAGTTGTTCAACCTTCTTATTGGCCTCCCTCTCTTCACTTAGAGCTGACGACTCGTTGACGGATTGTTGCTGCTCCCGGATCATAGATTCTTGACGGGCAGCATCAAGCTGGTCCATCACCATTGTAAGTTCCTCTCGCATATCGTCAGCTTCCTTGCGCGCGCGATCCAGCTCCTTTCGCATCTGGGCGATTTCTTCCGTAAGATTGGCAATATGGGCGTCCCGCTCGGCATCAGACTTGCAGTTGAGTTCTCTCTGCTGCTGGATCTGGGTTGTAAGAATCGTTTTATGTTCGGTCAGGTTTCCGATCCGGACTTCAGCATCTTCGATCGCCAGTCCCAGGTAGTCGAGGTGTTCGATGAGAGTTCTGTTGAACGTTGACGTGCGTGGGGTGAGTTGAGGTCGGGTTGAGCCAGCCGCGATGAGGATGCCGTCGAGTCGCTTGGTGAATATTTCTAGTTTCTCTTCTGCGTCATATATCGAGCCTTCCATGCCTTGAAGTACCTGCGTTTGTTGGAAAGCCATCGATTCCAAACGTTTGTCCAAGGTGTCGAGACTCGTCTGGACAGCGATCACTGGATCCGCCGGAACGCCATTGGCACTCGCTCGAAGTCGATCGACGTCTTGACCTGGATTGGCTTGCAGTATCATATCCCTTAGGCGAGAATTCAAGTCGTCGAGTCTTTTCTTCGTGTCGTGCAATGCGGCCAAACTCACAGAGTTTCTTTGTCCGGCAACCGCAGCAACCGCGGCGGGAAAGTCGCGTCGAGTGTGGCCCCCGTGAAAATCGTCCAAATAGTCCGGGGTTCTGTAGAGGCTGCGCTCGTCGAATTCTACAGCGTCGCCATTCCTCTCCTGGCGCAGTGCGCTTTTTTTCTTGAGGCCTTTGTGGGTCATCTGCAGCACCCCGGCGGTATGTTCCAGCACCCTTCTTCGGATCTCGCCGGCTCTCCGTTCCAGCTTCCACAGCTCCTGGGAGATGTCCTCGCATCGTCGCACGCTGAGCGAGAATTCTTCGTCGGATTTGTTCTGGAAGCTGTGGCGACCGAACAAACTTAGTCGTCGGCGATGTGACCTGGGAGAGGACTCGGGGCTGGAGTCCGAGCTCTCTCGTCTGCCGGCCTTGGAGTCGTACAGCCTGCCGAGAGAGAATGCGGCTTCCTGCAGCTTCATCTCGAGGGTCAGTTTCCGCTTCGAAGCCTCGATGCGATTTGTTAGGAGGAGCAATTCCTTCTTGAGCTCCTCTGCCTCTTCGAACGAGAGGACCTCGAATTGCATGCTGTCGGAGATGGCGGTTTCGGCGAGGAGATGCATTGCGACGGGATCGTTGGCGTTGAGGAGGACGGAGCTTCGTGGGTGCGAGTAGTTGAGCTGGGGAGAGGGTAACTGTTTTAGCAACAAGGGCACAGGCATTTTTTTTTTTTTTTTTTTGACTTACGGGATTGTATCTCGGAGCTCCATCGTCATTGGAGTCGAGGAAGTTTCTGTATCCCTCAAACAATGCCTTGGACGACGGAGGCGGCATTGCTTGGACGGAAGAGGCGAAATATCGAGGGTCCTGATAGGAGGAGTGGCTCGACCGGTAGCTCGCGATGTTCATGATTGCGAGTGGTTTTCAAAAGGGGAAAAAAAAAGAAACAAAGGAAAAGGAAAAAGAAAGAGATGCTGGAGCAGGTGCAATTGAAAAGGTATTAGAGATATCACTCGCAGGCCATGGTGTTCATCGTCGCTCTTCTACCAGATGCGGATGGCTTTGTTGCTATAGGGAGTTCACGGGCGGTGAATACGGGGGACTTTCGTAGTTAAAAGGAGTCGGATTTCGCTTTTTCAAATTTCGGTTACCAAACGTTAAAAGGCAGAAAAAGAAAAGAAAGAGAAAGAGAAAGAGCAGAATATGATTTCAAAGTGGGAGTGTTCCTGTTGATCTGGACGGTATCTCTTTTTCTTTTTTCTTTGCCAAAAGGATTCGTCCCTTTTTTCCCCCTCTCCCTCTGTGACTTTGTCTTTCTCTCTCTCTCTCCAGGCAAGTCTGAGCTCTCTCTGGTCGCTCTTCAGCAAGGTCGAGAGGCTCTTGGTGACGCAGATGATTGGCTGACTAAGACGGAACCGGGGAAACAGCGTTGCCGGGATTGCGCTAGTGAGGAAGTGGGTTAGCGCAAGGTTTAAGCCGTCTATATATAGTATTGCTAGGCGGGGAGAACTTAGAAGAGACGGGACGAAAAACAGAGAAGGAAGAAGACAAGACGGGAGGGCGAGAGAGAGAGAGAGAGAGAGAGAATATAACTACAAAGGGGAACGACAAAAGATTCCATTTGCGGCCCCATATAACTATGTAACTACAGAGGGCGACTGGACTGGTTGTAGATGTAAATGATTGAGTGGACATGCTCCCCGTCCCGCCCTTGTGGCTTGGGAGCGAGGCCGCCAGTCCTTGTCTCAGCTCTCGACTCAGCCTTATATAGCCTACAACTATTTTACTCCAATCAGAGACGCGAGCCCAGTATTTTAACCTGGAGAGGCATGCCGGTCTTGGGCTGTCGTGGGTTGAGCCTACTGGACCTGTTTCAAAGCCTCCAAAGGGCCACATGGAAACCTAATCTGGCCGGACTGCCCGTGTTTTTTTTTTCTTTCTCTCTCTTTTCTTTTTTGTGTGCCTTGGTGGTTGATAGTTCAACAGGTTTTATATACAAGGGAAAATCTCTCGGCAAGGCATGCGAAGAGCGCGTCAAGGTCACCCGCGTAGATGGGATGGGGATGGGATGGAGTCATTTCTCTTGGGTCTTGTCTTGTCATGGCAGCGGAGAGATACCATCGTGGTTCCGAGATGTTTAGTTTACGTGCGAGAAGAAGACTTGAACCAAAGCGGGGAGAAATGAAACAGCTGCTTTTTTAAGCCTGGAGACTGGCAGGAAGGAAACAAAGGAGCTAGCTAGTTATTCACCGGAGCAAAAGGAAACAACAAATTCAAATCTGTTGTTGGTGGAGATTTGATATATATCAAAGTTGCTCTTAATTACCCTTGCCCGCCTGGGTTGTAGAGCGAGCTTGGTGTTGGCCCAGGTTATCTGCAGGGTCTTCTCTCGGTTTGGTTAACAATTATCGATAGCACAACTTGTATACTTTTCTGCGTTTCGCTGATGGATATTGATTGTCTGGCTTCACTTGCGATGGAGAAAGGGGTTTCCTGTGTGACCCTTTGCATGTAGCTAACTACAAACCATGACACTCCGTCCATCCATAACTAACCTACTCTGTTAACATGTAGCTAAATATTTGTGACAATATAGCTCCAGGTTGTTGACTAAAAAAAGCCCAATTTTCACATGCCGTAGACGGCTTGAGATGCTCGGGTTGTTTGATCGCAGACCGCTTCCCCCCCTAGTTAAGTTCGTTAACTAGTAGTTAGTTAGTGCATGAGATCGGCTCATTTCTCCGCCTTTTTTGACTCTTGGGGAGTTTCTCAAAATCTGGGGAAGAGGGTTGTTTTATTCCCCCTCAAAATATGTTCCCTCGACATTGATTTAAGGGTCTCCTGTACACACATCCACAAGGGCCAGACTAAATGCCGAGTTAAAACGGGCAAACATGGACGCGGACCACCACACGAGCAACGTGGACCTAGCCGCGCACGATACGAAGTCGCTCAAGGGGCGCATCGTCGTGGATCCGAACGCAGAGACCACCTCAGGGCCGACGGTCATCCATGACGAGGGAGGCTACAGAGTGTATAAACGGCGCTTTTTCGGACTGGCCCAACTGGTTCTGCTGAATATTGTCGTTAGCTGGGACGTAAGTTACGTTTTTGGAACTCGATCTCAATGGATCTCTCTCCCAAGGGGATTCGTTGAAGGCCTGCATAGGCTTCGGGAAGACTAGAGCTGACGTGGTGCTAACTAACTACACTACATTACCAGTGGCTTACCTTTTCCGCCGTGTCCAAGACGTCGTCTGAGTATTTCGATGTCTCCGAGAGCGCGATCAATTGGCTGAGCACAGGATTCCTCTTTGCTTTCTGCGTTGCCAGCCCGTGAGTTCCTTTTTCTTTCCACCAATTATTCCCACTTCAAAAAGAAGAAAAGAAAAAGCCAACTAACAAATAAATTCGAGGCCGTAAAGTGCCGTGATATGGACCCTGAATAAAGGAGGCCCGAAGCCCTCGATCGTCGCGTGCGCAGCGCTCCTCCTCGTCGGGAACTGGGTCCGCTACGCAGGCGCAAAGGCGAATGGTGGAATCTTCGGCGTGGCCATGCTGGGCCAGATCATCATCGGCTTCGCTCAACCCTTCGTCCTGACCGCCCCGACCAGATACAGCGATGCCTGGTTCAGCGATCGCGGGCGCACCAGCGCAACCGCCGTCGCGACTCTGGCGAACCCCCTCGGCGGCGCCCTGGGACAGTTGATCGGCCCGATGTGGGCGACAGAGGCCAGCGAAGTACCGAAGATGGTCCTCTACGTTGCAATAGTCGTGAGTTCTGATAGACTATCGTACTTGGGTTTTTGTTTTATTATCTTCTTGCTAAAACAAAGGTCTTTTTTCTCTCTCTCTCCCAGTCAACCGTCGCATGCATACCATCGTTTTTCATCCCCTCCCTCCCTCCCACTCCACCCAGCGCCGCCTTCCACGTAGCCCGCATCCCGCTCACGCACAGCCACTTCAAACTCTGCCGCTCCGCCAAATTCTGGCTCATCTTCTTCCCCTTCAGCATCTACGTCGGCCTCTTCAACAGCATCTCCTCCCTCCTCAACCAAATCCTCCAGCCCCACGGCTTCTCCGAAACCGACGCCGGCATCACCGGCGCCCTCCTGATCTTCGTCGGCCTCGCCGCAGCCGCAATCTGCTCCCCCATCACCGACAAACACAAACACCACCTCGGCACCGTCAAGGTCCTCATGCCCATCGTCGCAGCCACCTACATCGGCTTCATCTTCGCCCCCCGCTCCCCCAGCGTCGCCGGCCCCTTTATCGCCGCCGCCATCCTGGGCGCTTCCAGCTTCGCCATCCTCCCCGTCATCCTCGAATACCTCGTCGAGATCACCTTTCCCATGTCCCCCGAGATCCCGAGCACCCTGTGCTGGGTCGGCGGGCAGATCTTCGGCGCCGTCTTCATCATCGTCGAGAATGCGCTCAAGGCCGGGCCTGACGCGCACCCGCCGAGGAATATGGAGCGCGCGCTTATCTTTCAGGCCGTCATGGCGGTGGTGGTGGTTCCGGCGCCGTTTTGTCTGGGGGCGTTTGGGATGCAGGTGTCGAAGAGGAGGTTGGAGGCTGAGCGGTTGGGGAGGGAGGAGGCGAGGATGAGGAGGGATGGAGAGGATGACGGTGAAGAGGGCGTGGTGGTGCCTGGTCCGTCGGCGGTTGCGCTTGGGTCTGAGGGTGGGAATGGTAAGAGGATGGGTGTGTTTTCAAGATGGTTGAAGTGAGATGTGGATACCCCCCGCGCGCCAGTTTGCTTGTGACATTTATTTGAGTGATGATTCTTTTATCTTGTTAATATTTGGTTTTTTTCTTGCGATTTTTTTTTCTTCTTCATTTTGTATTCCTACCCTGTTACGAGGCTTCAGGCAGTTCTGTACTCTTCAGCGAATACGTCGATATGTTTGCAGAATACCATTTAATTGTATTTCATGTCCATACCTGAACCCCCATCGCAATCCTACGAGAGTCGAGACATCCTTTTCTATCTTTCAATCCAACTCATACAACCAGCCTATAGATATGCTTTCCAAACTAAAAGATAATACACAGCATTGAACCTGCTGGTTGAAAAACGCACTGCTCGTCGAAATGGGAATGAACAAAACAAAAAACGAGGATCCACCATTCTATGCTTCGATCTGCGCGAAAAAGAATTTTTATATCTGTACATAATTTGGGAGATTCTAGCCAGGGACAAAGGGATGATATAAAAAGAGGTAATCAATGCCCAAAAACAAAAAGGGTAAAAGAAAAACACGTTGAGATGATAAAATGAAAACCCCCCCTGTGACGTACAGTACACATCACCCATTTGACAGATATACACGCAAAAAGGCCGGGCTTTCAGCTCATTGCGTGTTTTGACATCGTTCAGATGGATATATTTCTTAGCTTTTTTTTTCTGGCTCCAGTTGTATGTATTTTATCTTTCTCCCTCGTTCACCATCCAGCAATCATTAAGATGTTTTGGTATCTCAGCTCATGCTTTCCCGTCGTCGCCTTTGGGGCTTTGAAGACAATCCGCTAAAGGAGGTTTCTAAGATGAACGTGCTCGCATATTTGAGGGAAACGACGGGGAAGAAATACGTGGACCCGTAAGTTATTGTTTATTTGAGGGAGGCCCAAAGTTTGGGAGCAGCGCACTGGGTTGCGCAGTGCGTGAGATGGAAGACTAGAATAGAAAATTAATTTTGGCGCACAAAAAAGGACTTAGCCATTCCCTTCATCGACGGCTGAAATGCCCTCTGCAGTCCGATGATTCCGGGTGGCTTCTGGTCCAGAATTGAGGAGACAAAGACATGAATGCCGGGAAAAGACTTACACTCCTCGACGCAGTCCTCATGTGGTCCCTTGAAATCCGGATCATCGGAATTCCGGGTGACTCGCTCAACGCAATCGTCGTAGTGGTGCTTGTATGGTGCGCACTGGCTAGATTTGGCACATTCTACGCACGAAATTGTTAGCCTTGATCCATGCCCAAATGCCCATGTAACTTGGTCAGAACAGGGGGACATCAATGGGGCCCCAAAAATTTGCTCCCAAACTCGTCATTACCCGAATGAATGCAAACGGTATATCCCAACAATTCTTCCCTTCACGGCTTTTTTCACGGGAACATGTACGAAAATTTTAGAAAAAAGAAACATAGTTACGACTTACCCTCCTCCAGCTGCGGCTTAATATCCTCCGGCTCCTCTTCCTCCTCCTCCTCTTCTTCTTCCGGCTCCTCCTCAGCCTCTTCAGTAGATGCTTCTTCTTCCTCCTCGGCCTCTGGAGCAGGAGCAGGAGTATCCTCTTCAGCCGGCGGGGCCTCAGCCTGGACTTCCGTGAAGCCGACGGCGCTCACGAAGTCAGCGAAGAGCTCTGAGAGACCCATTGTTGAGATGGACGGTGCGGGGCGCGAGATTAGGGAGGCGGAGTGAGAAGGTAGTAAAATTTTGGCAGGGCGAGGCCGGGGGAGGAGGAGGAGTTTTGCAATCGACGGTGTTCGACAGCGACTTTGGGGAGTTCGACGTTGGCTGGTTTCTTTTGCTGTTTTGCAGGTTCGGGTTTGTGAGTGATTAGTAACGAGCTCAATTGACCATTGTGATTGGCTGATTCGCGCTCTGAGGTTGGTGATTGGTCGGGGTGGAATTTATGGTATTTCCGTGCCGAGGGCGGGATTGCCCCAAACCTTAAAAGGGGCATCCTGGAATATCTAACTAATAAAAGCCCTGGTGGAATACTCTACTGTGGACGGCGAGAGCTTGGGTTTTAAGAAGAGAGGAAATGGCATGACATTAATCGGAGTCGCATTGCTCATGTGTTGTGCACTCGCACATAGTATTGGACGGCGACAGGGTCGTTAGCATAATAAATAAATAAATTACACGTGCCTCCCGCTATGCATCAAACATGCCAGGAAAAAAGAGAAAAAGAAAAGGGGGGGGCTGGTGGTCATCTCTCGTGTCAAAATCGGAAGACGTCCTTGGCATAGAAACTGCAGAAAAGCATAGTTTCATTGAGCTTGACGAAGGCGGTCTTCAAGGTCATTGGCCACTCCTTGTTGTTGCGTTTCTTCATAGCCGGGGGGTGGCTCGGTAGGCGGATCAAATCTCTCCAGCAGCGGGCTTCGCGGGCGACTCTGACTGGAGTGCACATCGGCACCTAGGCCAGTTCTTTCCGAGAAAGGCGGTGGATTAGAAATCGACGTTGGACTTGGGCCCTCGTAAGCCGGCAGTTCGTCGAGGTGGACAACACCAAAGTTAACTCCACCGTATGCACCGGGACGCTGCGACCTGTCTGCAGCGACCAGGCCGCTGTCCCGGGCTTCCTCGACAACCTGCTGTAATCGCTCTTTTATTCTTTCAAACGCGGAATGAAAGTCAAAGGCACCACCGTCTTTAAAAGTCATCTTCAACTGAACAGCTATGACCGACGGAGGAATCCCACCACCCACCACCGGCTGCACGACGGCAGTCCACACGTTCGGTCCAAAAAAGGGAGCCGAGACATGAGTATCATGAAGATTCAAGAGTGGAGCGGAAAACGATTGAAGTCCTGGAGTCGGGTTTGTCGGCAAGTAAACAACCTACTTCCGAGTCAGTCCGTTGCTTCCGTTTCTCCACTTCACACACACACAACACAACACCCCTCTTGGTTTCTGGGAGATGCATACTCGTTGGTTCGTAAGATGAACGCAGCCAGTGCTGCTTTGTAAGGATACCGATTCGTCTCCCGCGCGCCGATTGAGGTTGTGTAAACTGAAACTTGTACGGGGCGGAGATGTGTACACCAATCGCTCGTTTGGTAGACGGACGAAGCCATCTGTTTCATCCAGCATAACCCAGCTATTATTAGGACGTAGCCTGTTTAGTATCGATCGTTTTGGAGGTTTCTGCGGGGAAGGAGGACGGCCCATAGTTGCATTTAACAGCGGGATACGCAGGCAACAAGATATCCCAATATTCAAAGTTGGACAGACTTTTGTGGAAAAAGTTCACAACAGAAAAAGAAGAAGCATCAAACCCAATACGACAAGGCCGGATTATTGATGCAGTTAAAGAAGCGCTTCAGTGAACAAGAGAACAAGGAAGGCAATACATACTTTATAGACATCTTCATACGCTAGCCCGGAACGACCAGGTGGGTTGGGGGCTATTGCGGTCTCCAGAAATAGTTTACCTTGGTCTCTTTTTCTTTTTCTTTTTGGGTCGATGGGTGTGGTGTAGGGAGTCCGGGTTTGATAGATGTGATTTCCGGCGCCCCCCCCAAAAAAAAAGGCGAGGTTAACGCGCTCCAAATATAAGTTAATTTTGGGGGGGGGAGGGGAGGTTGAGGCGGGCTAGATCGTCTTCCAGCTAGTTAGCTGCAGAATGAATCTTAGCGAGTGATTCAAGTGCCCGTCTCCGATGAGATTGACTGACTGCCTTGTTCTAGCTAGCGGAGTCCGGTACATACATAATTTATGTGACTCTGCGGGGTGAGAAACATGTAGTTATCGTGGGGATGGAGACAGCTTCTCAGCCAAGAAGAAGACCAGAACGAGCAAAGGTCCTTTTCTATGCGCAAAACCCAAAGAAAGAAAACTGACAGGACCAGGTGACAAGAACAACCTTGGAAGTGGTTTTATTATGGGAATGTCACTCTTCTGGCACAAGGATGCCGCCCTCCTCCGCCAAGCGTTAAGATTAGGTTGCGTGTTGGAATGTTGGGGGAATGGCCAGTGTGATTCGAGACCTAAAAAAGAGATGGTTTCGTGGATCAGCCGCACAGACAGGAGGGTAAAAATGAGGTAATTAGTTTAGCCGTTTAAAGCTCCAAAGAACGTCTTTTTCTTTCCCTTCGTCAAAGTTAATCAAGTCATTAGGAACAGGGGTTGAGAGGAAGTCTGGTGTGTCAAGGTTCTTCGAGCGGGTTGAAGCGCATCGTCAGGTGTTGTCTGTGCGAGAAGGTTGCATCTCGCCAAAGAGAGTAACTAGGTACTTACGACTGTTTGCTAAGCTACATGACATCGGTGCTACTATAGAACAGTCCGCAACGGCAAGGGGAGTCGTCTCCTTCAAGGCCAACATACGGTTCAAGTGCACCTGTTGACAAGGTAGTTAAGTACTTATCTGGAGAAGAGTTTCTTGGACTGCCAGCCCCCATTTGCAAGCTCAGATAGTTCACAGCGTCTGTCTCTGCTATTACAATGATACGACATCATCCATTTTGAAATCTATCTCTGCTGCTTTTTTGGGTAAACAGTCATTTCATGAGGTAGTTATCTGCCGCTTTGTCATCATTTTGACTCCATCAGACTCTGTCAGAAATGCACATTTTCAATGGTCGAGTCATTCTTCGTACACGCTTCACTGAGATCATCACTAGGACAGTGACATGGCTGGATACCTTGCATCATTGCATGACCAGAGCTTGAATATATAGGCTATTTTGTGAAGCACCCTGGAGACAAAGGCCTTTCTCAGCTGCCGAAACAGATTTCCTTATCTTTTTCATCAAAGATAAAACTGGACTTTGCAGCCCTTTTTATCAGAGGGAATGGAACATAGTGGCTTGGTACAGCATGCTTCAAGGACTTTCTAGCGCTGGCTAGAGAGTGTTCACTCTTTTAGTTGAGTGGGAAAGTCCGACACTTTTTTCTTCCCCTCCCAGGCTTCAGCCTGTTTTTGCTGTTGGGTTCCAATAGTAACATTGAAAACTGCTTCGAAAAAAACCAGTGCTATCACCTGGGCTTAAGTGATATGCATCGAGCCACAGCTCCATTCACCTCTCCATCATGTCCCTTGGCAAGCACAGGAGAAAATGGCATCCCAGTGGATCACAAGCCCTCCAGAAGCGAGGACAGTCATCAGTCTGCTGAACCGTGTTGATTGCTGGAGAGTTTTGAAGCAGAGCTGGTATGTACATCTGAAGAAACAATACTGGATCCACCAAAGGGAAGGAGTATGATGCAAAATGTATATGGGTTGGGTATTTATTCGCACATTGTGGTCAAACTCCTTGGGTGCGAGCGTGAGGAAGCATGGAAGGCATAGAAGAAGAAGAAGAAGAAGAAGAAGAAGAAGAAGAAGAAGAAGAAGAAGAAGAAGCCAGTGCTGATTTGCATCAAATGGACTTCCACTGTTGCGAAAGGGTGCAATTGCAAAGTGTCAGGCACAGAGAATGCGCACACCCATTGCAAGGCGGGATGGAAATGTTGCCAGATACCCTATTTGGAAACGTGGTTGGGACTGCAAAAAGCCTGCTCAGGTTGCTTTCATTCCTTCCTCTAATGGCTTGATGGCTCACGCTTACCCTACAACCTGCCTGCTCTTTCCTTGAGAGGGAATCCTGCCTTCGTTCCTCCCGTTCCCAGCTCAATAGCTCACTCTGGCCTCTGCAGGAGTTTTCCAATAGGGAAGGAACTTTCCAATGCTGCTCTACTATAAATAAAGGCCTTCACCACCCTCCTTCCATCTTCCACCTTCCATCTTTCACCTTCCACCTTCCACCTCTCACCTCTCACCTCTCACCTCTCACCTCTCACCTCTCACCTCTCACCTCTCACCTCTCACCTCTCACCTCTCACCTCTCACCTCTCACCTCTCACCTCTCACCTCTCACCTCTCACCTCTCACCTCTCACCTCTCACCTCTCACCTCTCACCTCTCACCTCTCACCTCTCACCTCTCACCTCTCACCTCTCACCTCTCACCTCTCACCTCTCACCTCTCACCTCTCACCTCTCACCTCTCACCTCTCACCTCTCACCTCTCACCTCTCACCTTCCTTCCTCCTTCCATCTTCCACCTTCCATCTTTCACCTTCCACCTTCCACCTCTCACCTCTCACCTCTCACCTCTCACCTCTCACCTCTTTTTTCATATTGATACCTACTACATTTGTTTTTATATTCATTTTAACTTATTTTATTACCCTTTCAATCCTTTTTTTTAACATACGACGCCAAATCCCCTCGCAGACGCGTCCCATCACGCGCTTACGGCGGTCGCCCTCCTTGTGGGTGCTTAGATGGCTTGTCAGATCATCTAGGCTGTCAAGCAGTTGTTGATTGCTCGAAAGTGAGGCACATGCCTTCCAATCATCGAGCATCCAGGCTGATTTGAGCGTAGGCGTCGCGGTCATCGCCAGGGTGGCCTGGAGGCGGTTTGACTTGGGGATCGGGAAAGCAGGTGACCGTCGTCTTGACAGTATCACCATCCTCTGTTGACAACAGAGCATTCATAAGAGATTCTATCATCAGTATCCTTGAGGAGGAACAACTGCCAGCTGTCACCACTGAGATTCTGAGAAGTCCCCTACTATATCACACTCCAGACAGATGGATTCTAATTTTGATGTCAAGGTGAAAATCAGTTGAAGTATCGGCCCGCCGAACAACATAAAGCCCGCGTCTACCTTTGGCGGCTTTGTTCAACTGAAGAAAAGCAACGGAGCATGGCACACTTTCAGGCTGGATGCGGCGTCCGGGGTGGGCATAAGGCCCCGAAGCCGGGGATGAAAGCTGTGGCGGAGGTAAAGAGTATATTTCTTTTGTTCAATTTGTTGTTTTGTCGTTTTGCTCTTTTGTTCTGTGTCTTGTGTCTTGTGTCTGTGTCTGGCGTCTGGCGTTTGGCGTTTGGAGTTCGGCGTTTAGGGTGTTTGGTGTTTGGGAGTATGGCGTTTGGCGTTTGGTGTTTGGGTTTGGCGGTTTGGTTTGGGTTTGGGTTGGGGTTGGGGTTTGGGTCTGTTTCTTGTTTTTTGTGTTTACCCAGGCGAAAGACTTCACCTCTACGTGGTGCCTGGGATTAGTAGCTAATGCTCGTATAGAGTATTGGTGAAGCCAAGCAAGTCTGTTGTGTAACTAGCTAACTACTTGAATGACCCTTTTATGTTCAATTCAATAGGGAGCTTGAGGTGTGGATCGAAATCTCTGTCAACGTAAGTTGGGTGCAGGTACGGAGTAGTTAGTTATCCGGCAAGCCGTTATTCTGGGTAGTTACATATGTCAAAATATCAATGCCACTTGAATGTTTGTTGTGTTCTGTACTCTGTGGAGTTGACGTTGCTCCCTCGTGAAACCATAACTACAATTTAGGGCTTTCCAAACACCGAACCTTGAGTTGACGCGAGACCTCACAAAATGAGACCGGGAAAGAACATCCAGAGATCAAAATGCGCGTGTACCGGTATATGAGACGCAAGGTACATTATGCACTTTAACACTCGCTCAGGGTACTTTCGGGGCTCCAAGCTGCGATTTCCTCGTTGCCTTCCATGCAGGCAGTTTATTTGGCTTGCTTGCGTGATCAATTTTCTTCAACATGGACACTCCACTTTCCGGTTCCGACTCTATTTAACTATGGACAGCGGGACTCGGGCCAGGCGGTAATCCTACCTCTTGGCATCAAGTTGTGTTCTTCAAAGAAGAAGATATCGTCGCTTCTCAATTACATGACATGTCCTCTTCAGCGAACATACGGTGGCCAGAATAATGCCTCAACGTCACAGACGCGATCCTGATTTTTTCTATCATACTGAGAGCTGTGAGGAATCTTCGTTCTAAAGATGACTTGGTTGATATCTATATAGAGCTTGTCCTTGTTTGCAGGGGACGGGGACATCATGAACAATTTTCAGTTTCACCTTACGAAAAACCCATCGCTTTCCTTTGAGGCAGAAAATGTTGATGCTACGTGCCTACAAAAATGCAGTTTGAAGGGGTTTTTGGATTTTACTGGTACGGAGTATTGAGTTACGAAATGGGATTAGCACTTATCTCTTAGGTATGTCGTGACGATTTCGGTTGACAAGTTTCTGACGATCTCGCTGAGGAATAATCTAGAGTGTTCGAATCATTTGACACAAATGATTCATTGTTATATCATAGATCAGGGACACAGCGTTATATGCTGTTCTTTATCCATGTATCGTCTTCAATCAGCAGCGATAAATGTCCCTGACTAATGCTGTGTTGATGGGTTCCGGGGAAGGTCCACAACCCAGCGTTTGGCTCATTCCTTCGCACTGCCACCCGGCGGAAGATGAGGCTCCCGATAGATGATAAGGATCTGATTATGTGTGAATGAGGGGTAAAATCCTCTTGACGGACCTGGCCACTAGGTATACCCTACCGAGCGGGACTAAGCAACCATGGCTTGAACCCGTCAATATGTCATGGAACCACTCAGGTGTACTGGCCTCTTTGCAAATTTAAGTTGGCATTCGACATCATCGCCTTTCCACATCCAAAAATTTCGGAAGGGAACCAGGGATGTGCCCGCATGGGACTCAGGGTCCTTCGCACACTAGATCAACCAAAGATGAACATCGATATCAACCGTCACTTCAGGACTTGCAATATATATATAGAGCACTCCCTGTTCAAGTTTCATTGGAGAATTTCATTTTTACTCATTTCCTTGCCTTTGTCTCTTTACTCTTTACTCTTTGACTCTTTTTTCTTTAAGTTCACCACTCTGACCATACTACCACATGTGGCTCAGTGCAGAAGAAGCGCTCTCCCTTCTTGACAATGGAGTTCCTTTGTGTTTAGTTCTCGTTGGTGCTACCATAGGCATATCACTGTGTGTCTCTGAGCCACTATTTGATAGGCTGCAGATGCATGTGATCGCAAGTGGTATCCGAAAGGTAAAGGGATGCTTCACGTCGAAAAAACACCTCAGAGCCGAAGAAGAATGGATCGGTTCCATGAATGAAGCCACCTATAAGACTTTCCGGATTATTCAATGGAGGGAATATATCAAATCCGAGATCCTACATTACGCAGAGACAGCACACCACATTGAAGACTCCAGCCTGGCGGAATTAGCGAAAGAGTTGGGATCGGCAAAAGACTGTCTCTGGATAATTGAGCAGGATATGTACAAGAAACATCTCAGCAAACCAAGAGGCCCAAAGGTCAGGGAATATGAAATAGCCGTCCGTCGGAGGGACGAGCTTCTTGAGAAAAACCCGTCCAAGTTCATCTTGGAGCCGAAAAGGGTCAATGACTGCAGACTGTCTAGCGGGTGCTGTGCGAGGGAATGCAGGTGTTGTCAAAAGCCCCGGGCGATCTATCCTGACGGGAAGTTTCTTTACTCCCATTGCACTATTGAATGCGGGTGCTGTATCATACACCGGGGATTTACCGACATTGCCAAAACCGAATTCGGACAGAACTATTTTCCCGAAGGTGGACAGGTTCTCGAATGACGCCATGTTTTAGCCCAATCGTGGGGACATATCTGCGAACAAGTCAGGTGGAGAGTTGAAGAGACCTAAGGCAGGGGTGAGCAGTCCAAAGGTGTTCAGAGGAGAGAGAAACTGTTTCCCCCAAGTCCAGTGTTTCAACGCATTCCTTCGGGCCGTCCCACGACCCTGAGGTCTCTTCCCTCTGCTCTCTCCTTACTGAGAAGAATTTCCATACACTAATTAAATTATAATCAACACCATACCTCAAAGGGAATTGTCTACCTATAGACTCTAGGGTCCTTGAAGCATTATAGCTCGCCACTGCCGGTACCACTGCCGCCGAACCATCCCCTTTTTTTTAACCCCGATCAACGCCGCCGCTTTATCGCACTTCCTTCTGGCCCTATCAAACGAAAAGAGGCTCAATGCTTTGGTTCACTTGGCTCAAAGAGGTCTCTCCAATCCGACATTCCGTTCTATACCTCCTGTTAGTCTGCGACTCCATGAACAGTAACGACCTCGATATCTCACCAAACAGTGTTGTGACATAGCCACCATGACCAGTTCGGATATAAATAAGGGGTTGGGATGCACAATGACCTACCTGCTATCTCAATCTATGAAGATTGGTTGTTATAACTTGTCTAAGTTAGTGCCCCTTTGGCTTCGCTATGAGAATAGTAATTTTCCGATAAAAAAAGCGCTGTTCTTTAGCTTATCTACATACTGACCTTTACACACTGTTCAACAGCAGACTCAACAGTGGATTTAATAGGAGACTTAAGCAAGAGATCTAGATGGATTTGGCGGGTTCAAACATGGTGTCTAATCTGCTGAGAGAATTGATCAATTCAGGGAATTCATTGAGGATCCAACCAACAATCATAGACTTATAGCATGATCAAGAATAGTGAGAAGGCACAAGTTAGTGATGTAAACTGCTTTCTCACTTCAAGGTGTGAAATGTCATTGGTCTCAAGCAGGCAGATGAACGACTGTTTGATGTTTTGCCAGCTGACAAGATGAATGAAGCCTTGGCAATCAAGAAAGGCCCAATCTTAGTCCGCCCTTGATTTCTCTCCCAGGGAAGGATGGAAACCTCCAAAACAATCCCCAAACACAGTGTTGAACCCCAAGGATTCTCGGAGAGATATGTGTAGGAAATTGTTTGTTTCTTGTAATGATGGAGAAACCGACTCTCGAATGCAGCACTTGGAAGTCAGATGAAATGGTCTGTGTGTCCAAGACATTTGGCATCAAAATAAGTTGCAAGGCTGCACTATTAAGTTAACCGACTGACCAACCGCTGATTCTCCTCTCGAGTCCTCCCCCGCCTTTCTAGCCTGATTAACTCAGGTGAAGGATAGAGCATCCCAACGCAGGCTTTGAGTGGGCAGCGGTATTGAAGCGGATGAATCGGGGAAGAGAAAATCAAATACTGGCTTGGTAGTTAGTTAAATAATGGAGCTGCCTGGATTGACTTGAAGTTGACAAGGTGTCGGTTTTTGTGCCTTCACAGCGAATATTCCCTTCAATGCTGTCTTCTCAAGATTAACAACAACTTGGCTTTGTCTTGTTTTGACTTCTAGGAATTAGGACGCCTTCTCCCTTCTAACGCAGACGAAAAGAAACCCTTTTTTTCAATCCTCAACAAGCATAATTGGGGATGGAACAAGAAACAGAAACACGCGGTTCTTCCCACACTAGAGCCAGCTCTGTCCGGGCTCCTCTGAATGGCCAGTTACCGGAGCCATTTCCACCACACCTTGCGCCTTCATTCATTGATCCCTTCTCGTTTGGAACACGCCCAAGCAGGGCATCGAGCATTGTGTCCACGAGGACAGGTCTAACGATTGGCACTTTGCAAGAGGAGACGAGGAGCATACACAGCGTCGACCTCATGCTCGGGGACAGGGTATTCCACATCAATCGAGACGCATCGAGGATATCGATCTTCGGACAAAATGACCTACCTCCGTATACACCGCCACCCAGCCAAACATTAAAGGTTGCCGGACAGGGGGACTCGATACGGACGTCCACTTCCAATGCAGCAACAGCTCCACAGGTGCCTACGGATCAGGCCTTGCAAACAAGCAGTGAAGGGCAAAGTATAGAAAGGAGTCTATCTTTCATTCCGGGCCCTGACACGATCTCCGTCGTAGCGAAGAGAAGGTCCGTTTCGCAAGGAAACATACTAGAGTGTCCACTCCGTCAGAGCAAGCATCCGCCCTGGCCCGTTCGTCGGCGAAACGGAGTTCGTTTGTCTAAGATATTTACGGGAATATCGCGGAGCCACGATAGCCATTCAGCTGACAATACTCCTGTTGGAAATGACACAGACTATTTCCGTGCCACGCGTTCTGCAGGGCCGATTATCGGCGGAAGGGAAGCTCCGTTGTATAGCGGACGAGATGCGAACGACAAACCCTTCACCAACTCTGAAATGGCATGCTCCACGAGTCCGCATACCAACATCACACATTCGCCAAACCGGATCATCCCCCAGATGCTTATTTCTGAGAGTCCGGCTGAATTGGAGGAGAGCCATGCCGACGGAACCACACCTCCACCAATGGACTCGGAAAACGACATCAGCATTCACTATTCCCGCTTAATTCGCAGCATCGATCGCGACAACCGAAAAGCCCTCAATGTCCGGGACAAAGAGCTGGCGGCGATGCGAGAGAGGTTGAACGAATTAGACCAGGTTTACCGAAAGGAGTTGAAGTCACGAGATTTTACAATAGACGATCTCCGGAAACGGCTTTGCTATCTCGAAGAGCAGATGCAGTCGAGGATTGAGAAGGCTCAGAGCGAAGTAGAAGAGCAGTGGGAAAACCGGTGGAAGGTTCGGGACAGGCATTACATGGAGAGGATGCGCAGGATGGAGTTGGATTTTCAGAAGCAGCTGGAACAAGCTGTCTCGGATCGAGATAACGAGTGGGCAGCCGAATTGAGGAACCTGGATGATAACCTTGTGCGAAATCTTGGAGGTCGAAACAGCTTGAAAGATTAAATAAAAGGGGCTTCAGTGATACATCCAAGGGTCGCAAGGGATTGTAGAATTCACACATGGGATGGGATGATATTGTCCAGTAATAGTGAGTAACTAATGATGATACAGAGAGCAAATCAATAGCTGATCCAACCAGCATATTGACCAAGCAAGCTGTATCATCCAAGGAGACGAGAGGTTCCGCCCTGATGCTATGGTTTGCAAGCGTTGCCGTTTTGAACGTTATATCCGGTCGCTGGTTGGCTGATCCCTGGGTTGAATACCTTTATATATAAATAAAGACCGGACAGTAATTAAAAGACAAATGCTGGTCTGTTCGATATCTTTCTTTGGATTCATTATCGTGGAAGATGCCTATACCCGGGGTAACTAGTTAGTTCGTCTGTAGAGTCAAAAATGACATGGGATATAGTTATTTAACTAACTACCAACTTGGGCTTGGAGCAGCAGCATCAATCAACAGGGTCACGAAGCTTCTGCATCGCTTGACCAGGGGAACTGCGAGGTCCCCCATTCAGGATCCCTACCTTGACAAGGCAATTTTTGCCAGCTCGTCTGTTCTGTAAAACCGCCTTCTGGCATATTCTGGACTCTTGTTCCTCTTTCTGTCGGCCGGCTGGTTATAATATAGTTTTTTAGCCTTGGAATTATATTCTTCTCGCAATTTTTACAACATAAGATAAGAATTCAATATCCCAATTTGCATTGCCTTACTAGTAGACTCTCCAAGGGTGTTTTCCATTTCGCACTAACAGCCGAAGATCCAGAGAGCCCTCCGCCTCCCATCCGGCTCGCGAGAGAGAAACAACCCAGGGTTCCAGTCAAACCATCACGACAAAACTACAACATTCCTTACCTATTTTCTCTCGAGCAAGAAGTCATTTAAACCGCTTTTTGACAAGTCAATGGTTTAGATGACATGCTTGATATCCCATTGACTTATTATTATTTTCACCCGCCAAACAACCTTCAACTTCGGTTCGATCCCTCTCCCTCCCTCTCTTCCCAAGTTATAATACCCGACACTAGACGCTCGTTTCGCCTCCAAGCCCGCAAAGTTCTAGAATCGAGGCTTCAATTTTGAAATCTCTTTTGGAATTCTCGTCTACATTCCGAACTTGCTCGGTTATCCCTCCATATTGCGAATATAAAGGGCGGAGGAACATGCGATTTTCTGTATCTCTCCTCGCCTTCTCCCCCCCATATCCACTATAGTGGACTCTTTTTTGTTTTTATCAGGCACTAACCTTCATCTGCCTTTTTTTTTTTTGGTTTGTTTGAGCAGTTCCCACCGGAGAAAGGCGATCGCTCTCGTATTCTGAGCAACCTTCAAAGAACCTTGCCGCGATTTTCGAGTTTCCACGGATACAGTAAGATCTTCTTGATCTCGACGAGCGTGACCGCCGTTTGCGTGACTGCGATCGAAATCGCCGGCGCTGCGATCCGGAAGAATCACCGGAGATAAGGAATACTGCGTGGGGAAAAGGGGGAATAGTTACATGGTTTTGAGATAGGGAGATTTGGAGGGAAATCAATCAGCGTCGAGGGCTTTGAAGGGAAAGAAGGAGAAAAAAAAAAAGGGTTCTCAAGATGGTGAAGAGCCCGACGTACCGGCCGATGGTGGCGTGGGTGTACGATACGATGCTGTGGATGTTCTCGGTGCTTGTTGATCTGTTCTTTCGAGAGGTGCATCCGCGAGGATCATGGAAGGTCCCAAAGAGAGGAGCGGTCATTCTTGTCGCTGCTCCGCATGCGAACCAGGTGCGATTATTTTCTCCTCTTTTTTACCCCCCGTCTCCACGTCTTTTCCCGGCAATGGTTTGCAATAAGGGGACCCCATCTTTGCTAACGATGAAACTCAAACCCCCCGATTAGTTTGTCGATTCGTTAATTCTAATGCGCGTTATGCGGAGAGAGCTGCACAGACGAGTCGCTTTCCTTATCGCTGAGAAATCTTTCCGACGGAGGTTCATCGGGCTGTTGGCGAGGACCGCCGGTGCTGTACCGGTCTCGAGGGCCATAGATAACATGAGAGCGGGCCAGGGTACCATTTATCTGCCAGACCCCGTGAACAACCCTACCTTGTTGAGAGGGATTGGTACCAATTTTGAAGGCCCAGAATTCCAAATTGGTGGCACAATCACGCTCCCCACCGTGAATGGACAGGCTGCCAGCACTGATATTGGGGAGATACGCGGCCCTGAGGAGATCGTTTTGAAAAAGCCATTTAGGACTAAAGATGCTCTTTGCCAGTTGACTGGAAGAAGCGACATCACTACCGATGGAAATTTCACTGGGGAGGTTCCCAATGGGGTTACGTCTGACTTCAAGGGCTCCAAGTTCAAGGTCGCGCCGCACATTGATCAAACGCAGGTTTACAGGGCAGTGTTTGACACATTAAATCATGGCGGGTGCATTGGAATCTTCCCAGAAGGCGGTAGTCATGACCGCCCAGATCTGCTTCCATTGAAAGGTATGTCCCCGACATGTCGATTTTGTTTTCCAGCTCTCTTTGAAGCTAATTTCCTACGACTGATAGCTGGCGTTGCGTTGATGGCGCTCGGGGCACTGGCCGAGAATCCAGATTGCTCGGTCAAGATTGTACCATGCGGAATGAACTATTTCCATGCTCACAAGTTTCGTTCTCGCGCGGTTATCGAATTTGGCAACCCCATTGAGGTCCCCCCAGAGCTTGTTCAGATGTACCGGGATGGGCATCGACGCGAGGCTGTCGGCTCGTTGTTGAATACTATCTACCAGGGGCTCGTCTCGGTGACAGTCACCAGTACGGATTATGAAACATTGATGGTTCGTATAATATGCGCAACTTGCTTCTGAGGAAAAAAAAGGTCTTTGGGTTTTTCTGACGTCTTCGTAGTTAATCCAAGCCGCTCGCCGATTGTACAATCCGACAGGCAGGAAAATGCCACTACCGGTTGTGGTGGAGCTCAACCGCCGTCTAGTCAAGGGCTATGAGCAATACAAGAATGATCCTCGGATTATAGAGTTGAAGAAATCCGTGATAGATTACAACAAGCAACTGTGGCTCCTTGGAGTCCGGGATCACCAGGTCGAATACGCCAAATTCTCAATCATCAAAGTCATTACCACTTTGGTTTACCGCCTCATCAAGCTGGCAGTCATGGCGATTGGAACGTTACCGGGGTTAATACTTTTTGCACCTGTTTTCGTGGCCACCAAGACAATATCGAGGATGAAGTCTAAAGAAGCGCTTGCAGCGTCCAACGTCAAGATCCAGGGCCGCGACGTGATGGCAACCTGGAAACTTTTGGTTGCGTTGGCATTCGCACCAATACTCTATTTGTTCTATACGGTCGTTCTTACATACTGGACTTACTACAACCGCGTGCAAGGGTATGTACCGAACTGGGTCCCGCTTTGGGCCGTGGTGATGTTTGGTTTTGGATTCTTCCCGTCCATCACATTCGCTGCATTGCGCATTGGCGAAGTGGGAATGGATATCGTCAAGTCCTTGCGGCCTTTGGTGCTCTCGCTGAACCCGACGTCCGCAAATACGCTACATAAGCTCCGAATCCGACGTGCCGAGCTATCGGAGCAGGTGACAGAGCTCATCAACACTTTCGGCCCAGAACTCTACCCCGATTTCGACTCTACCCGAATCATTGCGGACCCGTTGAAGGATCTCCTGGTCACGGACGACACGGCCGCGAAATTGACAGACTTGAAGCGCATGCATGGCGACGAGATCCATCCCGGGGTTGAAGACCAACTTCCTCGGAACGAGTCCTTTCATGACCTTGCCAGCTTTGGCTTCTTCTCCACGCGCCCACCCAGCCGTGAAAGCCACAGCCGAAACAGCTCCAGTGGCGGTATGGTGGGATCGTCGGGGTTCCCTGTACAGTCGTTCACCACGCTGGACGGCAAGGAGAGTTTTGAGGAGGTGACGAGGCGCATCCGAGGAGCGATGCGAGAGAGGGGACGACAGCGACGGAAGAGTGAGGATGGCGCATTCTCGGTGGGGAGTTCGGGATCGGTCTCACCGGTTCTCGTGGATGTTAAAAAGTACAGGTGAAGGAGAGCCAAGTCTATATACACATACGGTGGGTGTGTGTGGCGAATAAATATTTCCCTGGTTCCCAGTAGTGATGTACCTGGCGATGCCTATTTGTGTCAACTCTATTGTGTTTCTCCCTCCCTTGTGTCATGCGTTCATGATTTGATGTATATTTGATGACCGTTTTGGTCTTCGTTTCTCGAGCAGGCGGTTTTGTTCCTTTTGGGTTGACATTTTCTGGATGGACTTTTGCTGGTCAACACGAAAAAAAGCACTTTGTTTTCAATGGTTTTGAGATAGTTAATAACTACCTACTCACGTACAGAGCATTAATACCATAGTATCCTCGCCACTCTAGCTGTGTAGAACCTGGCGTACGTGTAAGTCAAGGCTGAGTCTGTCATCATTCAAGAGAGAGATAGCTAGAGAGAGAGAGAGAGAGAGAGAGAAAGACGTCAGCGCCAAGTCGGGGCTTAACTAACGTCCAAGGGGTCCCCCATCCCCCCTTTCCCTTCCAGAGTTTCCCGCTTCAGCTAAAAATAAAACAACTTTTTCTTCTGGCAAGCTCGAAAAAAAATGTCCGTCTTGTTTGCTTGCGAAGGAACACGTATGCCCCGGAACGGAAGAAGAGGCAGCAGCAGCACCAGCAGCATAAAGAGAGAAAGATAAAAAACTTATTGGAAGAATATCATCACCTTTTCTTTCTCTAAACTCCTTCAGTGACTATCTCTTGAGAGAAAAAAGGCCTCGGAAAGAAAGGGTCTTGTCTTCTCTTGTGTGTATTGTCGAGGCCTTCAACAACCAAAACCGAACTCCATCGGCCCCTTTTATTGCGGCAAGGGGCAAAAAGAAAACCCACTAACGAGTTAACTACTTTACGATTAAATACTATAACTGCCTAGCTAGCTTGCTTCTCGATTCCACGCTGGGCCGTTGACCGACCGATTCCCACCTCTATCCCTCCTCTTCCATCGTTTTTTTTTCGATGCATTTGAGATCGACCGTCGCTTGAATCGTTTTACTTGGCTTTTTGAAAGGCTAGCTCGATTTTCCCGTCGTGCTAAGTTTTGATACCGAGTGCTGCGAACTGGAAGCTTGTGGGTTTTGAAGAGGAAAAAAAAATCGTCGAGTAAGCTATCTGACCTTTTCGCTCCGGCTGATTCGGAGCATTTTTTTTCCCCCTGACGACCTTTGTTTTCCTCGGCCTGAAAGTTGTGCGCAGGGGAGGTCAACACCGTTTTTGAACCACCGTTATGTCGTCGTCAATGCACCTTTCCAAGATGCGCAAGTGGTTTGCTTCGTCGCCGCCAGCCGAATGGGGGATCGGGTGTGTCAGGGAGTTGTTGATCGGGGCGCTGAAGCAAGGACCGATCCCGCAGCACGTTGCGTTTGTGATGGATGGGAACAGACGGTTTGCGAGGAACCATGCTATAGAAAAAGTGGAGGGACATAATCTGGGGTTTGAGGCGTTGGCAAAGGTGAGTTTGTTGATGTTCTTGTGATGTCGATGTTGAGGATTTCGTTGGTTTGCTGATTTCTGAATTTTCTCTCTTTCCGTAGATATTAGAAGTTTGCTACAAGGCTGGCGTCAAGGTGGTCACGATATACGCGTTCAGTATTGAGAACTTTAAACGGTCGAAATTCGAGGTCGATGCGTTGATGGAGATGGCCAAAGTGAAGCTATCCCAGTTATCTCAGCATGGCGATTTGCTCGATAGATATGGTGCGAGTGTGCGGGTCTTGGGGAGAAGAGAACTGGTCAAGGCGGACGTGTTGGAAGCGATCGATCGAGCGGTCGAGCTTACAAGTCGGAATGGGGACGCCATTCTCAATATCTGCTTCCCCTACACGTCGAGGGATGAAATTACATCTGCCATACGCAATACGGTGATTGACTACAGCACCCCGCTCGACCGATCCTCGTCAAACGGGGTGAAACGGCAATTCTCAAAGACGCGAATTGCGCAGACTATCCGAGAACAAACACCGAGCGCGGAGCCTAACCACAAGGAAGCTGAGCTGGCGTCTGAAGAGGAGCACTCCGCTACCGGGTCGCCTTCTTCGTTCTCTTCAGCGACGACTCTGCAACAAGCCCAGACGACAACCAAGCCGTCCACGGTGTCCGGGCCATATACGTCATATCCTCCGAACAGCGACCAGCTGATATTCCTCTCCCCCGAAACCATTGCCACACAAACGCTTGACGACCACATGCTCACAGCAGATAGCCCGCCGCTGGATCTCTTGATTCGAACTTCGGGAGTAGAGCGGTTGAGTGATTTCATGCTCTGGCAATGCCATCAGGACACCGAGATTGTGTTTCTCGAGACCCTTTGGCCGTCCTTTGGTCTGTGGGATCTACTGCCAGTTCTCTGGGAATGGCAATGGCGAGTTCGAAAGCAGGGTCGTGGGCGAGACGACGACTGTTCTCAGGGAGGCGGACTGCGTGATACGCAGCTGGCAAGCAAATCAAACGAATGGTTCTCTGAAGAAGAGCAGGTCGGCAAGGTCAAGAGTTTGTAAATGTGGTGCTTTTTTTTCCATATTCACACTTCCGGGGGTTTTGGTTGTTAGTTCTGGGAGAGTTCTTCTCTCTTTTTTTTTTCTCTCTCTCTTTTCACGGCCAGGGAAGGGATCGGTTTACCCCTATCTCCCATCTTTTACTTTGGCATATTATTTCCAGACTCTTAGAATACATAATCTTAGAAATGATATATACCCGATTGATTCAACCTTCTTCAGAAGCATTAAACAGCCCTCATCGCTGAGTCATCCGTGGTCAAGTCAACTCTGCTTATCTTGCCGTCCCCCTCATCACTCCCCGCTATCGGAATAAAAGTTCTCCTCGGTCAATTGCAGTTGATTGTTTGACCTGCTCGATCCATTTCCCCAATTTCCCTGTCTCTATCTCTCGCTCTATTACAAGTCGTCGAATATGCCGCAGTCATACAAAGGCCGCAAGGTGTTGCTGTAAGTCCAAGCTCCTTCTCTCGCTTGCATTGCATTGCCAGGAGTCCTGGTCCTAGACGGGTGTGCCCATGCTGATAACAGCACCTTTTTAATCTAGTCTTGGAAGCGGGTTCGGTACGGCGCACGTCCCTTGAAGGAATTGGGCTTGATGAAAGACGAGAAAAGGCGCTGATAGTTCTATTTTTTTTTGGCAGTGACCAAGCCCACTGTTGAGATTCTCGGCGATGCCGGAATCCACGTCACAGTTGGTATGTTATCTATAACACTGGGGGTGATATTACTATTGTTTTGGGGGGATAAGTAAGTGGATTCTAATGTTTCGGCAGCTTGCCGCACGCTCGAATCCGCAAAGAAGCTTTGCGAGGGTATCAAGAACACAACTCCGATCTCGCTTGACGTGAACAACAGTGATGCTCTTGACGCTGAGCTTTCAAAGAATGATCTCGTTGTTTCTTTGATTCCGTATACACACCATGCTACCGTAATCAAGGCTGCTATTCGCACGAAGAAGAATGTCGTGACGACGTCGTACGTGTCGCCTGCGATGTTGGAGTTGGAAAAGGAGGCCAAAGAAGCGGGAATTACGGTCATGAATGAGATTGGCCTTGATCCTGTAGGTTCAAAGCCATGAAGGACCAGCGGAAAAGAGCTATGAGAGCGTGATTGGGCTGATTGTTTTGGGGGGCTAAATAGGGTATTGACCATCTTTATGCTGTCAAGACCATCTCCGAGGTTCGTTTTATCTTGAAAAAACCCTTTTGTGTATTCCTGATAGGGCCGGCTGATATTCGCGTTAGGTCCACGCTGCTGGTGGCAAGATTACTTCCTTCCTGAGCTATTGCGGTGGGCTGCCATGTAAGTGTCTGGATCAGCTTTATCAACATCCCAAGGCGCTTACTCCGACTTCACAGCCCCTGAATCCTCAAATAACCCATTGGGCTATAAATTCTCCTGGTCTAGCAGAGGCGTCCTTTTGGCCCTTCGCAACGACGCCAAATATTACAAAGACGGCAAGATCGAAGCAGTCTCCGGCGTTGAATTGATGGGTACTGCCAAACCATATTTCATTTATCCTGGCTTTGCTTTTGTCGCATATCCCAACCGCGACTCAACGATGTACAAGGAGCGCTACAACATCCCTGAAGCTCAGACCATCATCCGCGGTACTCTGCGTTTTCAAGGTTTCCCTGAAATGATCCGTGTCCTGGTGGACATTGGATTCCTCAGTGATGAAGCGAAGGAATTTTTGAAAGAACCTATCCCGTGGAAAGAGGCCACCAAGCAGGTGCTTGGTGCCTCTTCCTCTGATGAGAAGGACCTTGCCTGGGCCATCTCCTCTAAGACCGAGTTCCCATCCACTGAAGAGAAGAACCGTATTCTTGCGGGCCTCCGCTGGATTGGCCTTTTCTCTGACGAGAAGATCACCCCACGCGGTAACCCCTTGGATACGCTCTGCGCAACGTTGGAGCAGAAAATGCAATACGGTCCTGAGGAGAGGGATATGGTCATGCTACAGCACAGGTTCGAGATTGAGAACAAGGATGGCAGCAAAGAGATTAGAACTAGTACTCTGTGCGATTACGGCGATCCAAAGGGCTACTCCTCAATGGCTAGATTGGTTGGTGTTCCCTGCGCCGTTGCTGTCAAGCAGGTCCTTGATGGAACCATTAGTGAGAAGGTAAGTCTGGCCATCTTCCAATTTTCTTTTGTGGACAAGTTGTTTTCTAACTCGCAACATAGGGTATCCTGGCTCCTATGTCCATGGAAATTTGTGCTCCATTGATCAAGGCTCTCAAGGAAGAATACGGTATTGAAATGATTGAAGCGACTATTTAAGCATGGGAAAGCCATCTCTCTTTTCGTCAACATACACCATTTCGGCAAAAATTGAAAAACTATGAATAGACCATTAGCTACATAAAGGCATACAAAAGCACAAAAATTAAACGGCCTCTGAAGCCATAGGCGGGGAAACTGGGTTTCATTATCATGCCATTGCTCGTGTTTCTCTTTCAAATTCATCATCATCAGATACCATAAAAGGTGTATTAATCCATCAGTCCGAGATTTTGATCACGACTTTTCCCCTGGCATGCCTCCCTTCGACTCTCTCAAAGGCTCTTTTGAAGTCATCAAACTGGTAGATGGAGTCCAAGAATGCCCTGCACTGTCCACTCTCCAACCATTCCGTAACCCGGCCCAGATCCTTCCCCCGAGCTGCGTCCATGATAAAAAAGGAATTCGTCACATCCTTGGCCTGGCAGTCTGCCGGCTTCCTACCTTCCGGCGGTTCACATATACTGAGTAAATGCCCACCGTCTTTGACAGCATTCCAGGCATCAGCAAGTGACCCTTTCCCAAAGCAATCCACCACCAAATCGAACTTCTTCCTATCCCCCGGATCCCGCGACACCCACTCCGCCAGACTACTCTTCTTATAATCCACCAGATCCGTCGCCCCAAGCTCCCTCAGCAATTTCCCCACATCCGCATCCCCGCCATACGTGCCCACAATCCTTTCAAACCCCGCAACCCTGGCAAGCTGCACGCACCACATCCCTATATTCCCACTCGCAGCGGTCACAGCCACTGTCTTCCCCCCTATCGCCCCGTCATCCGGGCCTTTGAACCCAGACTTGTCGAACAGCAACTGCCACGCCGTGAGCGCACTCATCGGCACCGTCGCCGCGTGCGCATGGTCAAGATTCTTTGGCGTCAGGGCTATTTCCGAACCGAGCACTATGGTGTATTGCTGGGCGCCGCCGGGCCTTGACCAGGGGATGCGGGCGTAGACGGAGGAGCCGGGTGGGAAGGGGGAGGAGGGCGGGGCGAGAACGATGGTGCCGGCGACGTCTTGGCCGGGGATGTGGTCGGGGGAGGGCTTGGGGATGTCGAAGGTCCACCAGGTGAGTTCGCCGGCGCATGGGGCGGTGGCGTGGACGAGGATGAGGTGCTCGTCGGCGTCGAGGTTGGGTGTTGGGGCGGGGCGGGCGATGAGGGTGAGGGAGTCGGCTTGGGGGTTGTGGAAGAGGGCGCGGGTGGTGCTGGGGATGGAGGATGCCATTTTCTTTTTTAGTTAGTCAAGGGGTTTTTCTGAGATGAAGAATCTTTTTTTTTTTGTTTTCATTTTGATTAGGCCGCATCCATGGGGAGGATGCCCATGATTTTTATATCCGTGTTCGAGCTTCACGTTTTGAGACAACCTTGAAGTCGGCAAGGTCCGTGCCATTGTCCGCCGATGGCCATTTAGCCTAAATATTGCACAGGGGACGTCGCGGCTCACTTTGCCGTTAAAAATTTCATTTGAATAGGCTAACTAATTATCCGTCGTCACTGTCCCCGATCGCGTGCAGGTTGGAAAAGCAACACATCGGGGCTGTCGCAAGCTCCAGCGACTATCAAATCCTCTTCCTACAAATTCCTTGGTTGACTGCCTACTTTGATGAATAAAAATTCCAGAATTGACGCGGCTTTCGTCCTCGACGCCCCTACGCTCCCACTCCTCGATGGCGAAACGACGCTTGCGGATGCTCTAGACGAAGAGGAAAATATGGTGGTTCGGTTGAGTTATACAGCACAACGCTATAGCTTCTTCCTTTGGATCTGCGAGCATCGCAAAGACTTACAGGCGGTTATCTCGGATCATTTGGGTTTGAATGGCAATGAGACTTGTCACCTCGGGGAAGTTCCGGAGTGGAAACATGGTAGTTTCAACGTTTGTATACCGATATATGTTCATGGTTGGAAAAGACATCCCGGCAAAAGACTTATGCTGAGGCTGCCACTTCCATACAAAGTTGGCGAATCCGCTCATCGGGGGAACGTGGATGAAAAGCTACGCACAGAAGCCGCCACATATATTTGGATTAAGAATAATTGCCCAGATGTTCCAATCCCCTCCTTATGGGCTTTCGGTCTTCCGGGAAGCCAAAGTGTAAAGAATCCTTATTCACTTCCACTGCAAATGCTAACTTATACAGTTTGTGAAGCTTGACAGTGCGCCCTTTCTTGCAAAAGTCAAGTGGTACTTTCGACGGATTTTGTCCTCGTTGTTCAACCTTCCCGTGGCTTGTAACTACGTTCGCTGCATCCGTCAAAAGATTCCGGAAGTAGGGTACATGATTATCGATTATATCGAACCAACAGAAGCAAGAATGCTGTCTGATACCTGGGATGAACTCCGGCAGAATCAAAAGCTAAGGGCAAATCTTTTCGGAGACATTTCTCGAATTGCCAGATACCCTTACCTAGAATTGGCTCCTGGACAATCAACCAACAAGGAGTTTTAGAACTGACGAATCGTCCTTTGCTTCATCAATTTCACTCCCTGGAGAATGAAGGCGTGGAGATATCTATTCCGAGAAGCCTCACATATTCTACTGCAGATACGTTTTATGCAGATCTCCTGGCGTGCCATGATAGGCGCATCTACGGACAACCAAATAGCATGCTTGATGATAATGACGGTCTTGAACAGATGGCAAATCTTTTTACAATGCGCGGTTTACTTCCTCATTTTTCACACCGCGACTTGAGACATGGTCCTTTTGTGCTCAGCCTCACTGATTTACAGTGCCCGAATATATTTGTCGACAGTGAGTGGCGTATAAAATATATCATCGATCTTGAGTGGGCCTGTTCTCTACCAATCGAGATGCTCGCTCCTCCCTATTGGATGACTGGCCGTGGAGTGGATGAGCTTCAAGGAGGTCAGCTTCAAGAGTTCAAAGCATCATACGAAGAATTCGTAAAACTGTTCGAAGAGGTGGAGCGGGGATATTTTCCTTTGTATGGGACCAAAACCTACCGCGTTGACATCATGAAGAGCAACTGGAACTCTGGCAATTTCTGGTACCTCCATGCACTGAAAAGCTTGAAAGGCTGTTTCAAGTTATTCCGGCAACATATTCAGCCAATTTTTGACCAGAGCGACAATTCGGTTAGATTTACCGAGGTAACATCATGTTACTGGGCTCCGAATATCAGCCAGGTAATTTCGCGGAAACTCGAAGACAAAGCAAAGTACGAGCAGGAATTGCGGCAATTATTTGACCAAGAGTGGGTGGGTGACACTGTCTCGTAGGAGGACTTGATGTTGATGCTTGGCTCCATTCTTGACTCTCAGTTTGAGTCACATGAGATGAGGATAGAGGAAGGGGCAGCTAAGCAAATAAATGATCAAGATGTGAAGTTGCTAGCACTCTGTGCAGAGAAGTGCTCAAGTTCTTTGAAGACAAATAAATGCTCTGTTCTGGAGCTGATCAAGAGCAGCTCGCTCAAGAGTTCTTTGGTAATTCAAAACCCTATTCTGAGTCTTCTTGAGAAATGGTGTTGAAGGAATTTTTATTTTTAAAGCTTGAGCGTCATGTTGAAGTTGTTGAAGCACAGGATCTCTATTTACTTTGTCCCGTTCTTCAGCTGGCAATTCGCATGGGAGGCCTGTCTCACGGAATCTTTCCAGGCCCTGGAAATACTCAATATGGGAATGGTCAGCTGCTTCTCTGAGAAATGCAGATTAGCAGTTAGCAACATAACTCTGACCAAAGACACGAGTGTCAGCCTGGGTAAGATGTTGTGAATGTTGAACTGTGGTATACCGCTCTGAAAAAATCCTAGCCTTAGCTTTGATGATGCTGACCAGCTTTCATAAAAGATGGATGGTGTACTGCTTACCATCCACAGATTTTCCAAGCCCATGTCGTACTGTATGAATAGACGTCCCGCATAAGTAGCCCGCGTTCTTCATTGCTTTTCCATAAATATCTAAAAATGCGGTCTTAGGCATTGGGTCCTCTGTGACTCCCGCAGCAATGGTGCATTTTTGTAAAACATATCGGTTCTCAGCAGTATCTCTGTATCTTAGCTCGACGTAATTCTCTTCTTCTGGTATCTCCTGCTCCATCACATCCTCAATGGAGTTGTATCTGAAGAGTGCACCATCCGCGATTGCTAGGGCCAAAAGGAAGGCAGCATCATTGTATATCAACTTGTGGTGATCCTTACCAGCAGAACCAAAACTAACCACAGCTAAGTTGAAATATCTTGATTTGTCAATAATTGACAAGCAGAATGGATCACATACGAAATATTCTCCGGGTCTAAATTGTTTTTCACCCATTGTTGGTCAAGTTGATAGATGAGCCTCCACCCACCTGTATCCACACGTTGCAAAACAAGGCGAATATCCTAGGGAAATGGTCAGACGGCCTATGTACAGCTGGCAATTTGAGACTCACCTTATACTGGAGGCCACCTGTAAAGAATGCCCCTATTCTGGCCCCAGTCCAACAATAAATGCGAAAGATGAAGGTAAATTGGATGCGATACCACTCATGGATAAAGCTTGGGTCACTTTTCGTCCAGAGTGTCTCTAGTAGCTGGGTGAGGTCACACAATCCAAAGTTGTATTTTGGCCTTCTCATATTCACCACAACCCCTTCGGCAGTCAAAACTTGATGTACCCACTACAAGAGCCTTAAAGATCAGAAACAAGAGCCAAACTCTCAAATGGCAGAGTACTTATGTGGTACACTTCACTTCGGTCATCAGCGGTCACCGTCGTTCCCGTAACATGGGTAAAGCTGGCGAAGAATCTCTCTGCCTCAGAATTCAGCGACTCTGCAGTGGGTTTGTGAGAGATCTTTCTGTGGCTTAAGGTGGCATGGAAGCGAAGAAAGTCCTTTATTGCACCTAGGTCGGGTGTTTCGACCTCCCGCCCTAGGTATCAACATCGTAGCTCGTCTAAGGTACTCTCTTTGCTCTCAAGAGACCGCCAGCTGGAAACCCATACCATTAATGAATGTCCATGTGCGCGGGAACCTGTTGGGGCAGGAGCGACAGGATAGCGTGCATGTTGTCGGCTATGCCTGGTCGACTTGCACTTACATGATGTAGCGCTCCAAGAGTGAATCTTGGTCCCGTTCGCCTTTGGGTCTATATGTGCGTTGTACACAAACCCGATCTCTCTCATGACGAGACCCTTTGTTGTAGCCATTGGCCTTCGCACGAGCGAGTAACTCATCAGTGGTCGCCGACTTCTTTTTAGGGGCCTTTTTTGCCATGGGGTAGTGGCAAAGAACGAACAAGCATAAACAATATAGATATCTGAGGGTACGTTCTGCTGGCTGTAACTAGCTGTGAAGGGGTCGCTGACCCCTTCTTATAAGCCACGAGGGCCATTCCTCTGGACGGCACCATTTTGAGGTCAAATCGGTGCAGGTAAGTGGAAGCGAGGATAGTGGATATGAAGGAGAATCAGGGTGAGTGAGGGTGAGTCTGCTCACCCATGCTCACCTGTGCTCACCTGTCCTCGCGCGATGTGATGATTAGTTGGGTGAGCAGGGGTGATAAAAGCAGCGACATGAGGGTGAGTGTGGACGCGGATATTCATCTTCTTTGAGTGCCAAGACGATGGTCAGTCGCTCTGAATCCGTCAGCTTTCCTCGTACTCCAATCTTTTCCGCTCAAGATGCGAATGATTCTTTCCACTAACAGTGGCCAAACTGTGGCCACATCACTGGCCCTTTTTCTCTGGTAACTAACTTCTGTTTCATGGATTATACTTGGAGAATTCATATCTTGTCTGAAAGCTTGTATAGACTTGTTGCTGTGGTAGGTAACTAGGTATAGAACCTTCTCTCCCCCTTTTCTTCTTCTCTTAGCCTATCTAGTTCTTGCAGTCCGTCATTGACTCTCACCTCTGCCTAGTATCTGACGAGGTTACCAACCATATATCAAGTGTGTGTAGACTGCTCAACATTCATACAAACAGATCCAACCCTAACCCGCACAAGTTAATTCGGAAGAAAGCCCTTCTTCGCATTCAACGCCAACTGCTTTTCAAAACCAGAGAAGAGACTCCACACTTCTTCGGGATAGTGTACGATCGGTCTGGATCGCTCTCCCACACCACCCTTCCGTCCCCAGTCTTTTGTATATATTTATATTGAAATTCGGTTCCCGCAGCCAACTCGATTTGAGTATACCATAATGGACAAATATTCTCGTACTTGTCCGCTTTCAAGGGCTTCGCCGCCGCAGGATTCCACGACCCCAGCTCCGGGATGGACCCGACAATGAAAATATTCTCGCCAAATTGTGTTTCGGTGATTGACTGAAAAGTGACTTTGACGCTGGTTGGGATCGGGCACGGCGCCGGATGGGTTGGAGTCGAAGTCGGAGTCAATGTGGAAGGCCATGCTGTGATTGTTGCGGTTTGATATCTCCCGACGGCTGACGTTGCCGAGCAGGTTGGTGGGATATCGTGGGCGGACTTTTGGCCCCATGGCCGCGGTACGATCGAGGCTCGTCGGTCTTTTACAGTGAGGAGAGCGGCGTATGACCAGGTGAGATCGGATGCGGAGAGTGGCTTGCCGTCGAACCTTGAATACTGCTCGGCTAGCGCACCGGAGCAAGGCGTGTATTTTCTCTGTGTTTTATGAGTTTAGCTGGTGAATAAAAAGAGCCATGGTATATCTTACCGCAATATCCAAATACCCATCCGCATAGTCCTTGACACGGGTAACAATCTCGGAGAAAACCGTGGTCGAAGATGGATATACTCCGACTTGGGCTGAGCGGTAAATACCTTTGAAGAACGGCAACGACACGTCGGTGATGCTAATCTTGCCGGTATGATTCCATTGGTAAATGGCATCATACAAATTCTCGGCAGCAGCGAACGTTGTGAGATACCACGGCTGTCCTCCGTAATACACATCTTCGGCGTACCGTCCAATCGCAACGGCTTGGTCGCTTGCAATTCCAGAGTTGATCGGATATATTGAGCGGAAAGAGTCTGTGACTCTCTTGTGGTTCGCAAGCGCCCTCGCCGAACACGGCTGGAATGTGTTATCGTCGCAGTCCGCTTCCGGATCGAAATTGTGGATAACACCAAGGAGGGAATTTGCGTCCAGGCCGGATCTACCTCCGCCGAAATTCGAGATGATATCGGACCCCGACCAGTAGGATTGCAAGAAGCAGAGAATCTGAGGTGCTTGGGATTCGCAGTGAGGACAGCTAGTCCCAAGCTGACGCGCAAGGTTGTTGCCTTCTACAAGCGCACGATGTTGTGATATCGTAGTGAAGAATGACGAGCTTTCGACTTCCTCCCATAGATCTGTCCAACATTAATAAACTAGCCGGTTTTATAAGCAAGAAAGGGTACGATGAAAAAAAAGGCACATACCAAATGTAGTACTGTTCCAGAACTGACCAACATGCGACAGGTCATTCTGCACAACGGGCCATACGATAGACTTCGCAGTGTTTACATGTCCATTGCTCTAACCACCCAGTCATCAGCACATGATTGTATACAGGACATATCAGAACAATAACAATGACTTACAATAAGCCATTTCGCATATGAGATCATAGCAATAGCTCTCAACGCAGGTCCATCTGTCTGTGGACGGCCCCAGTTCCCCGTGAACGCAGTCTTATCAACATGGAATTTCGGCTCGCCGAGGCCACCACCATTGGATAGCGTTCCGGATGGATTCGACACAGTCTGCAGGTACGCTTGGGCTGAAATAAACTCGTGAATTTGATCCTGTAGATCATAGTTGCCATCAATGAACGCGTCGATAAGATGTTTGAAGACGAGTGCCGCGTCACGAGTCCATGTATAGAAATCTAGGCAAGAGTTATATTAGCCTCGCAGCAAAGAAAAAGATAGAAATTCAAAGCAGCGCCCCGTTGGGGTAGTATCTTTTAAGTAGTTATCATTTTTTTTGGATTGTAAAAGAGAGATGAACTATTCCTACATACAATCCGGATCAGTTCTGCTCGGGCTCGCAACCACAATGCCGGCCTGAGCACCGCGAACTTTGGCCCCGTGGGGTCCGATATTATCAAGAATCGCTTCGAGAGCATAGATACTCCCCGCCTCGAGCCACTGGTCCAAGGACTCTTCTGGCTGCAACGTAATCTTCGCCTGCGCGCTCCACACGATGCCGTGGAGCAAAGGGATGGCGCATAGCGCTCTGAGGCTAAAGAACATCATGGCGCACAGCAAAATATCAAAGAAAGGACGGGGATATAAGAGATTTTCCTAACGGGCACGATTCTTCCCCTAAGCACGTCGAATTGACGGCAGCTTTGTTAAAAGCGAGCGGGTGTAACACCGCGATGGGCTCAATGGGTATCGCGGAGGAGCCACAAAGGGAATTTTGCACATATCGGTACATCCGGAAAAGAATGAAAAATCCTACCGCTTTATATTCCTTCCAGTTGTGCGGCTTGATCCTGTTTCATAGCAAGTGTGCAAGGTGCAAGGATAATCTTTGATGGAGATGGAGGAAGATCTGCATGGGCGACCAAGCCAAACTGCACGTCAACTATTGGTCTCGGCCTTCACAGTGTCACATGCTGAGGGTCTGAAGGAATCAAAACACTCCCTGCGATCGCTGCAAGCAAGGGTGGTCCGCTGTTGATGTTGCCTCCAGGTTCGATCGCAAGGCCCACCAAATGGTTGGCGTCCTGAGAATGAGCTCAACGGTGACATTCAGACTCCATGCGACGAACTCTTGAAGGAATCCGCCTAACTGTTTGTGGGAAAAGAGAGGAGGGCTCAGTTGCTAATTTATTGGTCATAAGGTAGTTACGTATTGCATTTCACATCAGTCGTTTTCTCATTTCTGAAATGGTTAACTATCTGCCAACAGGTGGGCACAGTGATTCCTATCTACATCCCTCCCTCTCTCTTCAGCCCGCCTTTCTACCGGTCTGTCGAGACCCCTCGGAAACATGCCAATGCCTAAACGGCAAGGTATTTGAATAGGAGGTAAAATAAAATAAATGACGAACGCCTAACCTAAACGCTGGAGCAAATGCAAGAAGCTGGATGGCCGGGGAAGAGCCATTCAGTCGGGGTTTTATGTTTCCACCCAACAATTCTAGATATCTAATATCCACCATGGAATGATATCTTAAATCGCGGACGTGACCTGCTCAGAGTATAGTGCCAAACCTAGAGCGAGAAGTAAGCAACAAGATCGAATAGACTAGGGTGTTGTGCAAATTTCTAAGGATTTAAAGACAACTTACCCAAAAGTTTGTTTGATACTCCTAACGTAGTACACATCCCAATTACGGCGCACCACGTCCTCTTGACCGACAGGCACGCCATCCCATTTGACATGCAAAATGGTGACGCAGTCAACGTCGTTTTGGTCAAAGCGAATCTCCAGATTGCTATAGTGGTTCTCCGGCCACTGTGCGAGCCGCCATTTCTGCACGATGAGAGTCGGCTTTTCAAGTTTTACAAACTCGCCAGTAACATTCCCATCAAAAATAGAGAACTGGCCGCCAACCTGGTCGCCGTCAAAGCGCCTTGGAGGAGCACGAGTAAAAGCGGCAAGGCGCTGAGGGTCCGTAAAAGTAGTATACATCTCCTCCGCTGTAGTACGGAACTCATCGGATGCCGTGACAGTGACGGTGTTCACAGCTTGTTTGGGCGTCGTAGTTGTGTTTGTTGCAGGTCTTGAAGACGACTGCGTAGTGCCCGCGATATAGTTTGGGGTAGCAAAGCCGCTGGATGGGTTGGAACCCGGCGCATGCTGAATATCTTTACCGTGTTCTGCAATCAATGCAGGAGCAAGTTTAACTAGCTCAGAACGTAATTGTGGCACAAGCTTTGAACGAACTAGGTCTTTTACCGGCTGCTTCGACGCGGACTCGGAGTAAAGGCTGACATCAAACTATTGGATCGTGAGTTAACACTTTTTCCCCGGATCCAAAAGAGAATCTAGACAGGAGATTTACACGGAAAACATACGACGTACTCATCTTCCTCGGTATCGTGGGCTACCTCTGGAATCTTAATCGATCCAGTGACGTTGTCGTCTTCACTCGTCGTGCCTACAAGAATATACAAATCAGTCATCATTCAAGAGACCAAAAACAATGACGGTCTACTTCATTTGTTATTCGCAACGTACCCTCATAGTCTAACTGAAGCTTAACATCAAAGAGTGTGATAACCTTTCCCTTCCTCTGGCTGACGTCGACATCACCGTCCATACTGACAACATTGGAAATCTTTGCCGTCACGCCATTTTCTTCAGCAGAGATTGTAGTGAGTTTTTGAGAAAGGTAATCTTTCGCCCACGCCGACACATCCTTATTCACCCAGTGCCAATTGTTAGGGTTATGAAGCACCATCTTTGACTCTTTTACGCCTTTTGACACCTTTTGATTGCCTTGATTAAATAAAAAACTGCAGCGCTGGATGCCTTGACCACGAGCCTAGTCTTCAAATGTGGGAAAAAAAGATTCAAAAGTCAGTACAGGTCCGACAGCAATGTTTTCCGTGGTTTAAAAAGAAATGCGAAACAGTAGAACGAAGAGACTCAATCAGATAAAGGCATTATTAAAAGCCAAGGGTTAGTCCGCAGCAAACAGAGAACAAATCTTTCTAGGACTGGTGCCAGCGAAGTTTTTCATCATGATGGGTGATTTCTTCAAACAGAGAAGCGCAGAAAAAGGACATGAATCACTTACAGCTGAACGGCGAGAGCACCACAATTGTAATAGGTGAAAAAAGACACGATGATCAAGAAGGAGGAATTGGAAAAAGATAAGGAGTGAAGAAGATAAAGAGGAGGATTGAGGTGAATGAAAAAAAAAAAAAAAGAGGATTAGATGGTGGAAGGAGTCCGTCTCTCTTGGAAAGCTCTAGAAAGATTTCCCAACCTTTCGCTTCTTTTCTTTTTTTCCCTTCCTTACAAATCAACCCACCGGCTCACGTGACAGGGCTCAAAGCAACACCAATTTTGTTCATTCCAGAGAAATCGCTGGAAAGGAACTTGAAGAGAAATAAATCATCAATCATTGAACTCTTCAAATGAGTTCAGTTCATGTGGTGTATCATCATCATCATTGCAAGATCATCACTGCCCAATAACTAGTTAGGTCATAGTCAAAAAATTGAAAAATAAAATTGAAAATGTATACAAAACGAACGGATATGGGGTATCTCTCGCAGATAGCAGTCACAGCAATCAATGAACAGGGCAACCGCTCCAGTAGGTTACAATAGGAGGGAAAAAAAGACAAAAAAACAAAAAACATGAAAAAGAATAAAACCAAAAATAATCCAAAATAAAACACCATCCTGTTCTATGTCTCCTCCATTTGTAGGATGCCATCCCAACCACCCTTTGCTTCAAGCCAGCTCTGGACTGTGCCCTTCACAATTTCCAGCTGGGAACCCAAGGCCTCTTTCCACTGGCCCTCAACCATTCCCACTTTCTCCTTCAGGTCAGCGGTGAGGATTCGCTCCTCCTCCGCCAATGACTCCTGCATCTGTGATGTTACCATCTCCGCAGGCTCTCCAGAATTGATGCGCTGGATTTCCATGTGCTTGCAGTTCGAACCCACGAGCCCGGATTTAACTTCATGTAGAAGGCACAGAAGATTCGTCTGCGATTCGATAAATTGATACGTCGCCTTTTCTGCGTGCGAAAGAAGTGTGTAGAGGTACTGCAATGGGTACTGGTAATAGCTCGGATTTTCATCGTATTCCTTCTTCGGGATCTTCACGGAGAATTCACAAAGGTCCTCCGGAATCTTCTGCAGGACAGCAAGTAGAGACGGGGCAATGTCCCAGAAGGCACAAAGCTGGGTTTCAACGCCCCTGCTCACGTTCGACTCGATGACGCTCATGAATTTCTCAAACCGCTGCAGCGTCTCTGCTGCAAAGGTAGCTTGCCGTGCCTGCGCGTCTCGAATGAAGAAATTATCGGTTTCCTGCAGTTTCTCCCGATTATCCGACTGCCGATACGGCAAAGTCACAACGATTCTGAACTTCTCATTGCATTTGGTAAGCAAATTGTATTCCTCACGATGTAACTGCTCGCGTGCTTCAAACAACCACTTGAGCTGTGTGAGTTTCTCAAGTAGTTCCGGTCGCTCGTCGCCTTCTTCCTGTGCCTGATTGGGGCTCTCATTCTCAGCAGAGTCAAACAGCTTCTCTTGAAGCTTAGTGATGCAGCCAGTGACAACGTTGATCCGGTCTCGGAGGACGCTCTGCATTGGTCGGAGGACTTCGTCTTGGTATGAATCGAATTCCTTCTGTGCCAATTGCTTCTCTTGTTCATTCTGCTTTGCTTTACGTCCAGCCTCAGCATCGGCGGCTTCTGCATAGGAGATCTTGCCCTCTTCAATTGCTTGGTTCACACGGAAACGGAAATCATGTCGCTCTTCTTGGAATTTTTTCTGATATTCCTCTCGAATCTTCTGGAATTTCGTTTCATGATTTTCATATGTGTCACGCAGCTCAGAAAGTTCGGTCACAGATCTGACAGTTGTTCGATAAAAACCAAGATCAGGGTGGTTGTTGTTGACACCCGGATAATGTCGTGGGTATGGTGGAGGGAGCGTAACAAGCCGAGAAATATCCAGTTTTTGTGCCTCCCGATTAAGAGATAACTGTCGCGTTGGGCCTTGGCCAGATTCCTCATGCCAACCTGCCTTCTCTGGGGGGTATTCACTGGGGCTGTAGCTCAAAAAGGGATTATTCGAGTAAGTTGACGAATCTCTAGCAACAGGCGAATAATCTTGCTCCATAACTTCGCGAATGGGAAGACCCATATATTTACTTTCCCGTTTCGAACGGCGTACGCCTTGGTCGTTGCCACTCTCAGAGCCTGGCTCTGACTCCCACCATCTGCTTGGTGGCCTGCCCCGAGAACTTCGCCCCTCATTGCTGATGCTCATACTAGCGATAGTAGATAGTGCCGGTTTAAAGTTACTCCAAAGGCCGGTTTCGCTCCTGTCTAATCGGTGTCCAGTGCTTAGAGACGGCGAATTAGGAATCGACATATCTTGCTTTTTGCTAGGAGGAGGGAGTGGTGGCGGCGGCGGTGGTGGTGAAAATAGCCGCCCTTCAATTTGCTTAACGGTAAAAGCCTCGTCGTCCCATAGAGACGAGTATCGTTGACGTCTGATACGGGACTCCGAAACCATAAATTCGGAAAAGACACTTAAAGCTTCAGAGTCATTTCGTGCGCCAAGCTCTTTCTCGAGGAATTGACGATAGCGACGCTCTGTGTTGCGAAAGAATGTTTCATCCCGGGCGCCGGACAACGGTGGTGTGAAAACAGAGTTAGGAGATCTAATTGGGACCAGCGGCGCGTCAGATGGAGACTTATCCACAGGCAAATGAAGTAGATGCGAAATTGGTCTTTCCCGTTCGATCGTTAGAGGCGTCAGACCAGTCGCAGAGCGTGGTTCCGTTGGTCCCTGGAAAGGAGGCGTGGATAACATTTGGGATGATAGGTTTTGTGCCGATCCAGTCTGCGGAGTCGAGGACCTCGGTCTCATCGCAGGAGTGAACGGAGGAGTCTGTGAAGGCTCAGACCCTTTCATAGCTTTGGGGGTGGAGAACGAAGAGCTCGGCGAAGGCCTTTTAGTAAAAGGACTTTTAGGGAACCCGCCACTGTCCTGGCCACCAGAAGGAAGACTACGAGCACTGCGCGGTGTTGATCTGGTTACGGTTCGGCGACGAAGAATTCCGGGACCTCCAGGATTTCCCAAAACGAGATCCGACGGCCAAGACGTATGGGACTCCTCCGTCTCGGCATTGTCGCTTTGGTTCTCGACTTCCTTTCCATTCCTACTCTCAATGCGTCGCTCTCTTAATTCTTTGGAATTTGCAACTCTTGTAGACGACATAGGAGTATTCAAACGAGAGTTCGGCGTGCTTGACCTAGAAGTGTCTAAAGACGTATGGGACAACGCCTGTTGTTCACTATCGGAACTCGTAGCGACTGCGATTTGCTGATTCCCACTCCTCATACCCTCAGTCGAATCTGGCCCCATATTGTATGGAGTCCAACCCGAAGGTGTGGGTGGGACGAAAGCTAGGATTGTCCCGGTGGATGGTGGTCGCGGTCGGCCACTGCCGGCAACACTCGCACTTGAGGCCGGAGGTTCTACAGAAGATTGCCGGATTCTCGGGGATGTTCCTGGTGGTGGACCTGGAGGTGGTGGGGGCAACGGCATGCCAGGCTCCCATCTTCCCGTCCTAAGATTTATATATCCTTCGGTATTGAGCGTCAATCGAGAGGACGGGTTGATATCGCCGGTCGATGCAGCTCTTCTGGCCGCAGGTGCAAGCAATGGGGAGTTCTGTGGGTGGTTATACGCCTCTGGAGATATCCTTCCTGGCGACATGATAGAGGGAGTCATGTCAGGGCCGGTCGAAGAGCCAATGAAAGCTACTGAATTATCCGGACGCGGTGGTGATTGGACATGGCCAGCCCTTTGAATGGGCGATGCATAAACAGGGTTTTGTGAATTCTGCGAGCCACCAGTTCCAGCCATAGAAGCAGGTCTTGGGCGCGTGGAAGGATACTGGTGGGCGGGGGCTGGTGGTGCCCCCGGTGACATCTCACGCTGATGTACAATCGGAGGAGAAAGTGCGCCATTTTGTGGAGACATCGACAAGTGGGGAGACTGAGAACTCGCCTGGTTCTGTGATCGGGGAGGGGAATAAGGTGGAGGTGGTTCGGCAGAGTCTATAAAACGTTTAGCATATAACGGGTGACCAGCCTCGACAAGCTGGGGGCAACCAACCCGTTCGAGTAACAAGACCACGCTGTGCTACATTGTTTCCAGGCACGATCACTCCAATCCCGACAGTAGGTGATGAAATCGCGGCTATAGGACCCCATTCTTGGGGGTTGTAAGCAGTGTTGTAAGGTGTCGGCCTCGCGCTCATAGGCGTCGTCAGCCCACTGAGGGGCGTGGAGGAGAAGAACGGGGAGCTCATCGTCGTTGGAGTTGTAAGGTAGCCACCGGCGCTCGGAGGCACACCAAGACTCTGATACTGCAATCCACTCAAGGACGTTACAAGAGTCGGAGGCTGGACCACATTGCCTCGACGTCCTGGCGTGCTATTATAGATCAACGGACCTCGACGTCCTTGCAGCTCAGGGAAGCCTGACTGTTCCAAGGCACCAGTACCAGGCGACAACGGACTGGCAGGGCAGGGCAGGTCAGTCAGTGAACTATCTCTCTCTCCCCAACACTGAAGTGGGAGGAAGGACTGTGAAGCGAGGGTCGGGAAAAGCGGAGGGAAAGGAGGTAATACTTATTCATAGTCGCCAACACGCAACAAGGTTAACAAGGGCGGTCTGGACTAAATGCAGCCATTCAATAATAGAGCCAGCATAAAAACAGGGCTTTGACTCTCTTGTCGAAACGCAGGGAGGGGGCTTCCGTAGATGCATCAGCGATTGTGCCACTTATTGGTGCGGAGGCATCGTCGAACGGGAATGGCTCCGTTCGATGGCATGGTTTTATTTTTATCCTAACACGTCAAGCAAATAAGGAAGAAGTCCTGAGATGCGCAAACGGCCAACTCTTAGGGTTTTGGGGGGGCACCGGGGTAGGGAGTGCTAATAATAGCAGCCTTAAATTCCCGGAGAGCAATAGTCACATCTCCAAGAACGACGGCGGGGTCTTGGGTCTGTACGCTCGGAGCATCCTGGGCGGCTATTCGAGAACGACGATTCGCTCTGCGACGAGGAGGAACGGCCAGCCTGTCAGCCATTGGACAGCTTCCTCCACATCTCTGCGGAGCTATCGGAGCCTGGAACCGCTACTGGAAGGTAACTGAATTGCTCTGCACCTGGTTGGTGATATTCCTTCTCGAAAGGTGGATGTGGGATGGCTGGCTATAAATGGGAACTTGAGATTGCAGCCTTTTATCCTTGTCGTTGCTTTCTACTAGGTAACTAGTTAACTAACCAGTTTCATTCAAACTTGGCGAAAAGATAATCTTCGTGGTCCATAAGGATTTGCTACTGATCTAGGAATACAGTTATCCAATCTAGAGACAATTTGCGAGATGCGTTTTTCAGGCTCAAGTTTCGTCCATATGATTGCAAGCCTACTCGGAAATGATCCAAACGACTGCCTAACAGTTGTTCGATGATCGAGCGGGCGAGTGGAACTCTGTGACATCCAGAGAATTATGAGATAAAATGGCTCGGAGACTCTACTTGGCCGCGTTACCTTGCCGTTTCAGGCAGAGTTTTTATTTACCATCGAGGCGTGTGCATTATGGAAAATCACTTTGCCGGCCATGCAAATTTCGCGCCTGTGTCCCAAGTCAGTATTTTGTGCCAGACAAGCGGGGTTCAGAACAATGATCGAGTTGTGAACGGTATCAGATAAATGCCCTGTCACAGGCTGTGGTCATCAATGCAAAAGCTATGTTGACCGTCGTGAAAAATAAAGAAATCATCATAAAAGGGAGGTATAAAACACATGATAGAAAAATTCGGCGCTGCTTACCAAGTAGAGACAAGTTCAATCTCACCACAGTTCTTTGTTCTAGTTCAGAGGAATCATCAGCTTCAAACCGCGTGGCATGTTATGTAACAGTTTGTCAAATGGCCCGAAGGAGTCAGCGATTGACAGTGTCGTCTTTGCCGACAATTGCCGACTAGGACATATGCTTGTCTTATTTATAGTCTCGGCTCATCATGAAAATGTATCCGTTTTATCAATGTGTGGGAGGACATACACAGGTTATACATGTGCGAGGCACCTCAAGGGTACGCAAAGACTAAATCGAGCAGATGGTGTCAGCAACAAAGCCAACTCAAAGATACCAGTGTAGGAAGTTACGTGTGAACGATTCAGAAAGGCATGAATGGTTAAAAAGAATGTTATCCTCATCGAATACTCGAATAGGACTCGTCATCTAGGAGATCATCATCTAGGATGAAAATGTGAAAGAAAATGAGGCGAACTTACGACTAGCAGTTTGCTATTTGCTCTCTCCTTTCATTCACCAAGACCTGGAAAAGCAGTGCAAATGTCAGTCACCAGTTGAAGGGACCAGAACAATAAGCATGCAGTCAGATGTTCATGGTATGGAGTCAGTGGGCGAGGTTTTCTAGGCCTGCCACAACAAGGCATATCCATCAAGACCGGATCGTTTGTACGAAGCCGTCGGAGCCCAGTGCCATTCATCATAGGAATAGAAAGAAAATCTTTGGTTTGGGGTATAAAGAAAGAGCCGCGAATGTCTTGCAGAGACTGAAAGGAGTCCTAGAAGTACCTGTTTATATATGTCAGCAAACATCCCTAACGCATGCCGTGCCAAGATAGAATTGCAGAAAATTTCAACATCAGAAATAGCCATTTGATATCGTCAGAAACCCGAAGGTCTCGGCCGGTAATTTCCAGCGTATATATATACGAAAATGATCATCATGTTATGGGAGAGCCTTGCTTCTCCTTGGGGTAAGGGTATGTTGACAACGTACCTCAGCTTTGGAAAAAAGTATTCACGCGACATGAGTCCATGGCGAGCTATCTGTCTTTTGGTCCAGTTAGCTGTTGTCTGATCATCACTATGTTCAATATGAAGACGCCAACAGGATACATCTTGAGATCAGACTGACGTGCAAATGCAATTTTCATACCAAAAGAGGTCAAAGACTCTAGTTTAGCGGTTTTACAAATCATCACAACAGGAAAAGGGAATTAGGAAAATGAGGTAAAGGAGCCGAACTCACCAGTTGTTAGCTGTATTGGTAGTATCCTCTCGCATTGGCAGTTGATATCCATTGTTGCCAAAGAATTGTGTGCAGCTGAAGTCGCGAGAAGGATGTTGAGAGAGGAAGAATTTTGCAAAAACATTTTTGAAAAGTTGAGCTTTTTGAGGTGGGTGTTTTGCCAAGCCCTAACTAACTAGCCATTCCCTACTTGGCCTAGTGTTGCTGAGTTTTTGTTAGTTGATGCTGTTTGTGCTGTTGTTTGTGCTGTTGTTTGTGCTGTTTGCGCTGTCTAATGCTAGTGGTTAAGACTGCTGCTCGCTACTACACAGGATGACTTCTAATTAAAGATCAATATTCTATTGCATCTACATGGGACAAAAGCTATCAAAACAAACAAGATGGAGACAATGTTTAATAATGATACAGAATCAGAAATTTACAAAAAGAATCGCACTTGCAAATGGAAAATGGTGTCGTCTCTAGATATGATGAGAGTACCATATGGTCCCAGAACCTAAGACCCGCCAAATCTATCGAAATTATTCAACAAAGGACTTGCTTTGATGGACACAACGCCTCATTTTAATAACTGTTATCGCGAATTCTCGAGCCTCAGCTTCGGCCTTGTCAATTTTGTGGTAGTCAGGCTCCAAACCGATTAACCCGCTGTCGGCCATCTCGTAAATGGCTGCCATTGCCCAGGCTCTGCATTCGGATTCGATCACCAGTTCAGTCTCATTAACACGAGGTTTGCAAGATTGTATCCATTCAACATTGCATTTATACTCCTTCACTTTCGCGTCTTTGATGCAGTTTGTGTAATATTGCAACCATTCGTCATCAATAGAGTCAACACGGCCGATCTTCAATGCCAAGACTAGGCACTGGAGTTGCCATATGTCCTTGTTTTCCACGACAAGCTGCTGGTCTGCGCCAAAGAGGGGTCGGTGATACAAGAGGCCATCTCTGGTAGTTGTTGCAATGAACACACCCCAGTGCATTGTCCCTGGATTACTTTTCTCCCATAGGAGCAAGTACACTCCCTGCGGATCGACTTTCTCACTGGCATGCGTTGTGTTCGTGTGTGGCTGGGTAGTAGCGACGGTAGAGGACGGTTTATCATAAGGCATTTTGGGCGAAAGTAAGTAGGCGTTGCTCCAGCAGAGCTCTCAAAAGGTTATAAACAGTGACAGATTTGGTAGAGAACTTTGGCAGTGTCAATGTGAGCGTTTAGTGAGTGTTGTAAAGAAAGAAACAGACAGGACCCTCTCAACAGACATTGAGACCTGCCTTTTATACATGTCTATATATTAGCCCATGGAGAATTAGATGCTGAGCGCAGTGCCAGGCAGTTTCAAGGGCTCGCCATCGCAAGGCTTTTCCTGATGGTGAAAAAGGATCAGGCGCTGCCAGGTCACTGCTGCGACATGATGAACCCATCATTGCTAGTTAGGCTTCCTGTGGGTGGCACATCAACATTTGTCTAAAGCGAGATGCCTTTTGCTGTGGTAACTATAGCCAGTGCAACTCAGCAACGACAACAGCAACAGTAACTGGCACCATCAACAAGCCACATTCCAATGCGCTCCAAACGGAGCTCCAAACGGTGTGCCATTTTCATTTGTAGCAAGGTTGATTTATAATGGGTATGAAGAGGACGTGCCTGCTTTTGCCGATTGCTTTGTGGTAACAAGGTAACATCTTTGAGCGATGAATTAGTTAACGACGTATTTTTGCAACAGCCCCGGTACCTGCAGACTGCAGCCTTGGAGCTAGTTAACTAGTTACCCTGTGCCCTTGTAAAAAAGGATTCTCCAAGGAGGTTTAAAAACAGAAAATAGTGATCCGATTCTGCCAATCACGAATGCCACTACAACGTGACCCCTGGGATTCCATGCTCGGACATTATCGGGGGGGAGTGTGCGAGAATAAGTCGGGCGGACGGGTGCTGGGATCAATGCAGATCATGTGGTCCGTTTAGCGCGGGGCAGCAACAATTGGAGGGGCTTTGCAACTTGACCAATTCGAGCACCACAACGGTGTTCTTCTGCTCGCCTGTGCTGTTGTTTCTAGAGTAGCCGATGGCCGTGTAGTTCTCAATTCAAAGGCTGGACTGGGTTCGCGGTAACTAACTACTTTATGAAGCATCTTCCCCCCAGCCCAGACCTGTTAGCTTCGATAGTTAACTAGCTGGTTAACTGATCTGATATTGAGAGTTGGCTGACTTCGGGACATACAAGCGGCTGTTCACGGGAGTCAGGAGGGTGGTGCCTTCTGTTCCGAAGTCCACCAGTCGTTCCTTCGATTTCCGCTCCAGTTTCCCCCAGTGACGTCTGTCTTCTCCCTCGGCTTGGTTACTAAGAAGGAAAAAAATAACGGAGAGAGAAAGAGAGAGAGAGAGAGAAACCCAATTTTTATCTCCAAAGTTCTTGTCTGACCCCTCCTTTCATCTTTCACCCTTTGACCTTTTCACCTTTCGACGTCAATTGATACACTCCTCCTTTCCCAGCTTCATCCTTAGTTATACAACCAATCACTCATCCCAGCTTAGTCTTGCAATCGTCATTCCTCTTCTTTCATCTAAACCTTACCCGCCCAGGATGGCAGACTCAAACGGAAACGGGACTTCTGCCGTCGGCCACGAATCCATCAACACTGATATCATCACCCTGACAAGGTTCTTGACCGAAGAACAGACGAAACACCCAGAAGCCACAGGAGATTTCACGTATGTGGCCCGCCTCTTTCTTTCGCATGTTGCAAGTTTGATTTCAGAGCTGCCTGCTGACCGCCCACCACCTTTTCACAACTTTGCAGCCTACTCTGCCATGCCCTTCAGTTCTCCTTCAAGTCCATCGCCTACTACATTCGACGCGCTAGCCTGATCAATCTCACTGGCCTCGCTGGCTCGTCAAATACCACCGGTGATGACCAAAAGAAACTCGACGTCATCGGAAATGACCTCTTTATCGCTGCCATGCGGGGATCGGGTAAATGCCGAATTCTGGTTTCGGAGGAAGAAGAGGAAGCCATTATATTCAACGAGTGCAAGAGCGCTCGATATGCAGTCGTCTGCGACCCCATCGATGGCTCGTCAAACTTGGACGCTGGCGTCTCCGTCGGCACAATCTTTGGCATCTTCAAACTATCAGACGAAGTTTTGAGCGAAAACTACAGTGTCTCTGCAAAGGATATCCTATTACCTGGAACAGAACTCGTCGCCTCCGGCTTCACCATGTACGGTGCCTCGGCACAGCTAGTCATCACCATGAAGGGTGGTACCGTCAACGGATTCACTCTCGAAAACTCCCTTGGCGAATTTATCTTGACTCACCCCGACATGCGCCTCCCCAAGAAGCGTGCCATCTACAGCGTCAACGAAGGGAATTCCATGTACTGGGAGGAGTGGGTCAAGGCATACTTCCACGACCTCAAGTTTCCTCCAAACAACGGCAAACCACATAGCTCTCGTTATATCGGCAGCATGGTTGCCGATGCCTATAGAACACTCCTCTACGGAGGTATCTTTGCCTACCCAGCCGATTCCAAAAGTCCCAAAGGAAAGCTCCGAATCTTGTACGAGTGCGCGCCAATGGCCCTGGTTTTTGAGAACGCGGGAGGCCAGGCCGTCGACTCGAAAATGCAACGGTTGCTTGAGGTTGCGCCCGAATCTATCCACGATCGCAGCGGTATATTCTTAGGCAGCTACGACGAAGTCCAGAGGGTCATTGACACTTACAAGAAGTATGCAAACTAAACGCCTCTCTTCTTTGTAAAAAAAAGCCTTCCCTGCTGATAAAAACTTCACTTACACACTACATACATGTCATGTATATTTTGGGTCTCGGGGACCTCCTAGCAATCTTGACCAAGGCTCATGTCAGAAGCCTAGACGATCTATGCTGTCAAATAATAGTCAGCACTTGGACATATAAATGTATATATGATGAACGAAAAGCCAATCTAAAGATACGAATGAAATAAAAGACCATGTTAAAAATTGAAGCTCTGGGAGATATTCACAAAGGTCCAATAGTCAAGAATTATGCAGGCTACTATTCTGGAGCTAAAGGGAGCCAGAACATATAGGTCAAAGTGTGCAAATCAACAAGTCTGAATTGTAGAATCTATGGAACTAACTAGCCTTTATATACATAAGTGAGGCCATAGTCAATAAAAGATCAAGAAATGAAATCAAACAAAACAAAATGTGACAAACAAAAGACAAACAAGAAACAAAATAGAGAGATGACAATATGAAAGACATAAAAATTGTCTAATTTGAAAAGATTTGCAGTTTCACATTCAATTATTTAAAGTAAGAATCTTCTTTATTGATCAGATTTAATTTTAACAAAATGTTCTGAAATTGTAATTAACTAAATAACTGTTTTCATACTAATATCTCATCAGTTCAGCCCATACAAAGGTATAGTACATCGCTGGTACAAGGCAAGTGTAAACCAGCCCAAGAGAAATGTCTTGAGATTAGTTAGTCCTTGATCGTGGACCTTAGCCTTGACTCTATCTCCATTCCTAACCTCTCTTTACTATATGGTTCGTCACGCATTGTTCCCATCATATCAGTACCAGGAGGGAAGTCTGTTTCAAAAATAGGTTCTGCTGCTCCTCGCATATTGGCAAGGACTGACTGTCTACAGTGCCACCGTAATAGCTTGTCCGAGACGCAATCGGAACTATTTGGGTCGCGACAAATGGGGTCAAGTATTCGTCCATCAATTCCCATGGTATCTGGTACGAACATGACAATCTTGTAGCCATCCTTTGTTGGATTAGTAATTATTGTGGGACAGGTTCGGGAAGTCAAGTATTTACGTCTGGATTGACAGAAAACAGATATTGATCAAAGCATGTGTGTAAATGTCTCAACATAAGTAACCCATTCTGAGTAGAATTGATCCTCAATCCTTCTTCAATGTTTGTAATCCAGTGATCATAGCCAAATTGTCTCCAGAGTGTCTCCTTCTCCAGCGGGAATATATATGCAGCCTCAAATCCTGTCCAGCAATACGGGGCAAGGAGATTAACCTGCCCAGTTATGACACATCTCCCATCTCTTTCCTGGATCCCGTTGCGGAATTCTTGACCCAACTCAGAATGGCTCATCACTTGAGCAATCCACGCTTCATCTGTCAGATGGATAGTTCCTAGATGAATGAGCTGAAGGCTCGCTATTCATATATTGGAAACATACCATTGCAATGGACATCATAATCCCCTGTTTCAGCCTGATTGCTTGAGGGTAAGATAGCCCGCCCAGACATTCTGTGTCTCAATGTCCAAGGCTGGTCTGCAACTATAATTATATGCTTGAGAGTGAAAAGCAAATTTTCTTCAGTCATGGAGCCACATTGGCAATGTCCCGCCAGAAGTGATTCATCGCGGGCATTGTAAATGTGGATATTACGCCAGCGACTGCGGTCACTCATCATGTAGTAGCTCTCAACAAGTAGTACAAAGTTCAAAAAGCAGGAAAGTGTGAAGCAGCAGTGCAGCAAGTTGTCAAGCTTTGTGACGATTGAAAAAGAAATGGGATGGAGATGATCAACAGAAGCTTGGTTTGGCGAGTAGTTAACTAGAGGGTCAAAAGCAGCACCAAATCCAACCACATTCATGACAAGAGCTGTAAAGATCATAAAGATCACAAAGATTGCTAAGTTCTACAAGACTTAAAAAATCACTTAATTCTGAAGTCAGTAGCTATTTGATCAATCAGAAGCTGAAGATAAGCAGAGAAGAAGCAAGATTATAGCAGAATTCAAATATCAGATTATAAACAGCAGTCAGGCTCATAATTATGAAACTAAAGAAAGCCAGAACATATAGATCAAAGTGTGTAAATTAACAAGTCTGAATCATAGAATCTACAGAACTAACTAGTCTTTATATACACAATCATACATGACAACATCAACAAGTCAAGATCTCATTTAAGCAAGGCCATAGTCAATAGAAGACTGAGAAGTGAATCAAACAAGATAAAGTGTGACAAACAAGAGACAAAATAGAGAGGTGGCAATATCCCATGGTGGTGGCAATCGGAATTGCCAATAGTGGTACAATAGAGGCGAGATTTATGGGATGTACGGTAATCTAGGGTCAGGCCTAGACGACAACTATAGTCTGCTTTTGGAGTCTTTCTAAACTGGACATAGAAAAGAACTTTCATTTCTGAAATTCATATTCCTGGAAAAACCTGAGCAAGTCAATCTGCCCATGTACGACCTTTCCCTTCCATTAAGCACATGGCCATCGGTGCTCCATATGCAAGATGTAAAACCACAGCCCTCAATCACCCCCTAATCCTCCCCCGAAAGTCATTCATTCATTCACTCGTCCTTGCAATTAATCATCGGTCCACCACCACACCGAATGATAACCCGGTCTGCACCCGGTCCAAACTCCGAACGGCTAGCAGGCGAGCAATAAACACTGACAGTCTTTTTTTGAAACCCGATTAACATTAGTTCATCCGGGTTGAGAGAGAGAGAGAGAGAGAGAGCAAAACGCACCATTTTCCCCTTGCAGAATCCCGCGCAGCAGTCGCTGCTTTCAGTCCGATTCCAATTCCAGGAGCGGAAGAGGTAGGGGACATTCAAGATGCCCCTGCATGGGCAAGATTTTAGTTGGTAAAGAATGTAGTGAGGGGTTGTTGTGGGAGGGTGGGTAGGGTAGGTAAGTAGGTAGGTGTGCTTACTCTCGCTCCTAGAAGTTATGATTTGAGATGTTAGTTTGGGAGTTCGTGATTCTTTGGAGGTCCTTTGGGATAGAGATATAGGTAAAACTGATGGAGATACTAACATAAGTACTATGCTTGCCGCGGAAGTTCATGCTTTCCCACAGATCAGCGCGATCCGCCACAGCGCCGGATACAGCAACCAAGGAAGCGACGAGGATAGGGAACTTCATTGTGATGGGTCTTAAGACGCGGGAAGGCTTCTTGAACTTGAAAGTTCGTCTGGTTTGCCTGAAACAATGGATGAGATGTGATTTCGAAAGATAGGGGTTTTTTCTAGAGTTCAACGGAGCAGGTGATGTTTGGGCGGCTTTTTATATCCTAGATCTGAAAGCTGTAAAGACAAGCCCCAAATATGCCAAAGCGAAAATTCGAGGGTATAACTAGGGGCAAAGTGGGCAAGCTTCCATCCGCCTCAGAGAGCATCGTAGATGTGTGTTTCTGGGGTTCCACTGCAGCCCACCTTTTGTGAAGGTCAAAGTAGTCAAAAGCAGTCAAAAAGATATGCACTTCTCCAGAGCAAACTTTGTCTCTTTAGATAGACATCTCCGAGTCGATGCGTGTGTGAGAGAGAGAGAGAGGCCGGGACTGTGCTGTGATAGCATGTTCATCCCCAAGCAGGCAATACCTGTGGGACCTGCCTGGTGTCGGGCTGAGGGTGTAATCGGGGGGCAATAAGAACGCAAACTCGAAGGACAATGGATGAAGGCTTTTTTTTCCCAATAATCGGTAAGATATAAGGGCAAACATTCCTTTTTTGAGAAACAGTTCGAACTTCAGCGAACGGCTGGTATATGATGTAATAATCAAGGCCAAATGGCAATTCGCCCGGGTCGAACAGGACTTGGTTTGGGGGTTGTTGTACAAGAAAATGCTCTCTCTCTCTCTCCTGTTTGCCCAATGAAAGGTGTGCCGGTCATGCGAAAAGTCTTGACATCATTCCGAGTTGCGTGTTAAGTTCCTTGGGTTTTCAAGGGCGGGATCTGGGGGTTATTGTTGAGAGAGCCCTTGGTATGCCATGTTCGGGAAGCAACCTTTTTCTTTGCCTGTTCGAGTTTGCTAGTAAGTTATTCCTCGTGTGTTGTCTGGGGGATCCAAGGGAGAAAATGCTCTCAGATCTCTGGTGTCACCACCAAAGAAGGCTTGCCCTAACGAGTGTCGGAGAAGATCGAGAGTTTTCGATGACGGGTAGTTAGTTATCAAGAGTTAAACTGCAAGATGCTCAAAACGTGTACAAAGTACGTTGCAAATAGCGTCTGTTTCAACTCAAACCCATAGACTCACACTCGATGAAAAGGGTTGAGACTGAGATGTCAAATATCAAATGCGACAAATCAGGCAAAAGAGAGTGAGTGGGAAAATCATCGCGAATACCAAGCCAACCAAGCCTAATGAAAATTTAATTATGATTTTTGAATATGAATTTGCCCATATGACTTTCACCCCGGGTTAGCGAAGCTAGTTCCCTATCATATGATGCAAGCAACTAGTTGATCTTTGCTGAAATTTATATCTAATAACTAACTACCTTCACGGTCATGCATTCAGCCCTGGGAAACTTGCAGCAAATGGACATGGGAACGTGCAGCCTGGTTGCCAATAAGCATCGTATTTCTGCATCATTTAGAAGCTTGATATCGCAGGCTAAAAGATACGATAGTTATTCTTTATATCCCTGGCATGGTGTATTAAGATAGTGAGAAATTGGCTGATAGCTGCTCTGTTTGACTGAAGTAATTGCATCTGTCGTAGGGTTGCAGTAAAGCGTTCTGTTTAAATAAAACTCCCAACTCACAAGCCCGGCGACCTTCCCCGAAGCAAGCATATATAGTATAATTTTTAGAGCATCGCGTGGTTCTCCGTCACCGACCACAGAATCCGCCATCGACCTACCCAGCAGTCAGCAAGAATCACAATCAGATCACAGGATGTCAGGTGCCATTTCATACCGTGAGAATCTCCCCAGTAACATAATCACTCGCTTTGCTCGCAAGGAACACCACAGGGCCCTTCAGATCCTCCGGGGTTCCCCATCGTTGAGCAGGAATCCGATCCATTATACTCTTATACATCGGGGAGTCGGGATCCTGCAGATCTCTATTCAGGTCCGTGGCAATGTATCTAAAAAACGATAACCGTCAGCTCTAGGTCAGATACACTTCAACAAAACCACAATCGCAGCATAATGCGAAGAGGAAAAAAAGGACGAAAAAGGAACCTCACCCCGGCGCAATCGCATTCACGCATATTCCCTTGTTTGCCCACTCGTTGCTCAAAGCCTTCGTCAACTGTCCCACACCCCCCTTACTCGCCGCGTACGCCGGAACCCTCACGGCCCCGAAAAAAGTCATCAAACTCGCAACATTGATTATCTTCCCCTTCATCCCGTTCTCAATCCAATACCTCCCAACATCCCTGCACAGCGCAAACGTCGCACTCAGATTGACCTGTATGATATCATCAAAGACATCCTGCGGGAACGACTCCGCATCATGCCTCTTCAAGATCCCAGCCGCATTGACGAGAATGTCAATCTTGTGGCTCGCGGTGACGTGTGGGGTTAGCTGTGCCACGGAGGATTTGTCGCTGAGATCGCAAGCGTAACTTGCGCACTTCCTGCCGAGCTTCTCGACGGCATCGACGGTGGGGAGATCGGAGGAGGAGCCCTAGGGAAATTAAAAAAAGGCGCCGTTAGAAGACCTTGTACATAGCTGGTTGATCGTACGTACCCGTGGCGCACTTTGACAATGACGATATTCGCTCCGGCCTCGGCAAGGGCGATTGCCATTGCCTGGCCGATGCCCCTGGTGGCCCCGGTTACCAAAGCCGTTTTGCCTGTCAGGTCAAACATGGTGTATATGTCCAAAGTGACCTAGAAAATCAAGCAAACAAGCTGAACATCAATTAATCCTCATGCCGTTCAAGCATTCGCCCGGCCGAACGGGGTTGGAGCCAGGTAATCGGCTAAGCCTTCGGTCGGCCAAAAACATATTTGGGGATTTCGGGTTTTGATTGCCGAACCTGTTTGCTACCAGACATCAATCACGGCAGCTATATTAGAAGGGATGAAAGTAATAGCCACGCATTCTGAGATGTTTGGCCGAAATGAAAATTATATTGTACAATCCAGAATATGAATATTCGGAAAACCTAGAAATTCCAAGACAGCGACTCGCAAAAAGATGGGAATATGCTAATCGAAAAGTCCCACGGGAATACACATAAAATCAAATCAGTCAACAGGATCCTCCTCCAGCAGTATTTTGAAGCTAAAAGGTGTGAACGCAATGCCATCGCCCATGAAGTGTTTGCTCATAGCTTCAACCCAGTGCAATCTGAGCGAATGCAACATCGCACTAGTTCCCTCCATCAAACAAAGCACGAAGAGAGTTAGGGTGAACCACATGTAGAATGTAACAACAGTGAGGATCACACGGCTAGTATTGGACGAGGAGCTGAATGCATTGCCAAGAGTCATCTTCCATAGAACGATGGACAACTGCTGATGGGCAAGGGACAGCGCCCATAATCGGAGATATGAAGCGGTATGGGAAACGCAGTTGAGACAAAATTCTAGATTATCACATATTAGAACCTTTTGAAGTTTTCAAGACGTCGGAGAGAAATGTATACCAATTGTATGGATGACCTGATGGATCATCTCATCCCCGAAGTCGAATTCTTCATGTTCCTCCTCGCCCATATCTTGGGTGATCATTTCCACTCCCTCTCCATCGCTGGCCATGCTATGCCGAGCGGACCCTCGGGTATCCTCGCCGTCTTCGTCCATGGCACTAACTCTCGAAATTTCACCAAGGCCTCGATAGCCAAGGGCTCGAGCGCGATTGTGCTCCCATCGCAGATAAAATGGCTTCAAGAATAAGAGTACTGGAATTTGGAACACGGCCAGAATAAGAAGGAATATTTGGACTCCGCTCTGACCTCTGTAGAGCGGCTCTTCCACTTTGCCGGGTGAGAGAAACATGAAAATCAGCATATTAAGCAGGCTGGGAGGCGCCTGTCCGATGGCCGGCCAATCAACCACCCACTTGTAAACAATCGTGAAGGCCAAGTATCCGAATATTGATTGGAAAAATATCATTCCTGGGACAAAATTTCCCCAAATTTCTATTGGCTTCTTGAAGTGTCGTGCATTTATAAACGATAGACACAAAGAGTAAGTCATCTGCACCAGTTAGCAAAAGGCCATCGGCAAGAAAAAAGAAAGGTCACTCACATGAGACCAGCCAAGTAGAATGGCAAGCTTCATTTTAAAACTATTAGTAAAGAGTAGATTGTTTTCGGCACCGTGCCAGCCCCAATCAAGCCCAAACGGATATCTATATCCCTGTTTAATGATTGCGGCCACGGGTACGCCCTTTGGAATATTCTCCGGCCATGTCCAAGCACTGGGAAAGATGTCTAAGGATCGTGAGAACATGTCGTTATATATCAGGCCAGTATAGATGGAGAAGATGCCCATCAGGAGCATGATATATCGACCATAAAACGCCATAGTCGAGATTTCGTCTATTTTCGCCTTGGCTAATTTCTTCTCAAAAAGGATCATGGCAGCTGCTGCCATTGCCATGAGCAGTCCGTGACCGAAATCGCCAAACATTACCGCGAACAGAAACGGGAAGGTGATAATTGTTGGGAGACCGGGGTTGACTTCTTGATATTTGGATGTCCCATAGGCATTGATGATGACTTGGAATCCCTCCGTGAATTTATTCGTCTTGATATAGGTTGGAGGTGTTTTATTCGTGCGGATCTGATTGACGATAGTTGGGACCGAGAGCCCTGCCCGATCGTTCACGTCTTGCAGGGTGGCTTTGATAAGCGCAAGCGAGTTTGTAGGACACCACGCCTCTGCGATTAACGTTTTTCTGGCTTGGTCATAAGAAAAATTGTTCAGTGTGTGATAGACCCCTTTCTCTTTCTTGACGATGATCATCCAGGCAGCCAAGGACCGAGCGATCTGTGACAGCTCGGCGTCCAGTGTAACTTTTGTATTACGCAAGACACTTTCAACGTCACCCAGGCGAGTATTGACCTCGTGAATTTGATCCCTTCTAAGCTCGCTGTTCTCATCGACGGAGTACAGGCTTGCCCCGAGCGATTCAGCAATCTTCCTGATTTTTGCGATGATTTCCTTTCCATGAGCAAAAATCACAAAAACATTCTTCTGGACCTCTTCGTTACTTGTCGGGTCAATGATCGGTTGAGGAATTTCGGACTGATTCATGTAGAGATTGCCACGTAAAGCGCGCCACAGAATCCGCTCAAAAGCACCGATTCGATCCCGCGGAATAACACCAGAGACGAAACCAATATCCATAACAGAAAACGATGGTTGATGTTGCATCCCGTCAGCCGGTCGTCTTGATGGATGTTGATGCTCGACATCCCGCAAAAGGGGGGCCTCGTCATTGTCTAGTGACTGTCGTATTTCGTCCGTGTGTCCATGGGCCTATAGCTTGCCGTCAATTTCAAGTATTCGGTCGGGGGTACATCAGAAAAGCATACCCTGTCGAAGAAACCGCCAGCTTCTCTCAATACCCACCGCCACTCTATCAGTTCAACTTCCCGTTTTTTAAGCATCTCGTAGCTTTCATTCAGAGAAAAAATCCTTTGCTCCAGGCTTTCGCTTCGTTGGGCCAGTTCGTCGATTTCAGACGCCATCGGAGCGGCCAAGGTATTAGCAAATTCCGATGAAGATCTCATTTCAATGCCCTCCTTTTCCATCTGAGCGTGGAAGTATCCTAGACACGACCAGTTGTAAGCTACAATGCCCCTTCAATAGACTAAGTCGACAAGTTCAAACATACGGAGTTGCCTCTCAACATTATCTAGGCGCCGTAGTTCGCTTGTAAACGTTCTTTGGAATGCCGTGGTATCCGCGTTGAGCTAATTAATGGAAAGCCATCAACCGGTTAGTAATGTAGATTAGAACAGCACACATCTGAACAAGCTTCACTCACATCTCTAAACTGCACCAGGCCCAGTTCGCCGAGTGCGCTAACAACCTCTCTACCGATTTCATTGGCGATGTATAGTTGGGTCAGGCTCATATCCGCAGAGCGGAGGAGCGTATCCTGTGGAGGACCCATCCTCGCAGGCAGACGTCACCGGGAGAAGCTCAATGAGGGAGCATAGGAGTAAGGCCGAGATGGTTATAGGTCACGCAAAGTGGCACACAAGGCAGCTCGAACAAAAGGGGAGCCAATGTAGTGATGGTGACAACAAACCCTGTTGCTGCTTTCTTGCTGATGCCGTTAGATGCTCAGCTTTGACCAGGCATCTCGACCTTAACGTTGGAACGGGGGGAACATTTGGCGTTGTCGTCGAAATGATCACGTGAAGTTTAGTTAGATAAGCAGAACGTGGAGCTACAAAGATCCGTCCACCGAGATCAGGTGACCACCCGACGTTCAAAAATTCGCGATCAAATTCATCCCAAAAGAAAGAAACAAAAGGGGAGATCAGTGGAAAATATGGAAGTAAAAACTCTTCTGCTTTGATCTCATTTATTGATGATAATGGTCTTTTGGACTAAAGCATTTCGGGGCCTGGCCTGGATCCAGATACTGACAGTTGAATAGTGTCCGTCACCAAATCTTGACCTCAGTCTAGTTAACTACCTCTGGGGTTAGAACTTAGCTCCCGGGTCCTCTATGCCAAATAGCAATGCAAAGACCATATCGAAATCGAACGAACCCTTTTGAAGCATTCGGAATGCCAGCCGGATATACTCGGCGTGGTCGCTGTTGAGTTTACATTCGGCCCGCGACCAGAACCACAAGAAGTTGAGATTCAAAGCTGCCAGATCCATGAATCAACCTCACCAACACTTTTGTCTGCTTCAGCGTTCGTGCCATCGCAGCCAATGCAATGCCGCGATCCATTCTTGCTGGCGTTGTCCCTTGATCATGTACCCATCTCCTGACTCCCAAAACCAACACTTATCTGTGATGGAGCTGCCGATGCCAACTCAACCGGTGAGAAGCGGCGAGTTTAGCACGCCCTAGGGCCAACTCGGCCAAAACCCCGTATCCAGCGGGGTAGTTATATATTTGCACCCCAGCCCTGCCCTCAATCCCAACAGGACTCATATACATAAACTATATACCTTGTAGTCTCTGTCTGGAAAAAAAAACGGATTATCAAAAGGCCCTATTCTCTCGCGATACCCCAAATCACCAAATCATCAACCAAACAGTTGACTATCTCTCCCATCCAAAAATAACCACTGCAAGGGAAGCCATCCAAGGCAGCATGTCCGTCCTCAGCGTCTCCCTCTCCTCCTCCCACTCCTTCTCCAAATCCCAAGCCCCCTCCATCACCCTCATTCCCAACCTTGGTGTCCAAGGCGACGCCCACGCCGGCACCACCGTCCAGCACCTCTCCCGCCAACACATCAAGCCCCCACCCCCGAACCTCCGCCAAGTCCACCTCATCCAGGCCGAGATCCTATCCGCCGCATCTGCCGACACCCCCATCGAACCCGGCCAAGTGGGAGAGAACATCACCACCACCGGAATCGACCTCCTTGCCCTGGGCAAAGGCACAAAGCTCCGTTTCGTGGACGAGGCCGCCGGTGATGATGATGATGCGCCGGTGCTGACGATAACTGGGTTGCGGAACCCGTGTCCCCAGATTGACAAGTTTCGCGCGGGGCTGAAGGAGCACTTTGTCGTGCGAGATGCGGAGCGGAAGATTGTACAGCGAAAGGCGGGGATAATGAGCGTTGTGGATGTGGGGGGCGAGGTGAAGCCTGGCATGAAGATCGTGGTAGAGAAGCCCGACGTTCACGAGCCGTTGGTCTGCGTTTGAGTAACCAAGGATCGATCTAGTTATCCAAAATGGGATGTTATTGAGTTTACGAGAAGAGATCATGACCATGTATGTAAAACTTTGCCGAAATGAGCGAAAAAAGATACTTTACCCTCGAGGGCTGATATGCTACATCTAACCGGAAGATCATAGAAGTAAAAACAACTAAAATCATCTGCAAGAAGAGTCATGAGTAGTTAAGTACAGAGTGAGCGGGATCTTTTCCAAAGTCCAAAAACCGATGCAGATGCTACGGACCGCATCCATGCCCTTGAAGAACCCTAAAATCTTTTACAATCCAGTAACTCGTTAATGCATGAAAAAGCAATCCGTTTTTAAAACGTGAGAACCGTAAACCTATCATTAGAGCGTCGTATGTATGTAAAGCGAATTGACTTCAGACTGATCTCCCACATTCACGCAAAATAACTCTTCCATAATACACCAGCCAGGTCTTCGACTTGATCGGGCTCAAAAACCTATGGAATACACTCGTCAGCGGACCAGACACTTGCCCACTGGAAACCAGTGCTGCTTACCTTCACATCGATATGCCATGTATCTTGTCGTGTTTTCTTAAACTCACTAATAATCGATTTCACACTTTGACCAACTATACCTGGATCGCCAGCCGCCTTGGTGCTCAACGTGATCAATATAGCAGGCATCCAAGCCGGAGGTGGGCTTGTATACGGGAATGCCTGAATAAGCGCACCCAGTCCAAGCACAGCAGCGTGTCTCGTGATAACCAATCGGGTATGTTCGGGAGTCGGGGTGCTGGTGCCCGTTGAGGTGGCAGATGAGAATCCTGACGTATAGATACGGGGCTTTTTCGGCAATGGATGTTGAATCAAAGATTTGGTAAACCGATCACGGAGCTTCAGAACAGTCTCATTCCGAAGCCCGACAGGAGAGCACCGAATCATCCCAGAAAGTGTCGCTGAAGCACCGGCTCGTACCTCATGCTGCGGATCTTCAAGCATATTTGCAACGCAATCAAACAACTTTTCGCGATCCACTTTTGAAAGTAAAAACAAACGGCGGAAGTAGATAATCTGCATGTTAATCATAACGCGCAATCGCTGATGCCACGATAGAGATGTGCGGCCAATTCGAATAAGAGTGTCCACAAATTCTGAGTCTTCTCCGGCAGGGTGCGGAATATTTGGAAGATGCCTAAAAACGTGGTATGCTAGTGACTGAAGTTCAGGATCTTCTTTCACATCCATCATGTGCAAAAGTTGTTCGGTGAATAGTTGGGGGAAGAATGGGAGCAGTTGAGTGCATTCGTAAGACGAGAGTGTCCCATCAAGCCAGAGCAGAACGGTCTTACAACCAGAAGTGTAAGACGAAGGGGTTTGTTGGCCAGGTGTCCTCTGCCGGCGCCACTCTTCAAGTCGTTTGAAGATATTGTGAACCATATTTGAAAAATCTTCTGTAGGTTGATACGCACGATTACCAACTGACGATGCCTCTTTCTGCGACATAACCAACATATTTATATCAAGATAGGACTCATGATATCGCGTGCGGAAGATAGACGACAACGTTCGGCCCACCGCATCGCGCACACCTTTGTACGGATGGTCAAGATGTGAAAGGAAGTCTTCCACAATTGGCTTTTCGAGCTGAAAATGCCAGCCGACATCAAGAATACATTGATGGAGCAAATTGATTTTGGAACTCTCCTTAAACGCTGCGTTGGAGCTCATATCAAGCCGGAAGCTGGCAAGCCAATCGAGTAGTGGCCAGGCCCTTCGAGGATCTCGACACTGAAAGGTCATGTGGATAAATTGAGTCCAGTAGGAAGAATTCTCAGGAGTTAATCCGTCCGAAAATATCTTCTGAATAATAGGAAACGCGTATTCCCATACTTTTGTCCGCCTCTCGACGCTGCTGTCAACAACTGACCCGATCAACGCCGCCAGTATTTCTGCAGTTGCACGATGCTGGTGTTTATCGCTGCCATCTTCATAAACCGCCGCAATTTCCTCTTTTATCTCTTCAAAGGTCGCTTTGGTAAGCTCATCGCGAGTCATAAGTTGAAAAACATACAACAAAGTCATTGCGCTAGACATGCGGAATTTATCTGCCGAGACATCTCTCGGTTCTTGCTTGAGATAATTGAAGAACGCATAAAACCACTGACGATCAAACAAGCTTCCCATGTACTTCCGTACATTCCATTCAAGGCTGTCATATTCGAGATCGCGCGTCACATTTGGTTTATACGCAGGCATGGTCTTGTCCCAAACCAGCCAACCAGGATTTTCGTGGTCAACGTAATATTCTGCATCTGGTTTGGCAAAGCTGGCCAGAAACTCCTGGGTCCAATTTGGATCATCTCGTTTAGTCGCAACTTGGATTTTTGTAGGATAATACTGCTTTCCGAGGATATAATTTTCGTAACTATGAGTGCATGCTGCCCTGACATCAATCATGGTAAAGATTGCCACCATTGTTTGCGAATACATGCCTCGAAGGCCCGGATGAGAATCGATGGCCCCAGATACAATGAGATTAATTAGATTTTGGCTTGCGACGTTGTCGAACCGCAACCCCATGCCGACAACAATTGCAGCTGTGCGGCTTGCCTTTTTCCAATGTGACTCTCGTGCCAGATTCACGAGTTCATCTGCTAGATCGGCCTTTTTATTTTCAATTAAGATGCGTTTCCTTTGAATGTTCTCTTGCTTCTTCACAATTATTTCATCGACATTTTCAGTAGGAGCAATGGCACCGATTATATCCTTGTCAAGTATAGCCATCCTATCCGCATCACGACCGTACTCAATCATTTGGTACAGGGCACTATTGCAAATTTTCTGTATCGACGGTTTATCAACTGCGCTAGCCTCAACAAAGGTCCTGATCAACGATGGCGTGTATTTCCAATGACGTCCCAAAGTTTTAGCTAGACTGCTGTAGAGCAGTGAGTACAGCGCGCCTTTGATACGAGGAAAGTCGTTTTCCTTCACCGCTTTCTGTAAAGCTTGGATAAGTGGTGGGATTACAAGAAGACGAGAACCCCAGACAGCTTTAAGAGCTGATTCACCGGCAGCTTGCGCATTTCTTCGAATATCGGTATATACGGATACACTTGATTCGGCCAAGTCGAGCAATAGCGTTTCATCCAACTTCGATCTCGGTCGCGGTGCCGCGTTATGCCGAAGTCGTTGCAAATGGTACACATTAGCACGGCGAACAAGAAGTGGTCGTGGATAGTCTTTTCTCACGCCGCTCATCTTATAAGGATAAGCATCGGCAGACAATAGCTTAGTGACCCGATCAAGTACATGTGCAGATCTCTCGATTCCAATATCCACAAACCACGAGCGGTAAGCAGTGTATAGAGGTGAAAAGCATGAAACATCATCCTCCTGCTTTTCAACTAAAAATCCATGCACATTGTGCAGAACTTGCCCGATTCGATCCCTAATCTCGTGAAGCGTAATACATAGAGGATCGTCGTGTTTCAGACAGTATCCAGTTGGATAGGAAAAGGTACGTCTGATAGTTGCCTCATCTGAGGTGTCAAGTGCCGAATCAGGGTCCCCTTGCTCTGAGAGCTCACCGGCGTCGTTGGCATCCGACATCTCGACATCAGTATTGGCGCCTTCATTTTTTGAGGCAGAACAACTGTTGAATAACGTGGAGACGCCCGAGATTATCAACCTGAGAAGTATGATGTTCCGCGTTACTTCATCAGACCAGTCTTTGCCACTTCCGTCTCGTTTGATTCTCGGGTTATCACTGGTCAGGTTTGTAAGTTGTTCTAAGGCTCTTTCGCTCTGGGACGTAAAAAGTTCCACAGCAAATTCTACTTCCTCCCGCTGTGGGGCATGCCATTTAATGGTGAGCTCCTTTGGGTCCTGCCTCTGGCCCCATTGCTCTACTTGAATTCCCCGAGCAAAAATTGACGGCTCGTACAAGGCGTGGTCCACAGTACACGTGACGGTGAGGTTCAGGAGAAGGTGATGAATGAAATTTGAGATATGTATGGTCGGGATACCCTTGCATTTCCTTTGCATGTAAAGGGTAATGTCAATAAGCTCTTTTCTGTACTTCAATACCTCACTGCCGACATGTACGACGCACATGCTAAGCATGCTCACATTCCACACGAGGCCACGGTCACGGGGGAGTACGTCAGAGCCAGTCGTCCTCGTCGACGCTGCCCCATTCTCATCAATTTCAGTGCGGATGGACCGGATTAACAGTGGAACGAAGCGTTTGAGTGCCTTTTCTGGGTTCACTTTGCAGAGCGCGTTACAAATGAATGCAACAGCATCGCGAGCTTGATGAATAACGTGCTCTGCCACAAAGTCGACCATTTTATTCAGAGCAACATCATACAATTCTGGAGATAAAGACGCAAGAAGTGGCATAAATGTGGCGGGCAAAGTGTTAAGGACATTCTCTTCAGGAGAGCCACTGCGGACTCTCGCGGCATCGGGAAGGTTCTCCAGTAGAGTAAAGACTCGACCGAGAAAAGAGATTAAAAATTCACCAAACCCTGTTGTCGATGAACGCAGTATTTTTTCTTCGACTTCGTCGCTAAGGCCGGTATTGTAGTCCATTTCAACAGAAGCGCCCTCTTCCTCCATCCTTTCAAGTTCTCCGGTGATCCATTGCATAGCTAGCATATTACCATTGACATCGTCGCGTCCTCGAGTGAGATCTTCAAATGGGATATTGTAGCAAACAGACTGGATGAAAGCTAATGAATGAAGAGATTTCTCAAGATCGTTTGCGTCAATGCCGGGTAGTGCTAGGCCGAGTAAGGTTGTAACGTGACAACGGAACCCTTTGGTTCGAATCATAATCTTTGATAGGACTTGAAGGGATCGAAGAGAAGATGTAGTTCGGTGCACTTCAACCAAGCCCTGCATCGAAGGGTATATCCTTTGCAACGCGCCAGGTAGGATTAAGCTCGGTTCCAAATAAGCCAAGCTTTGAAGAGTAGCGAGGGAAAAATTCATGGCGGTTCCGCTCTTCGAGTATATTCCCATGAAGGTGACCTCACGAAGACACAAGACGAAACGGCGTTTGACGGCATCGTTCAGCTTCCTCTCAGCGGGAACATCCATTTCACCGTTCCTCTCTCGATTCCAGCGCATCACAAAGAAATCTGCAAGGTAATTAATTAGCTGTGAAAGCGACTTCGACCACGCACCCGCGTTCGATGGATGGAAGAACGTTTCCACTGCCTGTACCAGGCCTTCAAGCAGGCTAAGAATCGATTCGCTCGCACCGGCACAGGCTGGTGAGAGGGACATAACAATCAACCTCGCGATGTGATGGGAGACTGGGTGACCTCTCGAGTCTCTATCAAGCATGATTCCGAGTCCCGCAGACAAATCAACTACAGCACTGTATGAAGAAGTTGCTTGTCCCACAGGGATTTCAAGGATTCTCAGTATTGCTGTGAAAATTAGGGTGGTTTGTTCAGAGGTGAAAATGCCAAATTCGGAGAATGAAGCATAACTAGCATGTAGCCAATCTCGAGCTAGCCTGGATAACAAGTCTAGAAAATTGACATCAAACGTCCTTGATCGGTTCACTGTAGACCAAAGATGGAAGTAAGTTGGTAGATAGTGTTGAGGGTACAAATCTGTTCGGTCTTTTGGGCCAGGGGATGTGGGTAAAAACAGATTCATCAAGCCAACCACAACGAAAGCTCCCTCTGTAAATGACGTAGTAAAGTGAGGAAGAAATTCATCCAACATTGCCGGAATCTCAAGAGGATTAAAGTAAAGTTGCGCAAAGGAGCATAATTTCGTCAACGTTTTGATATTACGTTTCGAGCTTGTTGAGTGGACGAGCTCTGATTCGGAAGGAAGAACGAAAACTTTTATTTCCCGATAGAGAGGCCTCCAGTCCAAAATGACATCCTTGACTGGTCGCAGATAGTGTTTTCTCCTGCTGAGCATCAGTATTTACGACTATGAAAAAAGAAGAAAAAAGCTAGGGCAGCATACTTGGTGAGAACCATGAACATGCTAGCAAACCTTTCCGAGACGGCGGCGTTGACTCCAGGCGCAAGTGCAAGCTCATAGTAGAGCCTAACAAACTTTGTCCTCTGTTCTCGAGTTGGATCAAATTTCAGGGACAGCCAGCCTCGTAGTTCTCGAGTCCAATGAACTGCACCAGGGCTAAAGTCTCCCGACTGAACCGCGATGTACAGGTATTTGAGAATCTCATCGAGATTCTGTTGGCGCTGACTTTCATCTTCAATCTTGTAGGGGAGGTATTTGAAATATGGGTACATCCGCGGCCGGCAGCGCGCCTTTTTTGTGGGATCCTCGAGGCCATTGCTGTTGGACTCGGGAGGTTCGCCGCCGGGCGAAGTGGCTCGAGAAAGTTCATGGGTGTGTGGCGCCGCAGCGGTCGTCAGAAGAACTGGTAAGCGCTGACTCGAATGATCCATCTTCGAATGTTTTGGGTGTGGTAAAGAGCGGGTCAGTGAGAAACACGTTTAGACGAAGGGATTGCTACGTAATTTGATGGCCGAAGGTTAGCATGCGACAGTCCCAACACTTGTGTCTTAAGTAATGAGGATAGTAGAGCTGGACGGGCGGGAACGCGCATTATGAATGGAAGGTGCTTACTCTGAGTGCAGAGCCACCTTTGCGGCTTCCCACAAACGTGTGATGAGGTGGGTGTTATATGAAGTCGACCCTGTTCCTGTACACATTGAAGGTTGGGTTGAAGATGGGCGATCAGTAATGGATGTTGCGGATTGGAGGAGTAAAGTATTTTTTTTATTTGTCTTGTCTGATAATCGTCACAGACCCGCTGGTCATGCTTTGTCAGTCTTATCTCGCAACGTTGCCACACGTCGGCATTGGGGGATGGGGAAGATGCGAATCTGACGTCCAAGCTAGCAACTGGGGGAAGCTCTTGAGTCTCCTGGTCTCTCTCTCTCTCTGTGTGATGTTGATATCCGCCGTCTTGGCACGTGGGCAGGACCTAGTACAAACCGGGAAACCCAACCGTCCTCGGATTATTAGTAATGCCGGGTCAACCTGGGGCCGCTGCTCCACCTGTGGACGCAACCCGCTTCTACCTAAGACGTCACCATCTGCTGCCTGTCTTTCGAAAGGAAAGTCGCTTGATGCGGCTGAACTGGCGTGTTCGCTTGAGGGCCACCGAGCACTTCCGTTCCAGCAGACGTGGCTGAGCATGTTGGTCCTAAAAACTCATCCACTCAGGAGCAAGCCTTTCGCTCCTCGCACTTCATCCCCACACGCCCATGGCCATGCGTTCAGTTGCATTAGTGGCGCGTACCATAGGGAATATACTGGTTGCAGGGCTATTCAGGAAGACACAAACGCCTTCATCGTGCTCAACGCTGGCCGGAGCCGCAAGGGGGTTTTCTATTACAATTCTATATAACAGCCAATGCTGCGAAACCGGGGCGGGAAAAACTGTATTCACGCCGGTGGAAGGAACGAGGCGAATAAAGAGGCCTGGACAAGTCCATACAACACCATCCCACTCAATACACGTTCCGGTTTTGTAAACCACGACGTTTTGGATGCAGGATCTTCCCTGCGGAGGAACGAGCATGCCAGCCACCAGTACCACAACGGATAACCTGATGCCAAACGGTTAATTATTTGTACATGATGGCTTGTTAATGCGAAAAGAGCAAGGGCAGCCTGAGGCAGCGCAAGCCGAAAGAGGCAGGCTTGTGCAAACCCATTTTCCTCGTCGTTCTTCGCCCGTCCATCATCGAAGTTCGTTACAATCGAGTTGTTCTGTGAAATCAAAGCCCAACAAGATGAGTGGAAGAAGATAAAGAGCATGGGCCCTGCAATCAAGAATAGAGGAATATTCGATACAGTCCAGTATTTGAGAAACCCAGAATTCCTGTAGCAAATGAGTAAGGTAAAGCACATCTGCAGCTGGGAATCGAGTAAAGCGTACCAGTAATGGCTTTGAACCCAAGTATATATACTCGGGATTGTGTTGCTGCACCAGCTTCGTGGCGACGTGGGCGGCTGACAATAAACCAGATACGCAAGATATTGCGGACCAACCACTCCAAACAGGATCACCGAGCCTCCAAGCACAATGAAAAAAAGCCGCCGAATAACAGAGGTGTTGATACGACGATTTCGTACAATGTCCAGTGACAACAAGAGCGCATCGTACGCAAACAACATTCCGCTGAGGACACCATTGCTCCGAAAAGTCGTGGCGGCTGCGAATATGCACCCGGCGACAACGTACTTGATGTCTCTCGCTAATAAAGTACCGTTTCGGTCGTCCCTCATGGCAAGCACGTAAACATACATACCCAAGAAATTGAGAAGGCAGAAAGGGGCTTCGGTGTATGGCGCGGATAGAAAGCAACCTGCCGGGCACACGATATGCAGGGCCGCTGAGAGAAAAGACAAGCTTCTTCCATATCGCTTGCCCTCACCAAAGACCTTCTTGGTCAGGTGGTATAAATTAAACACAGATAAGTAGTGGCATATGTGCGAGAGCCCAGTTCCAACCAGAGCCAGATGCAAGATTTCACGTGGCGTTCCTATAGATTTTAGGTTAGCGGTTCATTGGGAACACGATGAGATAATTAAAAACAAAAAAGGAAAAACAAGGAGCGTCCAACCAGCCGACAGAACGGACAGCAGTGAGGTGTAGCCATAGCCAAAAGCCCACTCCTGCTCATGTAAATACCCTCGTTGAGCGATTTTCAAAAAGTATATTGAATCCCATCTCGCCAGTTTCAAGAACCTCGACGACAGGCCTGTGGAGGACGCAGGAGCTAAAAGCGTGGTTGATGTATCATATCCTGGTCCTGGGCTTACCAGCACGATCAAGAGCAACAGGATCTTCCATGAGCAAAACCAGAGTGTCAGCGTTCGCACCGGGTAGGTGTCCATGGCAGGGTGCGGACAACAATGGAGGGCGGGAAAGAGGAAAAAAGGAGGCCGACAGGCTCCGAGCGGCTAAAAGTTTGCTCCGGTGTTGCGAACTTGCGGTTGCTTTCCAACCAATTTGAGCTGCTCAGCGGTAAGTGTTTTGGTGCGCGCCAAGAAACGAGCTTCCAATGCGGCTTCCCCGAGACCATGACGGATTGGGTATGGTGTGCGAGACCGGGTGGAGATTTTGGACACAGTACGGAGTAGTCTCGTCTCTCTTCACGGCAACAACTGCAAATAGGGCAAATCCTCCATGTCTAGAAACTGCTCAGACTGCCTTTGTCAAAACCTGTGGGAGCTCTGGCAAAATTAAACTGTGTATCATGAGGACTTTATGTTTTAGAGTTCTGTGCGTCAAATGCCGATGCTAGGTCAGCATCTACAAAACACCTGGCAAGTGTTCGCCCGTTGACGCAGCCGCGTATACTCCGTAGATAACTGCCTTTTGGCAAAGTGTAATAATAGTGCGGGATTCTCGAAAAGTTCCATGGGCCTGTTTGTTGTATGGGGGGGGGGGGCCTTGTCATCGGCTGCTCGAGGTCTAGTTACGGAGTACATATGTTGTCTCAAATGGCCCCCTCGTGGAGTCCCGGTCCTGCATGAGAAAATTCTGCTGCCTGATCCCACCGAAGTTATGTACATACATCCGGTTGTCACCGGTCAGCCAACCCTGTCTCTTTTTTCCCCCTCCGGCTTCGAAACTTACAGAGCTCAAGAGAGGTCAACTCGGCCAAACCAGTGCCTGTGCCTGTGCCTCGGGGTGGTCGGGGAAGACGGGGATCACATACATGGGCAGCTTGGCCAGAAAAATGTGAGTGGTTTTGGATTTTCCAGATCTCGGATCCCGGAAGAGCAGTAATTCCGACTCGGGATTGCTAGCAAACCTTAACCTTCTTCCCACTGAAGGAATTTCGGCATCTTGTTGTCTCCGACCGTCACAAGGGTCGGAAGCCAACAAATCATCACGAAATATTACACGTGGAGATAAGCTGGCGAATTCGAAACCAAACTACTCTGCATTCCTGTTGGTGATGGTTTGCTGGTCTGTAGAGAGTGTAGTTATTCTAATATTCACTTTCGAGCCCTCGTTGTTGGCATCTTGAAGGACAGTACTCCGTATGCCCAAGCTCTAAAATCGCCAGCCGCAACGAGTCAGCCTTATCAGACGGGCTGGAAGTCAGCTCGGGTACAGATGAACTAATCATGTCTGACGATACGGAGCCATGTTTTAACGCCACCACCAAACTCGCCCGAATACGACGCAATACCAAACGGGGACCAAATCTGAGTTAGTTCGTTAACCACATATAGTTATAGACGCGACTCGGTAGGTCACTAAGTTAACTAACAGGCAATTCCTTAAGGTTGGCTTGCATTTCGTATCGGATCGGAGCCTCATCCGGATTATGCATTTGTGCAACAAAGCCCATCCATCCCCCCCGTCATGCGCCATGGACTCTCCGCCCTTCTCTTGATGAAAACTCGCCCAGAGCGTAAAATGATAACACTACACTAGTCATCTTCATCATCATCAACACCATCATCATCATCTCGCGGTGGGATCTCAAAGAAGCAAGCAGTCCGCCGCAGGGTTCTGTTATACGATCTTTTTTGTCCGTCTGATTAGTTATTCTGTGGAACCCCCCCTCCCAGTGGATATGAGAGTGGACACTTCCTCCGTTGCTCTCAATTGCTTGCTTCCCTTGCCTCTTTCCCTTGTCCGCCGTGTCCCGGGGTTCAAAGGACGCTCGGTTTCCATCATCCAAGCTTTTCGACCTTTTTTCTCTCTTCTTTCTTCTTCTTCTTCTACCTAGGGCTGTCGACTCCCAGCGCGCTCATTGACTTGGTCGCCGTTTACTTTCCCTATTAAGTTAACTTGCCTGTCATCGAGGAGATGATTCACCAAACATCCTATTTTTAACAACAGTTTAAATACTGCACTTCTGTCTCTCAACAGTCTGCGCACAGTCCCTTCGTTCTTGTTTTATCGGTGCAACTATCAGGTAGTTACATGTTCTTTAGTCTCAATACATACATTCCAATCGCACGCTGACTGGGTATGAATATCAGCCTCCCCCCACGAACTGTCAGTGTGCAGCACTAGAAACGATAGCCGCGTGTGTCCTATTTAAAACATCTTCCGTGGAGGACTCTTCCTGTCGCTTTTGTTTACTTGGCCCAATTTTGGGGGCTGCTTCTCTATCCGATCACGCTCTCAAATCGAAGCCCTTGCGTGGACCACGCCGAAAGCACTTCTTACCTCTTCCCCGTAACAGCAAGTCGTTATCTTTCTCCTCCCTCTTAAGTCGATCCTTTCTCTCGAGCAGATCATTAGACGCAGGCATCGTTGCCTTGGCACACGTGTAACCGCGAAGCGCTGGGGTCACAGCCGTAATCCGATGGACTCGACCCAATCAGATACACAGCATTGCTGAATCTTTCAAAGTACAGGGCAGTGGCCAGTTGAGGTTGGATACGACACTGGGAGCTCGAAGAGCCGTCATAGCTAGGCGGAAGAACGCCGCGTCACCAAGCAGAGACATAATAATAGTTGGAAAGAGTCAGCTCTCTGAAGGAATAAGGATTTCCGACTTCTCTTCGTCATGCTGGTCAATTTAGGCCTGACCGCTGACGCTGCTGCCATCCACCGACACGAGTTTTCTGCGCATCAAGGTGCGAGGTGCATTACTCCAACCCTTTCGCAAGTTTCGAATTCTATCTTGTCTCTCGGATTTATGTCGTCTGGCATGCGTAACTTGGTTCCGGGCAGCGCAGCTTCTAAGCCAGCGCCTCCGGGTCCAGTAAACCTTGCATCGCCTCTTTCAAGCCCGTTGTCCAGTCCTCGAGACTCAATTGAGGGCGCACGTGACCAGGAAGATTTGCAGTCAGGCAGTCGTAGCGAAGCGGACCAGGATGTCCCCTTGAGCCCCAGAAGGAAGCAAATCCGCTCTAAAACAACATTTCGCTTCGCTCATCCTCCCCCTTCTGCCCATAAACGCTTGAGAATTCGACCTCGGCTGCTGCTTCAGCTACAGCATGTTTCGCAGAGCTCCCGCCCTATCTCGGCGCTAGATGTGATTCCATCCTCACTTTTCGGGGCCCGGTGCACGAAAAAGGCGTCAAATCCGTGCCGGTGGAGGGATCGAATTGGGCCCAATGATCTGGTGATTGTTCCTAGCGACTCCTATGGCCCGTTGGAAGATGAGGAGAGGAACTCTTTAGACATGCAACGGGATCTCGTGGCTATCCTAGGCCAACCTCGCAAAGAAGATCCCAAAACGAAAGGACTCTTGGATATATGTCTTGGCCAGGGAGGTCTGTGGGAAGTAACCCAGCCTTCTAGCAATGTGTATGAATTCACATACATTGACGAAAATGGCTTGCGGAAGTGCGTGCGCTGGGTAATGCGTGGAAAGGAAAACCGCAACTCCACCGGCTCGGCTACTGGTTATGAACAAGAAGGCAGTAACCGATTCACTTTTAGTATCATCGACCCGACTACCCGTCGACACCCCGTTATAGCGTGGCTGACCAGGAACGGTATCGATGTGCTTGATCGGTATTCGCCCACGTCTGGATCCATTTGCAGCCGTTCAACTAGTGTCTCGTCACCTGGTTCTAGCGTGAAGTTTTCAGGTCCGGCTTCTGATCGCAGTACGATTGAAACAGATGACCGGCTGCGCACTCTGATTATCGTGACTGGTATCTGGGTTGCGTTGCGAGAAGGGTGGAGAAGATACCCTTTACCCCGCTCCCAAAGTATCAACACCCCGTCGGCTCAACTGCAGCAAGTCGCGATGTCGGACTTTGATGGTAATAACAGTGAACTAGGGTCACCTACACAGAACAGGAATCGACGCGGTTTCCAATCCGCTGGGGATCGCCCAAGGCGACATAGTTTACGCGCGCATGGCCGGCCCTCAGCCCCTGCTCACGATCCCTATGACCCAACATCAAAGCAAGGAGTAGACAGTATTGATACAGAAAAAGCCACTCCACGAAAGATTCCTAAGCGCCGTCGGCGCAAGAGAGACCGCGTCCTTTGCATGGGGCGTGAGACTCCTTCGTCTCCTGATATCCCTAATCAACCCGAAATACCAATTATACTGGAATCCCCGACACGGCCACGAAGCGTGTACCACACCACGCGAAACGCGGCGCTGGCGACAGGATCCGAACATGATGAGAACGATGCTGGACATCCGTCGAATAACGGCGCCTCAACCTCCATGCCGCGGAAATCCGAGCGGGTGAGGAGGCGAAGATGGTGCGGCCTCGGTTTCTGGATTGACTCCGTTGGCATGAAGACGAGAAAGAGAGCTCGTTGAGGAGTAGTTACCTGTTCAATTAGCGACAACGTCTCATTACCTTTATTTTCATTCCTAGTTTTCCGGTAGTGCTTGGGATGCGTTCGCCAGCTCGAGGCCGGCTACACCTCACCACACCTAATGTACATACATATACCCCCATAACTGATAAAACTTCGTGAAGCTAAGCCAAGTAAACCGGGAAATGCATCGAAAGAATACTTCTCACCTCATGACAGGTTTTACAGACAATTGTTGTGCATGCGAAGCTCTTTATAAAGTGAATACAATCCACACGTGTATAGTTATACGGAGTACGTTGCACGGAACAGCGAACTCACCGCCAAGTTGCAGTTTTGCATGTAAATGTGGACAATCTCCCGTAAACGTGCTACGAACAACGATCCGGCGGAAACCGGGGGCCTCCTAAGCGATACCCAGCCGGGAACGGCGCAGCTGCAAGTGTCGCATTCGCACTGAACAATGTTTTCCGCTAGGTTGCTTCTTTCTTTTCGATTCTCTAGTTAGTTAAGTAGCCAACTCCGACGAAGAACGTTGCTCTGCAAATCTAAAGAGGAAAAAAAAAGGGCAGCGCTTCGGTGCGTCATGATGGAGAAGTCGAAATCAACAAAAAAGAAAAAAAAGCACGGGCGCACACAGAGGGGCAAGTTAACCTGGTTGGTTGAGTGATCGGCACTCAACCCTTCCGTACCAGGCCTAGTCCATGTCTTTTTTTAAAGCCGCCCAGTCCTGGAGCGAGGAACCTTAAAAAACTTTAAATACAAACAAGTTGGGTTTTTTTTTTTTTTCCCAAAGACTTTCTTTGCGGGTTCGAAATGGGATAACTATGAGATGGGATCAGATCTGATTGAAGTGAATGAGAGGGTTTGGTGCTGTGTTCACTTGGCTGAAACGTGGGTGAGAGGAGAGGTGTTTATACCAGGGACTCTTTCAAGGATTCTGCTGTACGGAGTACTCATATCTAGAAGGAGACAGGGGATCGCGAGCATCACGGGTGTGGTCTGTGGGGGGTGTGGAGCGGGGGGGGAGACGTCGAGTGGAGCGGAGGCTTGGCGTGAGTTAGTTATGTAATCCGGTAAACGGGGGGACTCGCGAGCGCGCGCTTTTTCTCGGGGCGGGCAGAAAAGAAAAAAAAAAAAAGAAGTTGAAATTCGTTCGGTCCTCAGCAGCGTTGAACTGTTTCTTTCTTTTGATCGACCGCGGAGAAGGGAAGTCCATTTCGACCGAGTTAGTTATCGCTGCAGCCCCACGTTCGTGCATTGCTCTCTTTTTTTTCTTAGCCACCGCTATCATCCTCTCTAGACGTTAACCTACTACCTACCCACGCTCTCTCTCAGCAAATCACCTGCCCATCTCTTGTCGCAAAGGGAAAGCGCTTTCCCCCACTTCCCCCCCAGTTAGTCAATGACGTTCCTGTGAGTTGCTGCCCTCTTCATTGTTCCGCTTACCCGGGATACCACCGGCTTTTCGTCTTTTCTTCTCCTTTTTTGGTCGCAGTCTTCCCCGTTCAGCAGCCCC